>JASSKH010000003.1:13121491-13693991 GCA_031763025.1 Macrocystis pyrifera
CCCCCTCCCCCCCGCCGACCCTCTTCCCCTTCCCGCTGCCGTCCGCGCTTGCTGCTGAAATTACCGCGTCCGCCTCCAGTGAACTCCTCCGCCCCACTGTCTTCGGCCTCGTCGGCCTCGTCGCCCCCCTCCTTCGGGTTGAGCTCGCCGTCACCCTGGCGCATGGGGCCCAGATCATCATCATCATCGCCGTCGCGGGCAGGACCGCTGCCCTCGCCGTTGAACATGAGCGTGGCGATGCGGGTGGGAGCTCTCCCTGTGGTGGATGCTAGCGGTGAGTGAGTGAGTTACAGTCGTTGTTGCGGGAGGACCGTAGTTAACAGGACCAAATATTGTTGGTAGAAATAGGGAAATTTATAGGTGTTTTGTGTGTACCGCAGGTCCTATTTACTGTTTACTATGGTCCCCCGCGATAGTTGAGAAAAATAGGGGAAGTTTTTAGGTTTTTGTGTGTACCGTAGGTCCTATTTACTATGGCCCCCCCCCCCCCCCCCCGTAGTAGTTAGTTAGTGAGTGAGCGGGTTGAGCTTTTAAGAAGTTTTGTAGAAAAGCTAAACATTTTTTTTTTTCATGGTGTTGGTTTTGTGTTGATTTTGGTGGGGGTGGTATCGGGTTTTTTTTTTTTTTTTTTTTTTTTGGGGGGGGGGGGGGGGGGGGGGGCTTCGTGGAGATTTTTGTGCGGCTTTTTTTGGTGGTTTTGTTGTTGTTTTTGGGGGTTTTGGTGGATTTTTTGGTTGTGGGTTTTTTTTTGTGGTTTTGTGTCTTGTGTTGGCTTTTTTTTTCCCGCGAAAGAAGCGTGTAACAACATCAACTGTCGACGCAGTAAAGTTAACCTGCTGAGGATTTGTTCCCGGAGCGGCCGCGATGAAAAACACGGCCAGTCCGTGAAAATGGTCAGCAATTCCCGGGCACATGGCCCAGGGGTCTCCAGGAAAAACACGAGGGTACCCATCCAATTGACCCTGCGTGTTTTATACAGGAAACTATACGATGTCCGTATGGCGTCCCTATTTTGTTGACGTAGTTGATCACAACCCCCCTCCTGCCTTGTTATCATCTGCTGTCATGGCGGGGACATAGCTAAAAAGCGAACCTATCTATGTACCTGGTATACTCTCACCCGTTACTCTCCTGTACTGGTGGTAGTTTTGTTTTTTGTTGTTTTTTGTTTGTTTTTGATTTTTTGTTGGTTTTGTTGGTTTGCGGCATGTTGATTTTTTTAGGTTTGTTAGTTATACTGATTTTGGGTTTTTCGCTGTGTGTTTGTGTGTGTGTGTGTGTGTGTGTGTGTTTTTTTTTGGTGTATTCGTGGTTGTTTATTTTTTTGTTGGGTTTGTTCGGTTCGATTGTTGGTTCGTTGATATTAATAGTTGTTTTTTAGACTGTTTTTGTTTGTTGCTGTTAGTTCTTGTTTTTGTTTGTTCTGTAGGTTCGGTTCTTGTTTTCGTTTGTTTTGTTTTGTTTGATCTGTTGGTTTGCTTTGTCTGGCTCGTTTCTATTTTTTGTTGGTTTTTACTTTTTCAATTTTCGTTTTTTACTTTCGTTTTTCGTCTTCCTGACCCCTGACCCCTGACCCTTGGCCCTCCTCCTTTTTCTCCCTCTCGCCCATCCATATTCTCTTTTATCTCGTTCCTCGTCGCGGCCTCTCTTATCTCACCACCTTTTTTGTGTTGCCGTTGGACACGCGCTTCACGCGCTCCATGTGCGAAACTAAAACGACAAAAAAATAACAAAAAATTAAATAAATAACAAAAAAAAGGTGTGGCGCGCGTGAAGGCACGTGGGTCCTCTGGACGGCCGACGCCCTCAGCGAGCCGGCAGAGTGGAGCCAGTCGCCCAACGGGGGGTCCGGAAAGGGGGACACCTTCGGGTTGAGAGGCAAAGCAGCGGGCAAAAACAACAACGCGCCCACCAACGGCTACAATAACGCCAACGGCTATGACGCCAACGGTTATGATGCCAACGGCTATGATGCTAACGGGTATGACGCTAACGGATATAACGCTAACGGATATAACGCCAACGGCTACGACGCCAACGGCTATTTTGGCGAAATACTGCCGGCGTGGGGAACGACTTTCACGTGGAGCGTCGCGCACCCCCCGCCACTCCACCCCGCCGCGGTCGGGGGTGGGGCGGGCCTCGGGAAGGGCACGGCGGCAACGACACTGTTCATGGTAGTGTCGGGTGAAACCGTGGTGGAGGCCGCGGCGCGCGAGGAGGCGTATGGAGGGGGGGTTATGGACGGGGGCGCAAAGAGGAGGAAGTTGGACGGAGGAGGAAGAGGAGGAGGAGGAGGAGGGGCGGGGGGGGGGGGGGTGGGGGTGAGGGAGGGAGCGGAGATTTGGGGCTGTGGACTCTTGGCGTTGCTCCTGAGGTGACCTTCAGGTGAGAGTCGCGGCTGTGAGAGAGAAAAAGAGAGAGAGAGAGAGAGAGAGAGAGAGAGAGAGAGAGAGAGAGAGAGGGTTCGTTGGTTGATGGGTTGGTTAGTTGGTTGGTTGATTGGTTGGTTAATCGGTTGGTTGGTTGTTGTGTTGACATCTTTGTTTTAGCGTCTCACGCGCGTTTCTTCTCTCTCTTCTTTATTATTTTCTTGCGCTCTTGTGCCTTTCTAAGTCATTGCTTCGCTGTCTGTCTTGGCCTGGCCGTCTGGTCCCATCCCATCCCACCTCATCCCATCCCATTCCATATCATCCGGTCCCATCGCATCTCATCCCACCCCACCCCACGCCACCCCACACCACCCCACCCCACGTCACCCCATCCCATCCCATATCACCGAATCCCATCCCATCCCATCCCATCTCATCTCATCCAATCCAATCCTACCCTATATTCCCATATAGTCCAATCCCACCCTGTATTCCCATCCCGATAAAATAGGTACTGCACGGAGGACGTTTGTCCGCCGGAGAGGGGCGAGTGCCGCGCGGCTAGGGGTGGGAGCGGCGACGACTACGTGACGGTGTCCAAGTGCCACTGCTACTACGGCTACGGCGGGGAGGCCTGCGCCCAGCGCGTGGTGTCCTACGTCTCCCTGCTGTTTCAGGTACGAATCACTCTTGTTCCGAAAAATGAACACCCTCTGTAAAGTAACGTTTTGTACAAAAGGTTGTTATATTTTGGGACAGAATGATACTACGGGAGAGACCATAGTAAATAGGATCAAATATTGTTAGTAAAAATAGGTAAAAAAAAATAGGTAGGTTTTTGTGTGTAGCGTAGGTCCTATTTAGTATGATCCAGTACTTGTGGTAGGCGCGTAGGAGCATAGGAAAACCGTGTGTGCTGCATACAGTACAGTACAGCACAGCCGTGCGGCATATAGGGGTTGTTGAACCTTCAAGCTCAAACGTTTTCCCTTTGCCTTTTCTTTTTCTTTTGCTTTGCTTTTGCTTTGCTTTTGCTTTGCTTTTGCCTTGCTTTGATTTTGCTTTACTTTGCTTTTGCCTTGCTTTGCTTTTTTGCTTTGCCTTGCTTTGCCTCGTTTTTGTCTTAAAACGTATCTGCTGTGCTTGCTCACATCTTTATTTTTGTTTCACCGCCCTTCTTTTTTTTCTCTTTTTTTTTTGCCCCCCAGTTTTTTCTCCTCGTGCTGTCCAACCTGGCCGTCGTTCCTGGGGTGCGCCTGGCCCTGCGCCTGGGGGCGGCTACGGGAGCGGCCCCCGCGGTGGTGCTGGCGCTGACGGGGGCGGCGTCCGCCGCGTACCACGCGTGCGACTTGGAGGTACGTACGTGCGGGTGTTGCGACTCGTCGGGGGGAGGGGAAAGGAGAAGAAGGGGGGGGGGGATGTACTCATGTCATGTATGGCCGTAGCAGGGGGGGGGGAGGGGCGACGCACTCATTTGTCGCTTGCCTTAGTAATTTGACCATTGACCACGCATCCCTTTCGAGACGGAGCACCGTTCCTACTCCTGATAGAGACACCTCCAACAATTGGGCGCTCATTACATTGTTTCCGTGCATTACATTGGAAACGTTTTGCTCATCTTTATCTCCCTCTTGTTGGCCGCCTGTGGCCACCGTCTATGTCTCCTAGGATCGCGATCGTTTTTCTCGCTACTACCAAACTCCTCCATGACACATTCGTCTGTTGTTCTTATGGCCTCTTTTTTAACACACCCCGTTCCTCCTTGTACATTTCATATTCTCCCACTAATCGTATGTGAGTTCTACTTTCTATTGCTCTACGACACGGGCATATCTATGTCTATGCATCTACTTCCTGCTGGGGAGGGTACTCGTGTCATGCATGGCCGTAGTCGTAATAGACGTATACCCGCGCGTCGCATCCCTTCAGTCATGGCTCACGTCGGGTTATCAGGACCAGGCAAGACGTTGCTTGCACAATGCGCAAAGCGCACGTGTTCGGCGAGTCGCTTAACAGGGTGAGCTGCACCCTGCTAAGAACCGCTTGTGAGGCGGACGTTCTTGCGTATGTAGGGATGACCGCGTCGAGTCAATCGATTGGGGGGAGGGGGCTCATTGTGATGCATGGCCGTCGTCGTATGATCACAAACCTTCGCATCCCTGCAAAAGCCGGGACGGAGCACGTCGGGTTCTTACCGACCAGGCAGGCATTTGCTTGCACCAAGCGCGAAGCGCCGTGAGGTGATCGATGGGCGAATCGCATGAAGGGCGTGCAGCATCCTACTACGAATCGTTGGTGAGGCCGATGGGTGCGGGGGGCGGGTGCACCCATTATCATGCATGACCGTAGTCGTATGGCCATAGACCCTCGCATTCCTACAATTCCGGGACGGGACGGGTTGGGGGGGCGGGGGGGGCGATACATGGCGGGGCAAGCGGGAAAAAAAAACACTGTTTTGATCGGTGGAGGCTTGTATCCCATTTTTACCACCGAAAAAAATGGTCCAACTCAAATTCCAAGTAAGCTTTCCCCATAAAACCGAGGGTGGACTTATAAATGGGATTGAGAGTCAGACGCGATGTGATGGCTGTGACGCTCGCGAGCGGTCCCGCCAGGCGCCACCAGTGATGGCCTGGTTTGTTTTTGCCGAGCAGCGACGCCTTGGGGCCTTCGCGTTGTTCACCCTCATTTCTTACTACTGTTACTACTGTACCCGGGGTAAACTTTATTAATAGTTTTTGTATATACATTTTTTGTAGGTGTGATAATTTCGGTGGATGCACGTTTTTTTCCTTGAGCGCTCTGTTCGAAAATGTAAGGGATGTTGGGGTATATATACGAGTGCCAAGCGGTCCTTACGTTTCTGGCCAGAGTGGTCAGTAAGGACGAAGGAAAGAGAGGCAGCTGTCAGAGGGCAGGCAGCGGTGAACGGGGGGGTGTACTCGATAGGAGAGATGTACTCGCTCTCATGCATGGCCGTAGTCGTTTGACCATAGACCCTTGCATCCCTACAAGCGGTGAACGGGGGGGGGAAGGTGCGGGGTCGGGGGGGCGGAGGGGCGGCGCTGCAAGCTCCGAGCTCCTGCGGCGAGGAAACGATATCGAAGACGAATATACCGCCCCCGCTTCGACTCTATTCTTTGGTGGACTTGCTGTTGCCGCCCCACGTACGTACACACGTACACACCCACAATGCCTCTGCGGGGCACACCCCCAGCGGGCTCTCTCTCATCTGCAGCAGCAGCAGCAGCAGCAGCAGCAACGACAAGTAGGCACACAGCAGTACGCGGTAGTGGTCTTGACAAAGCAAATGATATGTTCGTACTTTAAAACCCTCGATCCCACCTCTCTCGCCTCGACGGCCCTCCCCGCCGCACGCCTTTCTTTCCGCGGCTGTGCAAAATACGGCGTCATCTCGCCATGCCCTGATATATCGCGTCACCCCGCGTCACCCCGATATGTCGCGTCGCCCCGCTCCGTCCCGACATGTCGCGTCGTCCCGCCCCACCCCGATACATCGCGTCACCCCGCCCCGCCCCGCCCCGCCCCGATATATCGTGTCACCTCGCCTCGCCCCGTTATATTGCGTTACCCCATCCCGTCCCAACATATCGCGTCGCCTTGCCCCGCCCCGCCCCGATACTTGGCGTCACCACGCCCCGCCCTGGTATATCGCATCACCCCGCCCCACCTCGATGTATCGCGTCGTCGCGCTCCGCCTCGATTTATCGCGTCACCCCGCTAAGCCCCAATCTATGGCTTCATCCGCTTCGCCCCGCCCCCGATATATGGTGTCACCTAGCCCAGCCTCTATACACAAGAGTCGCCCTTTCCCACCCCAGTATATAGCGTCCGCGCCCCGCTCCGCCCCCATATATGTACTCACGCTTGCCCCACAAAGATTAATCGTGTCACCCCGCCCCGTCCCGATGTATCGCTCCACCCGCTTTACCCCGCCCCAATCTATCGTACCGTGTCACCTCTCGCTCCGCCCCGATTTATCGCACCACCCTCGCCTGCGCCCCAATATATAGCGTCGACCGCCCTGGCGCCGCCCTGATGTATCGCGTCATCCCGCCCCGCCCCAATATGTCGCTTCACCTCCGCTTCATTCACGCGATGTATTGCGGTACGTCGCCCCTCCCCGCCCCGCTCTAGTGTGTGACCGTCACCCTGCCCCCTCCCCGCCTTGCCCTCCCTCGCCCGCGACCCACCCACCCCTCCCGCAGCTGACGTGCGCTGGGGGGTTGATGAGCTTCCACTCCCTCCAGTCCCTGGACTTCTTTTTCAGCTTTTTCTCCGTCGCGGCCCTGGTCGTTCACCTCTGCCCATTGCCCTGGGACGAGCCGCTGGTGCCCTTCAGCTCCACAGCCCCTGGAGGTTCGGTGGCGGCGTCGTCGGCGGTGATGTCGCCGCCGGCATCCGCCGCCGCAGCCGCAGCAGCAGCCGCAGCAGCAGCGGCGGCGGCGGCAGCAGCGGCAGTCGGAACAGTCGGGAAAAAAGTCGGACCCGTCGGAAAACTAGGAACTGTCGGAAAAATTGGAAACGTTGGGGGCAACATGGAAACCGCCGAACTGCTGATAATCGGCGCGGGCGATGCCTCTGGTGACGCCGGTAATGATGTCGGTAATGATGTCGGTGGTGGTGGTGCTGGTGCTGGTGCTGGTGGTGTCGGTTCCGTGGGACTCCACGTTCTCGACCTTGATGACAAACGCTACCCGAGTATGGGGGAGTCAAGAGCGCGGAGCGGCCGCGGGGGTGGGGGTGGGGGCCGGAGTCGGAGTCGGAACCGCTTTGGCGGCGGCAGCGGCGGCGGCGGCGGCGGCGGCAGCGCCGGAAGGCAAGGGAACCTGGCGGCGGCTACGCTCGAGAAGAGCGGCAGCACGCGCACTAGAGGTGCCAGCGAAGGAGGAGGGGGAGGAGGGGGGGAGGAGGAGGAGGGGAGAGCTGTGATGGTGATATTATGGGAAGCGTGGATGGTGGGGGGAGGGGAGCGGCGGGGGGCGGCGCCGGCGGGGGTGACGGTGGTGGTGGTGCCCATGGCCTAGATAGCTGTGGTGGTGGCGGTCGTGGCGTTGGCAGTGGTGGTGGTGGTGACGATGAGGGCGGTGACTCTAGAGCGGCGGGGTCTCGCCTGGCGTCGCTGTACGTTTGCTTGATACCGCCGCTGTTAGTCGGAGTGACAAACCAGCCGACGGCGGGGACTAACCTTGCCCTCGTGTTCACCATGTGCGGAGGGTTGCTGGCGTTCAGCTGGGGGCGGCTCGTGGCCCGAGATCTCCGGGAGCGGGAGGCGGCAGCGGTGGCGGCCGCGACCGCGGTGGCGCTCGACGAGGAGTGGAACGAAAGTGAGGATAGTAGTGGGGGTGGGGGTCGGGCGGGAGGGGGCGTTTTGATGACGCCGCGGCGGTCTTCCGTCGGCAACGGGCGGAGCGGCGGTGGTGAGGGGGGAGGGGGAGGGGAACCGGGAGAGGGGGTGAAATTGGGGCGAACATTCAGTGGCGCCGGCGCGAACGGGGCGAAGCAAGGGGGGGTAAGCCGCTCGGGGTCGTGGGCGCTAAGAGAGGAGGAGGACGACGACGGCGGCAACGTGAAAGGCGCGGAGGAACGACAGGAGGAGGAAATGCCGGAAACCCCGAGGCAAAGAAGCGAATCTTTCTCGCGCGTTCACCTGCGGCGCGGCCGCGAGCGAAACGGGGCCATGAAACGAAGACCCAAGCAGCGTCGACGTTGGCGGCGGTGGCGGCGATAGCAACAGCCTCATGGCCGGCATCGGCGGCGGCGCTCCGCATGAGTTTCTTCTCCCCGCGAGGGCCGCTCGAACGCGGGGCGCTTCGGCGTCGGGTCGGAGAGGGCTCGGCGGTAGCGGTACTAGCACGGTGAGGGCAGAGTCGAGCCGGCGCCGCGCGTGGTGTTGTCGCGCCACAAAGACCGCCACCGCCACCGCGGCGGCCGCCGCGGCCGCCGCTGCTACCGCCGCCGCCGCCGCCGCCGCGCAGCAGCAGCAGCATCAGCATCAGCGCAACAGGTAACGCCGGTGCCGCCGGTGGTGGTGGTGTCTTGGCCAGGTCCACTAAGCTAGGGAGGCTCTGCGCGGTCCTGCGGTCGGTGAAGCGCGTCGCCGTGGACCGCCGCCTGCTGGACTGGCGACAGCTCGGGATCGGATGCATCGGGTTCGCGCTGGGCCTGGGGTGCTTCGCGGCTCAGGGGACGTCGGCGACTGCCGGGTGGTACCACCTGTGGCACGGTGCCTGGCACGTGCTGGCCCTGGGCTCCACGGTACATATATTGCGGGCACGCAAGTGGGGGCCGCAGGCGTCGTCCTTGCCAAAATTGAACGACGGTGGTGATGGTGGCGGTGATGGTGGTGGTGGCGATAGTGGTGGTGGTGGTGGTGGTGGTGGTAGCGACGGTAGCGGTGGCTTTGGCGGTGGTGGTGTTGGTGTTATTGGTGGTGATGGCAGCGGCGTTGGTGGCGCGGGGCCGTGGGCGCGGGGTTTCGGGACTCGGACATCCCGGGGTTTCGGCAAGGGGGGCTGGTTGGAGGGCGAAGTGGGAGTGGATTCGCCGTAGGTTCGGGGGTCGGGTCGAAACGCGGTCGTACGAGATGGTGCCGACGTAACCGCCGCCGCGACCGAGGGTGGAAAAGGGGGGAGAGAGGGGAACGAAACCTGGGTTGTGGTACTTGTGAGTAAATTCCGAATGTTTTTGTTGCTGCTGCACGTATCGGATTTGTGTTTTGTGTTTCTCGATTTTTTGTTGTCGCCTGCGTGGCGCCCCGTGGAGTAAGTGAGTGGAGTGATGTAATTCAGATAGTGCTGTACTCAAGCTTCACGAGTAGGAGGGAAAAGCCGTCGCAAAAGAGAGGGGTGTCGCTGCTGCTGTTGCTGCTGCAGGAGACTTCCGCTACGTTAGGCTGCTGGTACAGGTGACTGTTGCTGCTATGGTAGTAGGCTACTGGGTAGACTGCTGCTACGGCAGTAGACTACTGGGTAGACTACTGCTACTTCTTAAAGCAGACTACTGGGCAGACTTCTGCTACTATAGTGGACGGGCTACTGATACAGTGGTATCCTGCCATTCTACCAGGTATTACTCAGTTTTTTTTTTATCATTACGAAGGCGTGCTTGCTTCGGACGAGATTGGGATATATATATCCACATCTGCCTGTGGCGGACGGCAAGACCGCCTCGGCCTGAGCGAGGGGCAAAATTATTCAAGGATCGAATTCATTCGTGGTTGCATCAGCACAACAACAAACGTCGTGAACTGTCTTCGTTGAACGGGGGCGCGCGGGGCGGGGGGGGGGGCAGGGGGGGGGGGGGGGGGGGTACTCATGTCGTGCGTGGCTGTAGTCGAATGACCATAGACTGGGGGGGGGGGGGGGGGGGGGGGGGGGGGGGGGGGGGGGGGGGGGGGGGGGTTGGAGGTTGGGACATGCAACATTTCAACGCTAAAAAATGCGTTTTTTTTTTTTATGTTGGCACCGCTCGCCCGTGTATCATATAGAAATGAACGGGGTCAATGGGATTGTTCATGTTTGTTATGTTTCCAAAACTCCAAACAATGAATTCGCCGATTCGTGAAGGAAAGAGAGAGAGAACCCGCGAGGGCGGTACTGTATACATTTCGATGGTTTGATGGTAACGTTCCAAGATCGAGGCTGAGGCTTCTTGGTGCAGTGTCGATGGTGGTCATGTTTGATTTTGTTGGAGGTGAATAGATCCTGATCCTCCTTGTAGGCAGTAGTTGAGAGGGTATGATATGACGGAAAAAAAAAAGACGAGCGTGGCGTCGTTGCACGTCACGCGAAGGAGCTCGGTTTCCTCCTGGACTAGTGAGGGATGGCGCATTGAATCAAGACTGGTCACGGGTCATGAATCTCACGGGCCGGGTCGGGTCGGGTCGGGTCTGGAGGTAATCGAATTGTCACGAGTCAGGGTCAGGTCGAGTCTGGTCGGACCGGGTTAGGAGGTGACCACATCCGACCCGACCCGCGAGTTTTGACCAGACCCGTGAACAGCCCTGTCTGATGAAATATAAGGTACTTTTGTACCTATTGTGACTTGTCACAATGCACCTTATATTTTCCATTAGACTGGTACATTTAATGTCCGAACTGAGAGCTATGGGTCCGACACGCGTGCGTGCACGCACGGGCACGACGTTGTCCTACACCCGTACAGCGGCACTGCTGGGCGCTCACGCTGCTACACCAAAGTTATCGTCGTTTTTTTTGTCGCTATCAGCAAGGGGTCCCGAAGGGGCTGCTGTAAAAAAAAGAGGGGAAATAGTGTCGAAAAAATATTATGTGACCATTTTTATTCCCTCTTATTCATACAGCATCGGCCATGCACGAAGCAGCCCGAGGCTGCCGGGGTGGTATACATGTGGCAGTGTGTGTATGTTGTCCGAACTGCAAGGTACGGAACTGTTGTTGTACCACACGCGCGCAGCAAGCAGCATGGATGGATTGATGGATGGTGAGGATACTTGAGCTGGTGCTGCATGCTCACTCGAATTTAGTTCCAGGTATACGCTTTTGGCGAGATAACCGCACTTACTCAATAACTCAATCACTCACTAACTCGTCGGGGGGGGTTGTGTCGCAGTAGGTCTTGAAAAAAGCAAAAGAGGGGTTGAAGTTGCAGTGTCCCACTCTGCGCGGAAATAGTAAGGTTCGCTTAAACATTAATATGAAGACCAGGCGGTCCTTAAATTGTAGTTACGGCCAGTATTCTGCTTGTTGTGGTTGCACATGTCGGGCGGACAATGGAAATCCTACTTTCATGATCTACTAATTCTCAGGTTGTAAAACTGAGTCTCTGTTTTGCTAATTGCAAATGTGTCTGTCTGTCTGTCTGTCCGCATCCCTTACATTTTCGAATTTATATTATTAATAATACGTTCCAATGATCGATTTACTAGGTCGTTACAGATGATATTCATACGGCGTATTAGACTCTTACATACCTTATATACTGAAACATACCACCAGGCAATATTTAGCCATAGAATACATCCACCACAATGTACCATCATACCGTATCACATACCGTGATTTTTCCAGATTGTATATCACACCGTACCATCATACCATATACCAACATACGATATCACATACCGTGCCACACCGCACACCATTGCGGGGGACGAACTATAAGAAAAAGTCGAGAATCCCACCACAATCAAGCAAGTGACTCACTTGTCCCGTGATTGATTGCGATCGCTGGCGTTTTTCCGAGGGCCCGGCACTTTTCTCTTTGTACGTATAGGCCAGCCTGATTTTCAATCGGGTACAAGTACAAAGGCTCTTGATTGAGATTTTATGCGTGCGCACATATATGTGCATACATGTGCTCAAGGTATAATTTACCATCGAACGTTGGGCGCGCTTTGTGCCGTGTGTACGAGCAGTAGTAAACGTGATAGGCGCGTATATGTACGCTGTGCGCCGCGTGTCACGCGTGTGGCGTGCTTTTAAACTTTTTTTTTTGTCGGGAATCCTCGGCTATGTGCAGGAGAGAGGTCTCTTCTTGCCTTTTTGAGCGCCACGAAACTAAAGACATATTAGTACACTTGAGATTGCGGCGCATGTGGCAGGAATGCTGTGTTCTCAGGTGTTCTCGCTAAAGTTCCGTTGGGGGCGCGGGAGCCATATGGTGTGTACTTAATACCAGGTATAGAAGAGTCCTCGAGCAATAGGGGCTGCGAACTGATTTCCTAAGAGTCCAGTTTTTATTTTGTTTACACCAGAGGTCGAGGAGCGGGGGGAGACAGCAAGGAACGCTCGTACTGCTCGTGGGATGGTACTGTGTGTGAAGGAGCGGGCGGAGGCCGCTTCAGATCCCTGCTGCAGGTCTCCGCTTCTAGATATCCGCTTCCTGTTCATGGTACCCGGTAGGTTCTAGATCTTACTCCAGACGGAAAACCTAATCGTAAACGCTTACGTAGGAACATCGAAAAAATGGTGCCCTGCTGTGGTTTATGCATGCCACTCACTCAACTACTGTACTGGAAGTATTAATAGTAGCCTCAACAGCCCTTGGGGTAAGTCTCTAATAGAGTGCTGGATCGTTGGCCCCGTGATAAAAAGTTATTGTAAAACTATTACATATGGTGGTCATATACGACTGTTTGCGTCGAACAGCGCACATTGACTGTGCTTTGTGGCTGGCCTCACAATTGTCATGATCACGGTATTGCGACACGTTGTTATGACCTTGCAAGACTCTTCAATAAACGAAGAGGTAGATGATCAGTTCGCAAACTAAGACTATGATCATCGAGTTTTCATTGTCTACTGAGAAATCAACCATGGGTCTCTAAAATAGCGACGTATGTACTGCAGTCCTGAGTTTGCAGCAGAGAATGGAGAAGCATAATCCTCATTCGCCCTGCCCCCCTGCCTCGCCTCTCTTGCGTAGGCTGCGCGAGCATTGACTACTGTGCTATGTGACTGGCCTCCACAACAACGTTGCTGTGACACGTTCTTATGACGGGATTCTCTTCAAAAACTGAATCAGGTTTTTTGCTTGAATGATGAATTGATACTGCTCCTTAAAAAAGCTCCGACTACCAAGCGCAGTACGTGTTTATTGTTGGAACAGAAAGCGCTCCAATCCCTCCACCAATCAGCGGCCGCCTCGCAAAACCTCTACCCCTGAAAAATGAAAAACGCCTCCTCCCCCAGACACGCCGGTTTTTCCTCCGTCCTCCGTAAAACTCTAGGAAAAACACGAAAACAGCCGTCCGTGCACCAGTGCAGCGGGGTCATGCAAACAATCGACCCCCCAGCGAAAAAGAAACTCACAATAATGACGCCTGCCTTGACTGCTAATTCCTTAGGGGGGGGGGCTGTACTCGATAGATGTACTCGGTATCATGCACGGCCGTAGTCGTATGACCATAAGGGGGGGCGGAGACTAACCAATGATGTGTCTAAAAAAGTGCAACCCCTAACTAAAACCCCGCGCAAAGCGTGGGCTACGGCGCGCTTAACTATCATAGGCGCGTCGACACCAAACACATCATCTTCCGCCTCTGTTTGTATTATACATGTCTTCATTTAGTAGGTTTGAGCTCTTTCTTAAGCTAATTTTGGAATCAAGGTATAGGACAGCTCACCCCCTCCTTCCCTCCACCCCTCCCACCCTCTCTTCTTTCCTCTACCCCTCCTTCTCTCTATCCCTCCCTCACCCCCCCCCCCCCCCCCCCCCCCCCCCCCCCCCCCCCCCCCCCCCCCCCCCCCCCCCCCCCCCCCCCCCCCCCCCCCCCCCCCCCCCCCTCTCTCTTTCTCTCTTTCTATCACTCCCTCCCTCCTCTCGGTAAATTGTCTCCCGACTGCAGCTGAAGTGTGGGTGTATAATGTTCCTTTCTGTACATCGTTTCTCGTTTGTGCGGTGCTATTCGAACTCCAACGGGCACGTAAAACTCCGGCTAAACGTTGAGTGCGCGCATGTGAATACGTAGTGTGTCTTCGTTTGAATCCAATGCTGCTGCTGCCGCTGTTACTGCTGCCGCTGCCGCTGCTGTATTTACATATTCGTGTCTGATATATCGCGTAAACTGCTCTCTTTGTCTATGAGTCTAGTCTAGTCTAGTCTATATGGGCGTGAACTAGTTGCACATACGATAAAACCACACCCACCCATCCCTCATCCGCAACACAACAAAAAAAACACGCACACAGTCATACGCAGCATTGACGTAAAAACTTCGTACCGGGTACGTACACACGGCGCAGCTGGCGCTGCGTATTTAATCAAAAAGAAGAAACAAGGTCCCGTCCGCAAAAACGAGCAAAGCAACAGCTAACTGGTCAAAAACGACCATCTACTACCACCCAAATCAAGCACGACAACCAACACCACCTTTTCTCCTTGTTGAAAAAAAAAGAGCAACCCTACGCGCGGCTTTTAGTTTTTTTTACTCCTTTCCGTCACAATGAGAATGGCAGGCGCTCCGTTCCGGCTGTACGTCAACACGTCAAGTACTACAGCAACAGCAAGTATACTACAGTGCGTCTGCTTCTACGTCGAGAGCTGATGCTATGCCATGCTTCTGCGCAGACAAACACAGAACGAACGAAGGTCGCCTGCCGCAAATATCCAAACCCAGCAGTGCCACAACAACAACAACAACATCAACGACAATGCCAAACATGTCGTGATGCCAAAAAAAAAAACGCTCGGGATGAGCAGGAGGTGTGCCACGCTCGCAAATTGCTTGCAATGCACTCGCTCACGATTCACTCGTACACGCGTAATCTATATCAAGCGGCGCTCACAACACGCACCGCGCAACCTCCTTTGTTACTTTTTTCTTGTTGGCACGGCTGGTGAAAAACCGCTCCTTCTCTTCATGACAAAAAAAGCGGTACCAGCTTTCTGTTCTAACTTCATCTCTCCGGCCTCTCTCTCTCTTCGCTTCGTGCTATTTCATACGTGCATACACAACGTACCCCCCCCCCCCCCCGCCCCACAGACACACCAATATTAAAAATGCTAAAAATGGCGCGGGCGGGCGAGCGGGCGGGGGGGGGGGAGGGGGGGGGGGGCTTGGCTCCGAAACAAACTCGCTACGAACGTGCCTATCTCATATACATATAACGAACGCTTTTCTTGAATCGCTGTCTGCCGAGGTAGGTAGCTACTAGCTGCTGCTGCTTCTGCCGCTTCTGCTGCTGCTGATATTGTTGTTGCTAGCCCCACCGCTTGCGTAATGCTTGTCGGCGGTGCGGTGGTGAACCCACACCCTCTGTCATCTCCTGACTGGTCTCCTGTTTATAATATTCAGTGCGTCTTTTTCTTGCAGGGTTTCTTGCCGCAGGCAGGCTTTTTGGGGTTGACCATCGCGCGAACGCCGAGACACCCGAGGCACAGCTTGAATACCTTGCACAAGGGGTCCTCGAACTGCGTGACACAAACGACAAACAAAAAAGAATAAAAGGAAAGCATGGAAAAATTGAAAAATTGACAAACAATGCGAACAGAACAACAGACGAAGGAAATGTAGAACAGGAGAACAGAATGAAGCCGTAACTGTTACAGGAGAACAGAAGAAAAAGAACAGATTAAACGAAGAAAAAGAAGATAAGAGGAAAGCAAGAACACAACAAAGAGAAGAAGAGAAGAAGAAAAATAAAAAGAGAACGCGGGGATAGAGCCGTCCGTAGTGTGTAAGTTAGCGTGCCGAAATAACGGAGAGGATGTACGGGCGATCGGGAACCTAACCAAATAATACGTTTGGACGTGTCGGTTCGTATTCTTGGGTTCGTTGGAAGAAACTGGTCCTCGATGGCAGCAACGTGACACGCGTATGGTTTGAGTTTTATCTCGTGAGCGGCGTTGCGGCGGGGGGGGCGGGGGGCAGGCGGGGGATACGGGACCACAAACCCGCACACCCACAATCATGCAACACACAACAGTACACAATAACACACAACAACACGCAATACACAACACACAACACACAAAACCTAATACCCAAATTCCAACACCCAAGACAACGACCGAAGCAACACTCACGTGGGGGATGAAGTAGTCCATGAGGTGTATGGCCGTGACGTAGAGCGCGACTATCGCCGCCGCCTCGGCGGAGGGGCCGACACCGTGGGAGACAGACCAGGACCCCAGCCAAGACAGGGGGTACGGCTGTGTGGACCAGTGACCAGCCAGCACCGGCCAAGAACATACATACGCGAGGGGAAGGGGCGGAGGGGGGGGGGGGGGGCAGGAAGGGGGAAGGGGGGGAGGAAGGTTATTGCAGTGCAAACAGCCATTTGAAAAAAACAACAACAATTAACGAAACACCCGCCCACCAAAGAGAGAGTGAAAACAAAACAGCTACGTACCGTAAGCGAATACATCTATAATTTCGATCGCTCACGGCGAAACACCTTGCACAGGCGTGCTGTACTCGTACCGTAGTACAGAAAGTCTCGAGTTATACCGTATAGAGGGGCGGCATAGTAAGCAGCACGGCATCTTGTCCTTGCATTTCCGGACAGAGTACATAATGTATTGTAGAACAGTGCCAACGACACGCGTTGCCCTGCTGTTCCATACGTAGCGTGCCGCTTGATCGGTTGGGTTCGACCTTTCTCCAGCACGAGGAGGGTAGAGAGGTCACCAATTTAGCAAGAACAGTAAGAACGAACGGTACTTTGAACGTCAACAACTTTCGAGGATACTATTATTACGGGGGACCATAGTAAATAGGACCTACGGTACACACAAAAACCTATATATTCACCTATTTTTACCAACAATACTTGGTCCTATTTACTATGGTCCGCCCTAATAATATACAACAGTACCAAATTTCTGAGAAGGAATAGCAGGAAAAGTGGGGACTTGCCAAGTGGTATTGGTGAGATAAGTGCGTTGCTGTAGAGAAAGGGTCATGTCCCTCTGCAAGCAGCTACAGTAGCTCTCCTTACGTTTCCGGACAGAGTTCTATACACAGAATAGTTTCAAACATCGGGAAGATCAGGAACTAGATCATCCCGATCATCAGGAACTAGATCATCTGGACCATCCAAGTCACCAAGATCAGGTTCTAGATCATCTAGATCATCTAGGTCACCTAGATCAGGGTCTAGATCATCTAGATCATCTAGGTCACCTGCTGCAGATCAAGGTCTAGATCATCTACAGTAGGTCGTCTAGATCCTACTCTGCCGCTATGAGATGTTGTGCAGGGATTTCTTAATACTGCAGTAGTACAGATTTAACCCCCCCCCCTCTCCCAGAAAACATGTGCTACGTACGTATATAGATCATGCGGACTAGACGGCTCCCACCCGGCAACATGAGCTTCAAGTAGATCATGCATACATACATACATACATACATACATACATACATACATACATACATACATACATACATACATACATACATACATACATACATACATACATACATACATACATACATACATACATACATACATACATACATACATACATGCACACATGCACACATACATGCACACATGCACACATACATACATACATACATACATACATACATACATACATACATACATACATACATACATACATACATACATACATACATACATACATACATACATACATACATACATACATACATACATACATACATACATACATAAATACATACATACATCATCATTATTATGCTTGCCTTCCGACAATATAGTGTAGATGCCGTTCCGATACAAACCGAATATCCTTCCGTGAATCAGTATTAATAGTATCCCTCATACGCTTCTCTGCCGGCCGTTTCCCAATTTCCATTCCCCACATCATTTCATACATACATACCCTTACCGTTCGTTGTCAAGAAAAAGCGACCGCACCCAACCCTGTATGTATATGCCGTTCAGAGGTGTGGGTGTGGGTGTGGGAGTGGGTTTTGAGGAGCCGCATCTTCGATTCATGTTCTAGCTCGTGGATTCGGAGTTTCCATGTATTTCCCATAGTTCTGCATATACGGCTCATCAGAGTGGGCTGGTGCTATGGTACCGCGTTGAATGAGGCTGAAAGCCCCGTAATTACCTGGGTTACCTGGGTTCAGGCATTGGGATCGCATTTGTAGGACTTGGGAGGTGTATCTTAGAGAGGAAAACCAAGGGTTTTCGCAGCGAGGCACGACCCTTGCTCTCAGTCTCCATCGCTCACGAAAGGAATAAAAAAGCTGCTCTTCTTCTGTCTCTTTCTCTAAGCAAACACCGCACGTGAGTCTCAACGAGCACCTACCTGCTCAGTAGGCAAACCTACTGCTGTAACAGGGGATACAAAGTGTCCCGACTTTACACGAACCCATCGCTCTTTGCTGTACGTGTTTCTTTTATTTCATTTTTTTGTGACGCGTGCTACGGTAGCAGGGGCATTACGGCACCTGAATTTTCTGAGAATTTTCTGATGCTCCTGACTTGATTATATAGTACCAGGTATAGAAGCTCTACACCCCAGTGACACCGAAAAAACTGATTTTGAGAAAAGCTAATAATGCAACGCGACAAATTCTGACAATCTTCTGAGGCTCCTGAATTGGTTACAGCAGTATAGGAGCTCTTTATCCCAGCGACGCCCAAAAAAATGTTTTTGAGAAAAACTAAAAGTGCAACCCGATGATTAATAAGGTAATGTTATAAGGAATGCCCTGGGCTGGGAAATCGATCGATCCTTTATTATACCCCCGTGGCTCAGCAGGTAATACCTTCATATTTGTCGTGGTCAAGACACGGGATCAGATCTCACTTAAAACCTTTCTTTGATAAAAAACGCTTGGTGCGTGCGTCCCTAAACACATTGTCTCCCTGGCTCCCCAGGTATTGAAACGAAGCGGGAAGGCCAGTCAGCCCACGGCGGTATACGGTGCCGAAGTCCCCCAAAGATCCCACCGTTCAGATGGGGGGAAAGTGTTATAAGGACTACCCTGGGCTGGGTAATCAATCGATCCTTTACCCCTGTGGCTCAGTACCAGTAGATAATACCTTCACAGTAAAACACTATTAATAGTGGCATTCAAATGCCATTGGGTTATAGCCCTCTCGAGACGCCAGGGGGGAAAATTGACGAAAAAAAACAAAAAAAAAAACGAATATACAGCAAAAAACGGTCACCACCGCACCGCGTGATTTATGAGGGACGTTACGAAAATTGGTCTCCGAGTTACAAAACGCAAGGAGGGACTCAGTCAGTCGCACGGCACGCGCAGACAACATGATTACTCCGTGCACTGCTGGGCGCCCACGCTGCTCTCATAGACGGTTCAATGGTTGATAACACCAAAAGTTACCTACCATTGTTCTGGTCGCTATCGAAGGGGCCGCTAAGGGGTTAAGGAGTCCGGCATCATCAAGTTAGAAAAATAGTTCGGCGAAAAAGTGTGTACCAGGTAAGTCCTATCGTATCACGCCTCTGGTGCGCCCTCACCGCATCGGACCAGAGCAAGCCGTGGGGGTCGGCGAGGACGTAGTAGAGGCAGGACGCCCCGAAGCAGCGCTGGACGGAAAAGGAGGGGGACGCCACGGCCGTCGGGGTGCGCTTCAGCTTCCACGAGTACCCCTCGAGGCTGTCGCAGCAGGAAAAAGAGAGAGAGAGAAAAAGAACGAAGAGTGTAGAGAGAGAGAGGCGGGGGGGGGGGGGGGGGGGGGGGGGGGGGGGGGGGGGGGGGGGGGGTGGGGGAGGGGAGAGCGGGGTACAGAGAGAGAGCGACAGACTTAAAATACAGAAATATAGGGGGAAAGGTAATAGCGCTGCGCTGCACCGCACTTCATTGCGTGCCTCCATAGACCTCAGCAAAAGGCTGCATGCGGCACGACCCTCGTTATCCCAAACTGTGGAGGTATAATAGCATACGCGCAAGTGGCATCGCTAGCCCTCAAGGATGAGCTCCATGCTACTACGGCGTGCCGCTCTCTACAACGCTTTACGAGGCACTGCCGTTGCTGCGGTCATCAGTTGAAAAACATCTCCCACATCTATTAAATAATAGATTTATGTACACATATGTCATAGCTTTCTCTCGTCTTTTCTCCCTCACGCCCCCCATCCCCGCCTTCTCGAGTTAGATCATTTTGAGCTGGTAGAACCTTCCCTCCGCGCAAGGGAGATGATCGTATCACGTAGTGTGTATATGGTAAGGCATCCACGAAGCAGTAGCATAGTAGCAACCCATTTCTGTCTCTGGAACTAGCCACACTAGAAATTAAATCGATTCATTGACGATGTCATCATCCATACGCAAGAAAATCCGCCTCAGAAGCGGTTCTCAGTAGGATGCAGCTCACCCTTCATGCGACTCGCCCAACACCTCACGGCACTCTCCGTGCTTGGTGCAAGCAATGTCTGCCTGGTCAGTGAAAACGCGACGTGCTCCGTCCCGGCATTGTAAGGATGCGAGGGTCTATGGTCATACGACTACGGCCATGCATGGTATCGAGCACCCCCCCCCCCCCCCCCCCCCCCCCCCGCCTTCTCTCTCTCTCTCTCCCTCCCCCCCTCCCTCCCCCCCCCCCCTCTCCCCCCTATAACCACTGCAACTGTTGCTGCTGCTGCTGGTTCAAACACCGGCATCTCACTTGAGAAGGTCGGCCAGGATGCCCCCGCCGCAGCCGGCCAGGGTGCCGCACAGGATGGCGCAGCCCGCCGACGTGGTGGCCTTCTCGAAGTGGGCCGTCAGAGCCTGCTCCAGCAGAGAGAGAGAAAAACACCCACAGCCACAGCGACAGCAGAAACAAATCGACGAACCGAAAAAAAAAAAAACTCCAGGTGTCAGTATTTCCCCCTCTACACACACGTAGGTACAACAACTGTAGCTCATCGCATTTGTCGTTGGGCTGCTTTGTGTGTGTCCATAATATCGTCTCCTAACAGTACGCTTCGACCTGCATATATATATATATGCAAACATTCCTCCACACTACTGCTGTAACTCAAGTCATTACTTCAACCATACCGGTATTCCAGTATACGAAGTACGTGTAGTTCGTATTTTATTATACTAATACCTGGTACTATTACGGGGGGCCATAGTAAATAGGACCTACGGTACATTAAAAAAAAAGTATATATTTCCCTATTTTTACGAACAACATTTGGTCCCATTTACTATGGTTCCCCATAATAACAGTAGTTTCTTTACCTGGTATGTTTCCATCGGTATTTCTTCCTTAGCCTTTTTGTCGCAGCCTGTTCATGTGCCCTCGGGCTCGGTTTCACGAAAATGAGTTATCATCATCATTATCATTATCATGGTTGAACAGACTGCTGTATGCGTGGATGCTCATGATCTCCAAGCGCGTGTGTCAATGGCGTGTATAGATAGACATATTTGTATGTGTATTTCCACGGTGTGCTACATGTGTACGTTTATATATCGTATGCGTCCATGATTTTAGGTAAGTACGGTATGTGTGAGTTTGTTGTATGCTTGGCCGTCGAGCGCACAATGAACCAACCCTTCTCTCCATTCAATATATATATTATTTCTATTATTACTACCAGGTGCTAATTTTGCCCTCCGACAATGCTTCTCCTCGACGCCCCCCTCTCCCTCTCTCCCCCCCCCCGACGACCCCCCCCCCTACCTCCTATTCCCCCGTGCCGCATCCCCCTCGCCCCCCTCCTCCCCCTCTCCCCCCTTCTCTCCCCACACCCCCCTCCCCCCTTCCCGCCTCCCCCGTCCACCCGCACCTACCTCCAGTATCCGTTTACACCTGTTCTCTTTCTTCTCAGTTCCCTTTTCTATTTTCCATTTTTCCTTTCTTTTTCCTGTTTTCCTTTTGTTTCCATTTTACATTCCCCTTTCTACTACTATATCTACTTTCCACCTTCCACTTCTCATTCTATTTTCCATTCTCCCTTTTTTTTTTCCATTTTTCATTATCGTTTTTTTCCTGCCCCATTTTTTCTCCTCCCCCCCCCCCCCCCCCCCCCCCCCCCCCCCCCCCCCCCCCCCCCCCCCCCTTTTTTCCCCATTTTCCTCGTGCATACCTTGTCCGCTCCCCACGACGTGATCGCGTGGGCGGCCGAGAGGGCTCGTCCGAAGCCGGCGATGAAGAGGGCGCCCTCGTGGCGCATCACGTGGCAGTGCCAGAAGTCCCCGGGGCAGAAGAACGTGAGCCACCACGCGACCACAAGGGCGGGCCAAGCGGTCAGCGATGACATCCACGACGGGGTCTGGCCGAGGACCAGCACGCCCACCAAGAACGTGCCGCCTGCAGTACGCACACATAATACGGGGGACCACACGAGTAAATAGGACCAAATATTGTGGTATTTACGGGGGGGTCCATAGTTAATAGGACCTATGGTATACATAAAAACCTATATATTTCCCTATTCTTACCAACAATATTTGGTCCTGTTAACTATGGACCCCCGTAAATAGTAACAATAGGTAAATATATAGGTTTTTGTTTGCACCGTACCAGGTCCTATTTACTACGGTCTCCCGCAATAGTATGTACCTGGTATGTAATAAGAAGGGAAAAAAGTGGGATGTATGTCGTGGTTCAGAAGTGATGAGAAGAGAGACTACTGTTTGACCAACACATTTTGCGGTATTAGAGGGTGTTCGATTGAGGTTCGGAACGGAACACGTGCGAATACACTGCTGTCGGAGGGCAACACGCATGTTGTCGTTTCTTGTTTTTTGTTAACGTTTGGAGCGACTTTTCAAGAGAGAATTTGAAAAGAAAAAAAACGATTCGTAAGAGGCGGTGCGGCAGGTCGGGGGTAGGGGGAGGATGGTGAGGGGGGGGGGGGGGGCGGGGGAGGTTCCATGGGTGGGTTAATATAAATTCGTATGGAAGAGGCATGCGCTACGGTAAAATACCTGGTAAGGTGTTCTGATTATACTCCTGATAATAGTGTGTTGTTGAACTGGACCGAAATCTACCGCACACAATGCTGTACTGCACTACTACTGTATCGTACTGCTGTGTACCAACTGTGAGCGGTACTGCAACGTGTTGTATGCCTGGCACTACAGCAGCAGCACACTGCTGTGCTTGTGCTGTGCTCCGTACACTGCACTGCTCTACCCACTTCAGCAACCAAATCGGGACGACATCTCGTCGTCCCTTCCGGGCAGCAATCGCGCAGAAAACAACAACAAAAACAAAAACAAAAAAAAACAAAAAAATGCCACTTACTCTCCACACTACGTATCAAGGTTCAAAACCCACCACTCTGGCCGACAACGTAACGACTGCTGTTGGGGCATAAATACCCAAGTCTAAACGGTCCTTACATTTCCTTGGGCTATTGAGGCATTGGAGAACACGGCACACGTAGAGAGCTGCCGCGTCAATTTGTGTGTATGCCAGGTGTACTGTAGTGATACCTAAACAAAAACAAAGGAGAAACAAGAGACAACCAGCACGCCGAAAGAAAAATGCAGCCCTCTCTCTCCCACGCACCGAACTGTATCAGCGAGCACGCCACCAGTGTTTCCACAGCGTGCTTGGGGAAGCGAGCGATGGAGCGGTAGGCACGGCAGGCCAGGACAGACCCGAAAAAGTCCAGGACGGAGATGCGGGGAAACCCATGCTGCAGTTATTTTTTGTTTTGTTTGTTTTGTTTGTTTGTTTCAGAAAGCAAGAACAGGTTTCGCAAACAAAGCGTTGGTTTTGAGAGCAACGAGAGACGTCGGGGGAGAGCCGGTGGGACGAAGGAGGCCGGGGGGGGGGGGGGCGGGAGGCGGAGGGTTATATCAGCTCTCATTCTAGCGTGAATATGGTATATTGAGAAAAGTCCCCTTCGCGAGATCATGAACCCCGTAGCACGCGCGATCGAACCATCACAACCATGTAACCAACAAACCAACCGCACCAAAAAGCAAACCAACCAAACCGAACCAACCAAACCAACCAAACCAACCAAGCCAAACTATCCCTATCAACCAAGCCAACCAAGCCAACCATGCCAACCAAGCCAACAAGATCAAGCCACGCAGCAGCAGGACACGCCCTCAATCCAATAACTCACAACAACCAACAACCAACAACAAACCAACAAACCAACCAACCAACCGGCCAGCCAGCCAACCAACCAACCAATCGAACCAACCAACCGAACCAACCAAACCAATCAGCCAACAAAACCAACCACCCGACCAACCGACCAACCAACCAACGGACCAACCAACCAACCGAACTATCCAACCAACCAAACAACCGACTAACCGAGACCGACCGCCCGACCGACCTTGACGGTGATGGACAAGGACTCCAACCATTCGAAGTGGCCGCGAAACAGCTCCCAGAAGACGATCGCCAGGCACACGTAGATCGCCACCACGAGACACACCGCCACCTCCATCTTCCCAACCTTCCACCCCGTCCACCCCTTCAGGCAGCAAGCGAGGGCGCTGCTGCAGGTGCAGCTGCCGGCGCCGCAGCCGCCGCCCATCCCGCCATTGACCGGGTAAACATCGCCCTGGTAACCATCATCCCCGCTTTCTTCTTCGTCGCCGTGTTCGTTTTCGTCACACGTCAGGTCGTGCTTACTCATGGCGTCATCATCTCCATCGCCATAGACCGGGCTGGGGTTGTCCTCCATGTAACTTTCGACCGGGCAGGTGTAACTCTTCATTTCAGCGTTTTTCAGGGGGCGGAAAAGAGGCGTACGCCGAGCGGGCGGCAGGGGGGGGGGGGGGGGGGGGGCAGGAGGTTACGAGGAGGGGGTGTGACGTGATGGTGGGGGGGTGGGGGGGGGGGGGGGGGAAAAGAGCGCGGGTCGATTGGGGGGGCAGGGGGGGCGAACTCATTCATTGTTTGCCTTAAGTCATTTGACAAATGGGGAGGGGGGGGTGAGCCGCTGCATAGACCCTTTCAAGGTTACAGCACTTGGTATAAATATTACCAGGTACACGTATGATACCAAATTCAGCACGTAACACCGAAGTCTATCTATCGTACCAGGTACGTACACGCATATATGATGCGTATATTGCGGCAAACCACATGCTGCTACCATGCGTACTGCTGTGTGCTGTACGAAGCAACAGGTTCAAAAGAACGCTCGATGTAAGTTATCAAGAAAATTCAGGTAATATTTTCACGGACGCGTCATAGTTGACTGCTTGCTGATTGATGTCTTGATGTTGCTGTGTTTGTTAGAGGCGGTTTATCGCTTGTCGTGTAATCTTGTGGGGCCGGGGGGGGGGGGGGGGGGAGCTCGTGATAGACCTCTCCGTTTAATTTCCTTCATTCCTTCCTCCCTGCTCCCTTCCTTCCGATTTCGTTGCGAGTGATGATTGATGCGAGTTTGAATATATAGTCGCACGTGAACGTCCGCGTCATGGGTTATCTCCGAAAACCGAGCAAAAGTGACAGAAAAAGAAACGTACGTACTCGAGACGTATGATACAGCCAGCAGCACTCGACCACACACGTTCTTCGAATTGAGTCCGCACTTTCCGCATGTATTGCACAGGCAGGTGCAGCAAGCAGCAAGCACAGTATGTGACGAGTACCTCCACGTGAGAAGCACGGGTACCACGGGTGACGCTGTACATACTGCTATGATACTGGTGTAGTAACTCGTGCTCGTCGTAGCACGGGGTGTGTGGGTTTGTACTGGCCGCTGGCACGTAGACGACTGCTGCTGCTGCTGCTGCTGCTGCTGTTGCTGCTGCTGCTGCTACTCCGCTGTACGAGTACCGTCGGAAGTAACAAACCCCAAAAGCACGAAGCGAGCAGAATAAAATCCAGAAATCGATGTTGTGTCCCTTTTGGGCATCTCGCTACGTACGCGCATATATATCATAGCGTAAAATAACAGGTGCATACCGCCGCGACGACTCTCTCTCTCTCTCGCTCGATGGAAACACGGGGCGGGCAAAGCTCTTCTACCTCTGCTTGCCGTGTCGCAAGCCGGTCTGTCATTTTGTCATGATACTTTGCTGCTTTGGTACTACTGGTATATACCGGTATACGAACTCGTACAGCAGTACTGCTGTAGGTATACCTTGTCAGGACACGACATCATCCCTAAGCGCACGTACGCACACTCTCATCACACGACCTCGCACAGCACACACACGCTCGCACACAAGGCCGCCAACATGGCCCGTACCTGCACCTGCTTGGATCTACTTCTGCTACGTACTTGGTACACACTTTACGTAGAAACTCATTACTTTTCCAACTGCTGTTGTGTGGTCACAGCAACTTACGCCGATGTTTATTCCTTGTATATTCCCCCAAAACTCCAAAAATCCTCTCAACACACACGTGTACATACCTCGTTCGGCAGGGGAGTGGGAGGCAGTAAGGTTGTGTCGTTGACCTCTCCTCCGTCCTCTACGCGAGGAGTTTTCGATCTCAGCGAGTACTTTCTGGCTGCGACCGATCTCTTCATGCTCGTCTTGTGCGGCGTATACGTTCGTACGCAGTAGTTTTTTTTTGCTCTCTTGCTGCTGGCTCGGGTCTCTCTCGTGTCCCTCCTGTCTTGGGTGGGTTTCTTGCCTCTTTCAAGGGGTGGTACGCAGGTGGGGAGCCTTGAGCACAACTCCACGTGAAAAGAGCCACACCAGAACAGCAGGAGAAAAAAGAGGAGCCGTCCGAGTCCGAGTTGAGAGGGGGGTGTGTGATGGGGGGAAAAGGAGAGTTGTGGTGGTGGTGGTGTGGGGGGGTCGACGAGAGGAAATGATGACGAGGATAGTAGTAGGATATTTATTTAGTCCGGGGGTGACGTTCAAGTTCGTATCGCAGGACAGTCACCAGTACCCTATTTTTCTCCTTCTATTTTCTTCTTTTTTCTTGCGTTTTCTTCTGTTTTTTTTTCTGTTTCCCCACTGCACTGCTGCTGCTGCTGCTGCAGCAATGAATGCTACAGCAGCAGCTGTGACATGTAAGATGATGGTATTTTCTTCACGTGGAGGTTCATTCTTTGGTCTTCCCGCCCCCAGACACCCAACACCCAGCACACCACCCAGTGTGCGTGCCGATCCTTCCTGCTAGAGAGGGACACCGGCTCTCTCTGTGGACACAAACTACAGAGTACGAGGCAGAAAATACATCGCAGATGTACATGCCAGACGTGTCTTGTGTGTTCGTTATACTCCTACAGCCTATTAATAAAGTAGTTCATACCAGACTATTTAGTATTTAGTACATACGTACGTACATACCGATACATGCACAAATACGTCAAACAGCTCAACACCAACCAACACTGCGCAACAGGAAAGAAAAGAAGAAACTTCTTTGCTGTTTGGAAGCAAAAATTTGTTTCCATTTTTCCACACACACACACACTGCTGTCAGGGATTGGACAGGAGAACTTTCTTTTTCGTTTCCAACAACAACAAACATCAGACCAAAAGACCAAGACCAAACATTCATCAATCCATGCGTCGGGGGGGTGGGGGGGGGTACAGCTAGTCCAGCGTCCACATGTATGTGTCACAGCAAGCGCAGCGTCCACATGTATGTGTCACAGCAAGCGCAGCGCCGACATCAATAGGTATTCCCCATATGCAATAAATCATACCCCAGGTGGCATTTAAGAAGAAAATGACCCCCAGGTCAGAAAACGGCTGGCACCAAACGTCATTCTCGAAATGTCTTTCTCTTCGTAGTCTGTCGTTTGCTACTGCTGTTGTAGAACTGCAGCATGCTCCAAGGCACCCTGGCTACTGATGATGGCGGCAGCCGGCATGCATTATCCATGATTTGCTTCACTCTCGTGGTACGTGGTAGAAATACGAGTATTGTTGACAAAACGCGACAGAATGGATCTGATATCATCAGCTGGTAATGTTTCGGGTGAGTTTCGTGTCTGCTTGTGGCATCTGCATGGACGAGCCATCATCATCCGCTACTATTCCGATGTACCATACCGTAGTAGTTTGTACCGTGTACAACAGAGAAGTAACAAGTGATGACGGACGTGGGGTGCTCAGCTCAAGTTCTTGATGATCGTGAAAACATGAGTCTCGCGACGAGAGTCCGTCAACAGTGCATCATACACATGATCGGAAATACTACAACGTGTTCTTGCACAGAGACAGATACTGGCTGAGCCACAAAATGCTACCGACACAGCGCGGTAGCTCGCCAGCAATTCCATATTTGATTATATTATTGCTCGGGATTGTTCTCCAATAATACCCTCATCTCACTCCAGCGTGTTACAATTTTCAAATTCCTCACTCTCCACCCCCTCCCGCCCCTGCCTCCTCTCCCGTCTCTCCCCTACCCTCCAGCCTCTTCTTGTTTGTCCAATACGCAATACACAAGAATACGAGAATACGTAGTTGATTCGTCGGCATCATGCACACGCACGCTGCGGCGGCACCACGCCACCGGCGTCGAACGAACTCCGCGTGGACACCAAACAAGAAGTAGAGGTGGCATCGCCTACCCTTCACCCCCCCCCACAAAGCGGCCTACGCCTACCCTGCCACCGCCCCCTCGCCACCCCCCCACCCCCCCACCCCCGCCCAACCAATCCAGCCAACCTTTTGCAGAACCAACCACATTATCCTTGATATCACCACTGGCAAGGCAAGGCAAGGTTATCATACAGTGCACAACAGGAGGAGCACTCATCCTTGCTTTTTCTCGCTCTCTCAAAAGCCGCGTCCTCCTCTCGGCCCACCCACACTTGGAAAAAAGCATTCGAAGCTTTACGTGAATAACCAAGGCTGCAAGAGCAAAGACCAAACGAAACAAAAGTTACGGCCTCATGGGCGCAAAACAACCCGATCACACCCAACTCTAACCCATCGATACATTTTTTGGACGAGATGTAGGCAATCAGAAAAAAAATATAAATATGCCAGCTATTATACCGTAATTGATGAACGACATGATGGCCACAAGGCCCCTAAAGGAAGACGTCTACGTCACGGCCACCTGCAGGGACACACGCATGAGCACGAGCGGTTGCTACCAGCCGACTAGCAGCAGCGCGACCTCTCGGGCATAATAAAGTCGTCCACACACCTACGGAGCCCGGCATTGGGCTCCTCTCCGCACGGCGGACGATTCTGGGGTAAAGAATGCGCTTCAAAATCTGAGCAGCCAACAGAGTCCATCCACCGTTTGTGACGACCTTCCAACCATGTTACGTGCGACCTTCCAAGCATCGCTCAAAATAACCTCGATCAATATCACATCGCTACACTCCCCCCCTCTCCCCCTCTCCATACCCCAAATTACCCCCATAATCGAACCCCCTCAAATAAAAAACCCCACCCCCTCTTCCATGTCCATCGCCTCAAACTTGTTTCAAGCCAAGACTTACGCCAACCATCACGCCAAGGCATTCCATCACAGTTCCGAAAAATGTTATGCCTTTTGTTCTTAGAAACCCGATGCGCGGAGGTACTCTGCCAGGTCCTCTACCGCCTGGGGAGGGGGAGGTAAGGCAAACGACAAACGGACGAGAGTCAGGCAGGGGATCCTATTAATACAACAGAAATATTATGAACACTACCAGGCAAGTAGAAATCCCAGTCAAGAAGCTTTTTAAAACCTCACGGGTCGGATCGGGTCGGATCGGATCAGGAGGTTTTCAAAATGTCACGGGCCGGGTTGGGTCGGGTCGGGTTACCCGGCCCGATCCGCAGGTTTGACCCGACCCGTGAACAGCCCCGATCATTTTATGCCGATACTCGTATTATAAATACTACCAGGTACTTACTGCTGTAAGTAGGTATTAGTAGCTCCTTCTCAAGGGCCCAACGATAAGGGAAAACGGTAAAAGACATGACCTCCAATCCCGAACGCGTCATACGCGGGGTCCCTTTGAAAACGGCCACCTACTGCTGTATTGTAGACTACAACAACATTGTATCGGTTATATGTTCTGGGAGAGGAGCGGAAAGAGACGGACCGGGCAGTCGATGATGGAAAGACTCGCCCGAAATACAGGACGGCCCGGCTTGTAAAAAAAAAACACTTCCCGTATGTCGTATGGACTGGTCGGTTGAAGGCTGACCATTCGGCCACCTATCCGTTCCTATTTTTTTTATTTTTTTTCAACGAACCACCAAAAACGCGGTGCGGAATCGCGAGCACGAAGATCGCCCCTGCCGACCTCGACCCACCCAGAAGAGTTTCTTGCGGCTACGAGTAGGGCCAGGGCTAAATAAGATTGGGTCTGGGATCGGGTTATAGTCGTACAGAAGAGCGTTGAGTTTGCACAGGGATGTAATCGTTTCGCAGCGCTCGATCGTTGTTTTCGGGGTTTTAGCCAAAATCAGGCATACCTGGCTATTTTTCGGCCAAAATCAGTTACATACTGAAAACAAGTATAAACGCCAGGAGCCCTGCTATTGGCCAGGCTGACATCGTAACTGATTTTGGCTCGAAAAGGCTAACAAGGTGGACCTGACTTTGTCTACTCTGTCTAGCTTTAAATTATTTTGGCCAACTTTTGAACCAGAGAGGTCAAACGTACACTGTTTTTTTTTTTCTCTCCGTATGCGTCTGCGGTTCTTCGGTTGAAATCTTGTGTCGTACTAAAAACTCTGTACTCGTACTTACGTACGTACTTATACATACATACATGCGTATAACACGCTGATTTCACTCTTTCTTCTTTGGGGTGTGCTATCAATATGTGCTTCAGTTGTTATAGTTGTTGTGATGACTCTGTTGTTTTCTATGGTCACAGCGTCACAGCAGTCATATTACAGCACCATGGATGGACACACGGCATTTCGTCTGCACCACCCCGCGTCGAGCTGGTCTCAGGTTTGGTACGGCGAGATAATTTCGTGCCGAGCAGGCGGTTCCGCGAGGATGGTCGAGAAGCTTCAAAGTTGTCAACGGGCGGGGGGGGGGGGGGGGGGCAGAGTAAATACTCTTGGCGCTCCCGCCGTGGCGAAACAAACGAAGCATATTAATATAATAGTGACTCTCTACAGGTCCAAATGGAGCCCGTGGTATGTATACCCTAAAGAAAACAAAACAATCTTGATTTTGGAGACCATGTGACACGCTTAATGTTTAGGCGCACTCTTTTTGTAATGGATTTTCACGGACTAAACACCGCTCGTGGCGCGCGTTTTTTACTTTGTTTTAGTATGTACCTGATTTTGACCCAAATGGATCAGCTAGACCTGATTTCGGCCACAGCCCTTTTTTCATGTCGAGAACGGGAAGGTTGCTAAATACCGAACCAAAGGTTTTCGGAAAGATGATGGTTGAGAGCCTTCTTCCGAAAAAATGAAATGTTCGACTATAATTAGCACCACCCTTACCTTTGTCGAGAAAAAAAAACGAGGCGCTGAAAAACGACCGCACCCAGTGTGCGAACTCAAAGCTCTCTACACGGTAGTCTTACGTAGCCTACTTGTACGTACAATATCCGAAATTGACAATAAAACGACCGTTTGTACTGGGCCGTCCTGCATTAATCGGCCAAGAAGCCGTCGATGACGCCCTCTACGTAAACCGCATCAACACCCAAGATCTACACGCTCCCTTTTCTAAAACATTTTCGGAGCCGACTTTTTCCCAATCATGTTTTAAGGGGGGGGCGCACACGACGAAAATGGTGGCTTTGGAGAGATCTCGAACGATAATTCCTTCGCAACTCGGACAGATCATGATCTACTTCGGTACAGTATGAACAGATCATCTACTGCTGTAGTTCCTCAACCGCCGTTGTGAGAGGCTGTGCAGGATCTGCAAAGTACAGATACCCACCCCAGGAAACGTGTGCTCAGATTAGAGCATCAGCCGACTATACAGGTCTCACCCGGCATCATGACCTACAGTACTACATCACGCAAAATCGAAAATAGATTTGCCTTGGACGGTCTGCCGTATAGATCAATCATCACGTGGGAATCGATGAGCTGTCCGAGGTGTGGATTTCTTTGCACAGACGCATTCTTACACTACTCAACCCAATGTCGAGGAAAACCACCTTTGTGGGTGTTATCCTGCGGTATATAGTCGCTGAACCAGGAGGTTGACTCTACATTTGATGGAGGGGGGGGGGGGGGGGGGGGGGGGGGGGGGGGGGGGGGGGGGGGGGGGGGGGGGGGGGTTGCACGCACCTTGTTGCAGGCCTGGGGGCCGGCCTCCTTGGAGAAGTGCTCCTTGCAGGCGTCGTTGTCGAACACGCCGATGATGATCAGCGAGTTGGTGCACGCGAAGCACGCGGCGCCGTTGGACTGCAGGCACCGTGGATTGGAAACGTCAAGGGGGGGGGCGTACACGTAATCGACGAGGGGGGAGGGGGAGAGGGAGAGGGGAGAGGAAGAGAGGCGGCAGGGGGGAGGGAAAAGGAGCGGGGGGGGGGAGACGAGGGAGGGAAAAGGATACGGGAGGGGGCAGGGAGGAAGGAGGGGGGGAGGGGAGGAGAGAGAGAGAGGGGAGGGGAGAGGACTGGATGAGTGAATCGAAGTGTTTAATCTCTCATTATCTTGGATTCTGCGACGATAATTTCGGCTACGGGTTTTACCTGGAGCACTGACAAGATAGGCCTGGTGGTTAGTGCTGTAAACCAATATGTATGGCTAACGCCTCCAACATCCTGGCAAGTCCCTCGCCCAGCAGTTGGATATCCAGAAGGTACACATCACCCGACTCCTTCCAGACGCATGTAGACCGAAGGCGCGGACAACAGCACCAACGCGCCCAAAGCGCACACAAGCCAAGCAGGACGCTGAGCGCCGCTGCCCGAAGACCACATTTATGGTGTGCCTCGCCCACGGAGACGGATCGAGCGCACACGCCTTTGCTGTCCTCCTCCGCGCGCCTGATCTCCGCCAACTCACAAGCGCATACCAGGTACCAGGTATACCTTTTCACCAGCTGCTGCCACAACATCGAGCCCCCGACATCCGCAGCAGGACGACAGGAGTTCAAAAACGCCTCCCCAAAAAAACACCCCGCAGAAAGCCAACGTATGCCCTACTGAATCCCTATGCCAGTAAACACCCGTCGCAACAACAAATCAACCCTTTTCGAAAACACGACCAATATATACACCCTGGTATATCCTACCAGGTAACACATACCCCAACGGTGAGCACCAAATGAGTTTAGTAACCAACCCCGTTAGTTAGGCCTTAAGGACTGTACTACCGTTGGCTGTGGCGACAAAAGCTTGGAATTACAAGTCAGAGATGCCATCCTGGACAGGACCATAAGGAGCGTTTAGACATGAATATGTATATTAAATGGTCCTTATATTTCCGTCCAAAGTGGTAGGTTTCTAAACAGCAGTGCAGTATGTATCACAGAACATCCGGTAGCAATCAGGGACTAAATGTTCTTACAAAATCTGTGTGGTACAGATGGTGGACTGGAACCGGCACACAAACAAGAAAGTGAGGGGCGAAATATTTTTTTTTTTACCCAGATCTCCAAAAAGGATCGAAAAAAAAAAAAAAAAGTGGTTAAAACATACTGGAATATACGTCGTATGGGTTTCGTGTATGTGATGGGTTCTAATCACTATGGTCCCTCCCGGTAGTAGTGAGAGGAGACAGGCTTTCCACTGGTTCGAACAAGAGAGAAAACCAGACTCACGCTCTTGAGGTAGAGCACCGGCCCCTCCAGCTCGCGCAAGAGCTGGTACTTGACTCCGTTCATCCGGTATCCGGTAGCAGGCCTGGTCGAGGTGGTCACGAAGCCTGAAAGGGACACACATCACACGTACATAGCGGCGGTGGCAGGACAGAGTGGGGAGGGGCGGGGCGCACAAATTACAGCGGGTTCCTTTTGGTGACCGCCGACTAACGCTGTAGGTAGATACCCCCAGAAATACACACAGCACTGTACGTACGTACAGTAGCTATAAATAGAAAAAAAAAAATCCAAGTAGTTTCGACACGTTCCGTAATTCTCAATGGGATGGCCTTGAGAGAGGCGATGGAAGAAACTATCGTCGGCGTTTTCGCACTGAACTTCGTAGGCGTTTTTGTACTGATTGGAGAAACTCGGGGGGTAGGGCGGGGGGAGTACTCGATATCACGCATGGCCATAGTCATATGATCATAGACCCCATCCTGCAATGCCGTCGGGTTTTTACCGACCAGGTAGACATTGCTTGCACCAACGGCGAAGCGCCGTGAGGTGTTCGGCGAGTCACATGAAGGGTGAGCTGCATCCCACTAAGAACCGCTTGTGAGGCGGACTTGTATATGGATGGCAGCGTCAATGAGTTGATTCATTTTCCGGTGTGGCCACTTCCAGAGACAGCAATGGGAGTACTATGTATCTTCCTCGTGGGTGCCTTACCATAAACACTAACTGGTACGTGGTACGATCATTCTTCTTGCGCAGAGTGAAGGTTCTCCACTCCGCACGAAAACGTTCTATAACTCGATCGCCACCCACGACCGACCTCCAAACAACAAAACAAATAACGGTACCCTCGTTTTCCAGCTCACGTGAGTGAGCGGCATATTTCACATTGTCGTTGCCAACCGACGTCAACCGGATAGGAACCACCTTACGTAAAAATGCAGGGAACGCTACTGTACGTACTACCTGGTACTATTATGATATGTATGTGCAGCATTTACGCTTCTCTTTGCGCCGAGGTGCGAGGGGGGGGACATAATTGTTTTCAACGGTAAAAAATGAGAACTCACCAAGGATGTCCACGGCCTCGTTGATGTCCGTTGGCCTCTCCAAGCCATCCTCGCACATGACGGTCTTGTTGTAAGCTCGGAGCTGCACCACGCGAACGCAAAACAGGACAAAAAGGAGAACCACGCTTGGCAATGAATAGGGTGATCGCGATTCGCTCGGGGGAAGCAACGAGCACATACATGCACCAGAGGCGTATGTACCGAAAGATGAGCTACGTATATACGAAGCGAAAACGTACTCCGTACGAATACATTATAAAAGAGAGGCCGGTACAAAAATCGAGCAATGTTAGACGCGTCTCGTAACGATGGATAAAAAAAAAAAGAAAAAAAAAGAAAAGAAAAGGGGGGCTGTTTGTGACTGCTGTGCAGTGCAGGACGGAAGCCAATGCTTCGGTTTGCATACACATACATGGGGGCCACGCGGCTTTTGTCCCCGCTCGTGCTTTCATGTCACGCCACGCCAACCGAGCGTGGCCGCAATTACTGCTGCTTGTACATACATAAAAAGACACCACAACACTCATATGGAGTCCGTTTTCGGCGAAATAAAATAAAATATTATACAACCCAGCCGATTGGTGTGTTGATGTCAGGGCGAGTGTGGTCGGCCCAGGACCAATAGCTGTAGTACGCGCAGGGCTTTGGGAGCTGCGAGCACGACACGGGGCTTCAATCTACCGGTACATGCGCAGGCCTCCAGGCTGAAGAGATATTTTTGTGTACGTAGATTGCAGCAAAAACTGCAAAAAAACAGAAGAGAAGAAAAAACAAAAAAAAAACAGCGACGGTACTGCTGCACGTATTGTGACATCATCAATCATGGAGAGACAAGACACACACACCAAGAAGGCACAAAGAAATGAAAGAGGGCGTTGACCACTTTCAAAAGGGAAGAGGTTGCAACGACTGACAGCCTTTCGTGAAGCAAAGACGCCGCCATTATGGACGGAAATGTAAGCATCGTTTGGGTCTTCATGTGTTCAAGTAACATCGGTCTTTACATTTCCGCCCATATTGGTATACAGTAGTGGTCCCTATATAGTGCCGGTATGTATGCACCAGCCAACAATATCGGTATTATTGCGGCAACGGGCACTACTCCAAACAACTGCGACACCGGACAATCCCATAAGTGCCAAGCGACTCCACAGGCACCATGCATAGCGGGCAGCCGGTACCACTCAAACCGGGCACTATAGTGACCACCACTGTACAGAAGAACGCGGTTTGATCCTCTTGCCGTGACGAGAGGAGATGCACTTCGCGCCGCCAAATCGTGAGCACGGGACGCGCAGCACGAGCAACCCGCATGGAAACAAGCTTTCAGGGCTGTTTACGGGTCATGTCAAACCTCGCGGGTTGGATCGGGTCGGTTCGAGTCGAGTCGGGCCGGGTCGCGGTGGCCTGGCCCGACCCGTGAGATTTTCAAAAACCTCCTGACCCGATCCCACCCGACCCGACCCGACCCGACCCGTGAGATTTTGAAGACTTCCTGACACCCGACCCGCGGATCGGGTCATGACCACCCCGCGAAGAGCCCTGCAATTTTTCAATGTTCAGCCCCCCACACCCCTTTCGAAGAACTGCTATATATCAAAATAGGCGGAGACAAAGGATTGTTGTATCTTCATGTTCTTGTATAACCGCTCCGTTCTCGCGTCCATATACAGATACAGAAAGCAAGTCGCAAAAAGCACGCCCCCGCGAATAAACAGCAAGAAGAGCTGATGATGTATTGCCAGCAGTTCTTCCTCTGGGGGGGGCGGGGGGGGGTACACTTTTGTTGCTTGCCTTAGCCAGCCATTTGACGACTAGCCACGCATCTCTTTCGAGACTACGGAAAGGACTGTGCCCACTACGAAAAGAGACACCTCTCGTAACATTTGGGCGCTCACTACGCTGTTTCCATGTATCACTATAGAAAAGTTTTGTTTATCTTATTCCCTTCTTGTTTCGCCGTCTGTGGCCACCCTCTATCTCCCAGGATAGCGATCGTCGGCGCTATTACCTACTGTAGTGTACCATACTTCTCCATGTCACATTCGTCTATTTTCGTCATCTCCTCCTCCACCACTTCTGGGGGGTGGGGGGTTGTTCTCGATATCACGCATGACCGTAGTCGTCGCATCCCTGCAACTCTTGTGGGGGGGGGGGGGGGGGACCAACAGTCAACAGCAATATACACAGGACGAAGTGAGTGACGTGCATCATAAGCGAATGACGTGCACAAACACTTGCCAGGTATTTGCGAAGAGCGGATTGCTGTATTTGTTTGGAGTCGGGTCGACGAGCTCAGCAGATGCGGCACAAGTAAGTAGTATATATGAAAGTTAACATGGGCGAGCAGCAGCAGCCCAACCCGGACATTAGCAGGGGTCCATTATTCGAAAAACATGAAATAAAGACAAAGCAACAAGGCTGTGAGATTTAAAAAAAAATCATCAAAAATCATATTTGCAAGCTTGGTGCTTTCGTGTGACACCCTTCGACCATGAGTAACCGGGACACATCATATACACAAAAACGTATATATTCCAGCATTTTTACTAGGAATATTTGGTCCTGATGATAATTAACATACACCTGGTACGCGCGTAATAATGCTTCCATCAAAGCGTGCCATACGGGTGCAGGTCTACAAACTATGGCACGATCACATCTCACGAATTTATCTCACGACCACATTTCACGAATACACTCATACATAAGTATATTTATACATCTCACGAGTGTACATATATATATATATATCTCCCGGATGTGTCTCACGGATCACGAATAAACCTCACGAAGGCAGTCTCATGGCCGATCCGACACCTGGTAAGTTCGTACTTGTATCCGGTTTAGCGCTCGCAAAAAAAAACGCCACGCCGAGGATTATTCATGAAACCGTCCCGGGTTCCTGGCCCAGGGCTGTCAGGGAAACCCTTGGTCTTCCAACTGAAGCCTACAGCCTTCGCGCGAGGAACCGGTAACTCTGTGTTGTGTATTAGCACTGATAGCCAAAGATGTCACGAGACATGTCAAGCAACGCAAAACGTGCGCTGTCAAGGGTGTAGGGCAGAGTGTTCCACACCAAAACCTAGTAGATTGGTGTCAGTCAAGGCATGTCAAGGCAAAGTTGCTGTCTGTCAAGGGGTGAAAGCGCTGTCTCCCGACATATTTGCTGATATTACAACACGAACGACTGACGTGTCACCTCGGCATGCAAAATTCTCCCGGTCACTGGGAGCCGCCTTCCCCAAACCCGGGTACGGCGTCCAATACTGCCGTCATCAACAAGCAGTACTGACTTCTGTACGTACAGCTGGTAGTTGGTTCTACAACAGCTGTCTCATTGCTGCTTGTAACGTCTTACTATTACGGGGGGCGTCCCCGGTGGCTTGGTAGGTGGTCCGCGTGCCTATCAAGATCAATTTCGTGGGTTCAGGTCTCACCGAGTGCATGCTCATAGGGACTTTTTCTTGCATAAAAAATTGATAAGCGGAAAGCGCGAGAGCATGAGTTAGCTACATTCGATAAAAATCACGAGCAGTGGGAATGCTGAACCCTATGCGCGACAAAAAATAAAGGCACGTACCGGGGGGGAGAAGGGACGACACCTGTGACCACGGCTTGTCCAGAAGATCGCTGAGGGTAAAACCTCCTACGAGTTAGGCTGGAAAGTAAAAGTGATGGATGAAAAAAAAAAAAAAAAAAAAAAAAAAATAGGACCTACGCTACACACAAAAACCTATATACTTCTCTATTTCTACTACAATATTTGGTCCTATTTACTATGGTCCCCCGTAATACATAGATAGCCCTCACCACTCCGGACCGAATGTAAGGACCGTTAGGTATTGATATTTACATACCAGTATTTGCATGTTTTCTTCACATTGAACCGTTCTTTCTACCCATCGACATCCAGCACAACCAGTGTCCGTGCCGATTCTTCAATCCTAGACAAGATACAAGTTCTGTGGTAACAAAGTTACGCCACAGATACTACGTTGCCACATATGCGATGCAATGCCATGTCATCATACTGCGTACGACAGGCACGATATACACATTCCATGACGTAGAGAAACGAAACGAAACAAAGAGAAAAAAAAACAAAGACACACAATCAATTCGAAAGAGAAAAAGAAACAAGGGAAAAAAAAAACATGTACCGCAACGGTTACAAACTTGATTGTATATTGTGTACCCCAACGATCCTCACATGTTCCATCCACAACAGCAGCGGTACCACCTTTGGTCGGAAATATAAGAAGCGTCTAAATACCAGTACGAATACCAAGCGGTCCTTATATTTCCGACCACAGTGGTATGCCAGCACTGCATATTCTACTCCGGTAATATTTCCAAGCCGTTCGTCCCCGAAAAAGCGAGTTGCAGTTGTGCAGTTACAAAAGACCGCTCGAAAAAAAAACTGAAAAAAAAAAAAACAGGTTTTTTATTTACGTTGAAAAAGTCACCCACCCACAGGGAGCGTAACTTTGGTGGGTACGTACAACATACCCAGGTGCGACACACCTGGTAGCAGGTACAATATAATCGGAAGAGAAAACGTCTCGCCCGCTACGAGCTTGTTTATTGTACTGCTGCTGCTGTAGGGTTTCCAACGTCGTGCCAGTTTTAGTTGGCACATGAGCAAGGTCGAAGGCCGACCTTTCTGGGGCAGTAATACTCCTTTACATCTATTAGGGGCGCGAACCAGCAAAGTTGGCTTTTTCTTTTACGGGGGTCCATAGTAAATAGGACCTACGGCGCACACAAAAACCTATGCATTTACATATTTTTACTAACAATATTTGGTCCTATTTACTATGTATGGTCCCCCGTAATAGCATAAACATGCATATTTTCGCGAAACATGCATGAAAGGTATTACTCAAGTATTAATAGTTGCCGGCACCGCCGCGTGAGATCTCACATGATACCATACCCGTATCCTATGATTTGATCATTAACAGTTGCGATGGCGATTCGACGTTGTATTATACACCGGTATGTCGGTCGGTATGGACCACGCCCACGATATACAGGATTTTGTTGTAGAACAGCAGTGTGTATTTAGTATACGGGCAGATTCGGGCTCAAGCATACAAAACTGTTTTCATTCTCGTTTACGCACGAAATGAAAGAGCATAATAGGCCGTACTTTTTTTTTATTATTTGTAGTTGTTTGCAGTGGTATTTTAAACTCTGTAGTATTAGTGTAAGGCCAAATTCGAGCTCGAGAATGGCACTCCTCAATTTTTTGTGATGGATTGTTTCGTTTGACGTACTTCAAAGTTATACTGCGGTTGCAATCCAGTATGCTGACTGCTTTTGACGACGGCTACTACAGCAGTAGTTCAATCGCTACGGACTGAGTCAGCCAGTGCCCAGCCCTATAGATATACCAGGTATAATATACTAGGTAATACATAATACATATATTCTACATCACACAATCACAACGTAATTCACGAACTACGAAATATGGTCGCAGTTTGGTCTACCCTTTACGAAAAAGGCGTGGATGTCACCAGTGTTGCCAGCAGCTGCTGTCGCTACTGCTGCTGCTGTACCGACGCTGCTGCGTATGCCTGCTCAGATATACGTGTAGCTGCTGTGGTTGTGCTGGAGTGAAGTACCTCCCTGGAACCACCCCCCCCCCCCCCCCCCCCCCCCCCCTACCCCATTTTTCGGGAGTTTACTTTCCGATTCGTCAAACTCCAGACTATCGCGACAGTCTCCTACTTTGGTCGATACAGCAGTCGTACGATAGATGATATTACTAGTGTCATACATGACCTGGTACAGCCATGTGTGTGTGTGTGTGTTCTTCACATTAAACCGTTCTTCTACTCGTCGACATCCAGCAAGCCCAGTGTCCGTGCTGATTCTTCACCCTAGAAAGATACGAGCTCTGTGGTCACAGACTACGACACAGAGATAACACACCGTAATGCATTAATAGCCTACGTAATACCATGCCTTCGCACTAGGTGCGGCCGACACAACATACATACATACGCCAGCAACCAAAATAGCACCCGGTGATGTGTGTGTGTTATTTTCGTTAAACCGTTCTTTCTACCCGTCGACATCCAGCACAACCAGTGTCCGTGCCCGTTCTTCATTCCTAGAGAGTTACAAGCTACAAGTTCTGATGATGAGGTCACAAAACTACGCTGTACAGAGATCCTAAAGCACTACCACAGGTACATTGTTATGCAGTTGAGTAGACGATACAACAATGCCATGTTTCTTTTTGTTCTCTCTTTCACCAGGGTGTGTGTGTCGTGCCTGTCGTATCCAAGTATGATTGATGACATGTTATTGCATTGTCTACTCTGCTGCCTGCAGAACAATCAAAAGGATGTCGACAAGGTATTAATAGAAAGAACGGTTTGATGAGAAGAACACACAAAGTGCAACATTGCATGTTCATTACACTGGATACAACAGGCACGGCATGCACATTCTATGAAAGAGAGAAAAGACAACGAACAAGAAACAAACAAATCGGAAGGGAAGAAGGAATCGGAAAAATATGCATTACGTAGCCGGTTAATTGTGGTGGAAATCCCTATAATATAACTAACCGATCATCTGTGTACTGTAGGTGTATATCGCGACATATTTTGCCCTACTACTCCATCCCCTGAGGCATCCCCGTGTTTCATATGCTGACACTGAACGAAAGCTTTCACGTATATCGAACTATCTCGCCACAGCTTGAAAGGTGAGTTTTGAGTAAATTTTCGAGTTTCACAGCTTAAGGGGACGCCATTAAATAGCACCCTCAGCAATGCGTCGTCACGTCCACGCGCGTAACGGTTTCGACAACATACACCTACGACTCGGAATTAGAGTTAGGGATTCGCAACCAAGCAAGATCCGTATTGCGTGGTTGTAGAATGGTTGATGCGAATATACGATAATCTTGAGCTTTGTAGCCCCTTTTTTTGGCACTTTTTGAGGCCCAATAACTCACTACCCATCGCGGGAACGTAGTTTTTCCTCCCGCCACATCTTCGACGACGACTCCCTAAGAGATACCTCGAGGTATATCATCCGCCTGGAGAACAGCAATCTTTTAGTGATTTCCATCTCGTCATCGGCGAGGTAGCCCTTGTGCTATGCTCCCTTGCGTGAAATAAAACATTTGGGCGTTTTTGCGAGCTTTTTGTGCTGCTCGCTCGCAACTTCGAATAGACGAAAACATCCTCGTGAGTCGTTTCTGGGCGCCTACGACTGCCGTTGGGTGCACCCGACGTCCTCACACACCCCATCAGGAGCATCCCTCGATTTCGCGGGCTGTGGTTTCCTGCGAATAGCTGTAGCTGTCCGCAAGTAAAGTACAAAGGTTCAGTCGGGGGTTGTTTCTTGTCGCATTTCGTGCACCCCAAATTTTGACCAATTTCGACCACTGGAGCACCTCTAAGTCGAGGTGGAGGCCTCTGTTGAGAACGGACGGGAGATCAACCTCGAGAGAAACACAAGCTGCTGTGATGAACCTCTTTCGAGTCACCGTCGCTCTCCGGTAAGCACGAACCAGCCGAAGTTCTATACGCTGCGTGTTAAGATAGCGCAGTTCTATTCTGTTCCGATCAAACATCTAAATATTAGAGTGACCGGAAACCCGGGGATCAGGAGACGCTCGGTTGCCAGCGTGGCCTTGACGTTTTCCTTTTGAATTTTTCTTCATATATCAAACATCGAAATCGTAATCAGTAGTTGTTTGGTTTATCGGTATCGTTTCGAACTCGACTCTCGATATCCAACACGAAGAAAAAGACAAAGAAAAGACAAGATAACCTCGAGGAACTGAAGACAACAACTCCCGCCTAGATTCAAGTCCCAGAGCAACTGCCAGCTGTTACCCAGTTGGTGTACACAAGCGCATACAAGCAACATCATACGTCTGAACTGGCTTGGAAGGCAGCTTCTCTTGTTCGGGAGACTTTTTGGATGGTATTACAGTAGTACAACCCCAAGCACAAAAGCTAAGGGAATGGAAGGCAGCAACTATCTGAACTGGCTTGGAAGGCAGCTTCCCTTGTTCAGGAGACTTTTCGTGTGGTATCAATCCTCTGCATGATGAGAGATGGAAGGGAGAGGTTGAGAGTGATTCGATAGGAGCTTGAGTTCGCCCCGATCGAATCACTCTCAACTGCTCCCTTCCATCTCGAATCACGAAGAGGAATAATACTACGCAAGAAGTCTCCTGAACAAGAGAAGCTGCCTTCCAAGCCAGTTAAGATAGTTCCTGCCTTCCATTCCCTTACCTCTACACCCCACGCGACAGTGGGCGTCAGCGCCCCGCTTCTCGGTAGGGAGGTCCAAGTATTTTGGCGGCCAAAGGGCGGCCGTCCGGCGTGGAGTCGGAGGGCGCGGGGCCGCCAGCCGATGTTTTGAAAGGACCCGTCCAGTTGAGCGATAGCTTCACCTTGAGAACCTTGGCGTCTGTGCCAGATTTGACACCCTGGCTTGGAAGGGAGAGGATTAGTACCATACAAGAGGTCTCCTGATCCAGAGAAGCTGCTTTCCAAGCCAGTTCAGATAGTTCCTGCCTTCCATTCCTCTACCTCTACCCTCGGGTTCTACTGTAGTACACTTGGCCCAAGTGCGGCACACTTGGCGCAAGTGTGGTAGGGTGGTTCATCTTGTTCACGAGACTTCTCTTCATGAGAGATGGAAGGGGGCAGTTGAGAGTGATTCGATAGGGGCCTCAGTCAAGGCATTACACCCACTCTGCTCTCCTTCTATTAATATTCATCCGCCAGACGGGTAAAAACGCTTGTCCGAGGAAATTTCCTCGGGCGCTTGTCTACTCTTCTCCTATCGGCTATCCTAACCATTGTACTACAAGGGAACACTTCAGCGCCCCGGAAATGCTCTTCGGGTGATAATGGCTTTGATACTATAGGCTATCTCATAACCACTTCATATTTGGCTCAATGCGATCCCACGTCACAAGGGCTTCCATCACCTTGGCCTTCAGCATGCGCACCTTTACAGTGAACGGGGCATTCTCCATATCGTACAGCTCCCGCTTGAACCGATTGTAGCTTGCCCTTGCGAGTCGGATCTGTCGTTCGATCTCTGGCATAAGGTCAGCGCTTGCGACTGCAAGATCGCCCAGGTTCAAAAACTGCATCGTTTGTCTATACCTCTGCCCTGCTGCTTAGTAGATGACGAGCGGTGAGGCTCCGTGTCCGCAAGAGCATGGTCTCCGTTTTCTTTTCGTGTACGGTGAGGCCTGCTGCTTCGAAAACGGCTGCGATGACGTTCATCATCTTCGCAAGGCCTCCCGCCGACTCACGACACAATACCTGCATCGTCGGGGTACAGCATACCCCATACTGCTCTTGGTACACATGCTAGTGGGTCAAACTTCACCCCGTCCTCTCCGAGGTCCTCCTCCAGGTGAACTAAGTCCCTCAAGATGTCTGGGTCCTCACTGAGGCGTACCAGCACGGCGTGTATCGCAGCAGCGAAGACATGGAACAGAAGCGGTGATAGCACACACCCTTGCCACGCAGTCCCTGAGTGACGTCAAACCATTCCGAGCGCCCACCGTCATCCGCACGCACGCAAGCTCGCATGCGTTGGTGGAACTCTGGCGGATAACGGTATACCGCCGTGAATTGAATAGGTCTCGTGAACGGTTGAACTGCGCGAGCGACTTCGTCCGTGTATTCAACTGCTGGGTATTAAATGCCGATACAACCACCAACCAACTGATTGTGATAGCAGGGGCGTATCTAAAGGTGAAACAATTCGGACTAGGCATGCGGGCATGCTGGTGCTGACACAACGCGTTATTTTTGAAACTTCAACTTCGCAATTTCGAATTTCCTGACATGTTTGCGATTTTCCGGCAATTTCAACTTGGGCGTTTACCTCTCTGGTAGTTTGGTTTGTCGTACTTTCAAGTACAAAACGAATACTTGTACTTGTATGGATGCTTACATCAAATATATATACATGTGCTTACTTCATACGTAACAATGTAGTATCTCTGTGACGTAGTCTTGTGACCGACCACAGAACTTGTACCTCTCTATTAATAGGACTGAAGAATCGGCACGGACACTGGCTGTGCTGGATCCGTCGAAAGAAAGAGCACACACACATGTACCCACAGGCACTGCTGCTGTACCAGGTACCTGGTATGTAATACCCTGGTGGCTGTTGAGACACCAGATGTATTATACAGATACTATACCAGGTAGACGAAAACAGAGCGCGACGAACCCTCCACAGCAGCTCCACGTACGTATGTAATACGTACAGTCAGCAACTTCAATATATAACCGTCACACAAACGCTCCATCACCGTATACGATGATGTATCAGCATATACATACACCATACACCATGCACAAAAAAAAAAAAAAAAATGACAAGTAGTATTCACCATCATCACCATCACGTCGTCACGCGTTTGCATTGCATTGTCGTTTCAGGGTGCAAGATGCAAGCGATCAAGCGATGATCGTTCACGTGGCGGGCGGAATTGGGAAGTCGAGAGCTGCAACCGCGAAACCCCTACTGGAGTCCGCAGGTTCTTGAGGCCGCAGGCAATATCTCCGCCACCCTCGCGATAGTCTGAAATCGAAACCCTCGCCGGCTTTGCTTGACCCATCAACCTTTGTGTGTTCTCTGGTTTGACGCGAGTTGTGAAAAAATCGCATAATTGATACCAAAACAGCCCAAAAAAATAATTTGGAATGCGAATTTTCCTCAAACTCGAGAAAAATCGTCCATTTGAGCAAAAATATTCCCGAGCTAAATTGGGTCGATCAAAGCCTAAATCAACCCGGCGTGATGCTGGTTACCAACGTCAGTACTTATAAATCGTATGTACCCAGATGTCAGGTAAAATACACTGGGATGACGTGATACGAAACTCGAAGTGTGAACGTCTCAGGCCGGAAATATTTAGATAAATTCACGTTTTGTTGTTAACATCCGACTGCAAACGGGTCCTGGTACGTGCAGTATTAATATTAGTAGTATATTCTCGCCCAAAAGTGGCGATACATAAACAAGGATGCTGCCCCGACGCTGGATTTGTTATTTTCTTCTTTGGGCAAGGGTGCGTTCTACCAGGTACACTACTAATATTAACTTCAATACTTACAAAGGGTCCTAGATGTCTTACATAGCATATAAAATATGTCCCTGGTTCTTTATTTTGTACTCGTTGTTTACTCTGCTTACTGCATGTAGCGATATATTGTAGTATCTCTTGTGGCGTAGTTTTGTTTCCACAGAACTTGTAGCTCTCTTAGGATTGAATAATCGGCACGGACACTGGTTGTGCTGGGTGTCGACGGGTAGAAAGAAAGGCTTGGTGCGCAGAACACACACACTCAGTGCAGTAATGCAATGCAGCAGTAGTGCAGTATAATACCGCCGTGTAACACTCAGGATATCACACACCCCAGGGTGAATTTCCGAGCCAAATCTCTCCAAAGCAAGCAGGGCGCCGGGGGGGGGGGGGGGGGGGCGAGGCAACCCAAAAAAATGGTGGCTTTGCAAAAATCTCGTCGAGATATTTCCCACCGGTATAAAGTAACTGCTGTACGAGATATTTCCCACCGGTATAAACTAGCTGCTGTAGACAGCTGAACGCTCATCTCCCGGCGTCTGCACTCTCCCCATGTGTCGAGAAAATTAGCTTGGAAAAATCGTTCGAGGGGGTGCGTTATCCTATCACCCGTGTGATACGTATTGGTACGGGGTGGTACAGAAGGTGTCGGCCTGTGGAATGCGCGGCCTCGGCCCCGTTCTCACGTGGACAAGAGGCACCTGACGTTGCTCCTGCTTCTGCTAAATATACTACTGCGCATACTATTAATATCTATACTAGTGCCGTGCTGCTGTCAGCCAGTTATTGATAGTTGAGCTTTGTTGGGTACGTTCGTGCGTTCATTTGTCGCGCAACGCAACGTCACTCGAGGCAGGTGAAGGTCATGCCGTGAGTAGTTCATGCAACTTCTGACCTGCTGAGATCGGAACAAATAAGTCGCCGGGCGGGTCGAACAACCAGAAACAAAAGATGTCCAAGGAGACAGGCTCTTTCACCCCCCCTTGACCCTTGTCCCTTGACCCTTGACAAGACAGCAACTTTGCCTTGACATACCTTGACTGCTGACTGCTGACACCAAACTGCTACCAGGCACCAGGTGGGTTTTAGGGCGGAACACTCGGCCTTACGCCCTTGACAGCGCACGTTTTGCCTTGCTTGACATGTCTCCTGGCATCTTTCACCAGAAGAAAGGCCGAGAACGGTCACCGAGCCACGAGACCATACCCAATACGTACGTACCCATGTCGAGAATAATGGAGAAGGAGAAAGAAGGAAAACAGATCTGCTGCCTCTGCGGAATCGTACGTAATCGTTGCACGTTCCCCTTATTATCGTAAAAATAGTGGGCCTCGATCGCATCAGGAGATGTTTTTTTTTTTTTTTTTTTTTTTTTTTGGTAGTCGGTCACTACAACAACAGCAGTGCATACGAATATTCGGAGGCCTTGGCCGCTACCTGCAACAAAAGAAGGGTGTACGCGGACCAATGCTCGGAAGTCTTGGCCGCTACCAGTATACTTGTACCTCGGGTATACGAGTGAAGTCGAATTCAGAAGCAGCAGCAGCAGCGGCAGCGACCAACACGCAATGAAATCCTTCCGCACGTGGAACAGGGCACAGGACAGAAGGATACCAGCGAAAAAAGTGTGCGCCTGGTGTGCACAGGTTATAGGTGCGTGGTGTGTTCTTCAAGACTACCTGGTATTACATTATCAATAGTACCACAGGTATTTGAAAAAAAAACAATGTTTTTCACTAAAGTGCAATGAAAAAGTCAAGAAGCTGGGTCACTGCGGTGACTAACGACACTACGCAGTCACAGACGACGGAGTCTCAGGGGCGACGGACACCCCCCCCAAATTTCGAGTGCGCGGGCCTACGTATATAACTGCTGGCTTTTCTCGCGTACGAATACATCATCATACCAGGTACGAGCCGGTATGTAGTCCGCAGCAGTCAAGTCAGCTCTCGAACCCATCGTGCAAGCCCCTCGTGCGTGTGCCCAGAGGCTGTGGCACGGCTACCCTGTCTGCGCAAACCTACTCACCCGGTTATCTTCGGGCGTCTCATAACTTCCTCGGGTACAAAATCACGCCGAGCGTCCATTCTTTTCTGTCGCAGATTCACACAACGCAACACAAAGACAAGAAGAGCATATGACGATTGCTTCTGTCGTGCCGCTGGGTGTTCTGCTGTTATTAAATAGTAGTACCTGGAAGTCTCCGGCATTGGCGTAGCACTGGATGTCAGCCTTCCCGAAAATACCGGCCTGGCAGATGGCCCCCGTGGCCACCAATTGTGTGTCAACGTACGCGTTCCAGCCTGACATGGTTTACGGTGCTTTTGCGGGCGAAATGGATAAGTTCGAGGCAATGCCGAGTAGGTGTGTCGCAATGATGGTGACGAATGGGCGGGGATAGTTTTCCCATGTACCCCAGAAGCATTCTTCATAAATGAAAATCTGCTCTTGTCCCCCCGCGGATCATTATTTTCTGTGATGGAATGACACACCAACCGACCTGTGTTTGTATGTGTGCTGATGATGTGCTGTGTGAGTGTGTGCATCGTCGTTGAACACAGCAGTAAATCAATTGCACGCGCATGGCGCAAGGAATTCGGTGAATCATCAATGTTGACAAGTCAGGATGGGGTGTGGTTTAGGTTCGAGCTTGCGAGGCACCACGATTATTATTATTGGTTCCAAAAAAACAACAACAAAAAAGACAGCATAGAATAGTCATCACTCAGTCAGTCGTCAGTCGTCAGTCACAACAAGCAGCAGTCTTGGTCCAGTCGGTATTTATTTTTACGATATTCATATACCAGGTATATACAAGTAGGCGTCGTTAGTGGGAGTAATTTTCTTCGCCGCAGGCTCGACACATTATTTTAATTATCATTTTTACTGGGTTTTTTTAGAATTTTTTACTGGTATGTTTTAATAAGTAAAAAATGAAAAAAATAAGAAGGCAGCGCATGCATGCATGCGCGAAACGGTAGGCTGTTTATCAGTATAATAATGTTGCAATAAAAAAATAAATAAAAAAAATTAGGTAAAAATGGAGGCGTAATGCATGCGCGAAACGTAGGCTGTTTATCAGTATAATAATGTTACAATTATTAGGTAAAAATGGAATATAGACGAGGCGTATTACGCAGCTTGCAAAGTTGAGTATCAACTATTTAATCAGTCGAACTCACAGCTGACGTATTTCAAAATTTATAAAAAAAAAAAAATAACAATTAATTGATGTAGCACCAGACAGAGTAACTTGTTAATACTTTGAAATACCAGGCAATGTAAGTACCTCTGGTACGTATAACATACACCAGGTATACCCCCAATTAGTGTACCAGTATGGGATACGTTTAGTTAGTAGGCGCTCTAAAACGGTTCAAACGATCCGGCAAAAAATGCATAATATTTGAAGGGTATATTTTCTGTAATTAATAGTTAGCGAGAATACCGCGTCGTCGGTACATCGCAAAATCTGGCCTCCGGCGTCCTCCGGGGGCAGGGGCCTCCCTAGGGGGTGCGGAACACGTCTCATTTGGCTCGTGTTGCGCTATGATGGCGGCCTATGAGGAGCCCCCTGACACCGCTGTCCGCACATCTGATCTCTACTACTTACTGCTGCTGCTGGCGTTGTGTAGCATGGCAATATCATCAACAACGTCAACATCAACAAGAAGATCTGTGCACAACCACAATGAGAGGTTGTCGACACCTTGTTGAGGGGTTTGCTATAACAGGGGCAGGGAGTAGGGGACCAGGCACCTACTACAGTGATCAGGACCCATCATATACACAACAACCTATATGTTCCAGTATTTTTTTTACTGAGCATAATATTATTTGGTCCTGATTATTACCCCGTAATAACACAAAAAAAATGTTCGTCATATCAGAGCCTCCACACAAGGATTTTTTCACGCCCACATTGTGCAAGGGGGGAGACAAGTCCCTGCCACCTGTGAACCACCTACGATCGAACACACTGAGAAGAAGCAAGAAGAACACCAAAGGCACAACAACACAAAGAAAGGACAAAAAACACGACAAAATAACGCACGTAGTGCGTATTCTGTACCATACCTCAACACCCAACAAACAAACCGGTAAAAAGCATTTAACACTACAAGAAGTACTGCTGCTGTGTGCTCTGTACTGATAATACGGGAGGGCATAGTAAATAGGATCTGCGGTACAGACAAAAACATACATATTCTCCTATTTTTACAAACAATAGTCGGTCCTATTTACTATTATCGTGCCCCGTAATACGCAATAAGTAACCATTGACACGAGCACTATTTATTATGATGTTGTGATATTACCTCTGTACCGCCGTGAACGAACCGCGTTATTTTAGTCTGGATGATTTCAGAAGAAAAGTGACTCATCCTCTGAATATTTCTGAATTCAGCAAGCGTAAGAAATTGCTCGAACACTTTTGTTTTTCCTGTTTTTATTGTGCTGCCGTTATATTCGCTGTTTCTTCACCCATCACTCGTATCTCCATTCATTCGCAGCATAATAGGAGGCGGGATGAGTCTTCCATCACTGGCGCGGTACGGAACATCAATCAAACAAACAGACACCGCCCTTTGTTGTTCGTGATAACATATAATATATAGCATGCTCATAGTGTCCGTTAACGTTGAGGGCAATCAACAACACCAAACCGTCCGGTGTCGTGTTTCTCGTTTTCCTGTCTGTGTTTAGTTTGTTGTGCTCATCATGCTGCGTCGCACCATTCATTGTAGAATGCGCCACCGCGCAAAATCAGCGAGCATGCCCATCCACCCCCCCCCCCCCCCCGCCCGCCAAATCCCCCCGGCTCCACTATGTATGCTACTGTACTATACTCGTACGTGCGTATTTTATGCCTTACTGACTGTATAGACTGGACGCGAAGAAAAAAAGAGTAACACGAGTAGTCAGAAGGAAAAAATATTGGACGACAAGCTTACCAACATTCCTGGTACAAACAAACAACTCCGCCGGAGGACGAAACAAAAACGAACAAACGACAAATCGACAAACGAACAAAAAAATACAAACAGCCACCGACCAACGAGTTACCACAGAGAAGGAAGCGCTAAATGTCAGAAGAAAAAAAAAAACAGAAGAGAAAAAGCTTACGGTACGATGGTACGCGTATGACATACCAGGTATAAATCTGTACATGTACTCAAAATCATGTACTATTATTCTTATTTCTTTATAACATTTGGTTTGCCATCTGACTATATGAGGGCATGAGCTTCAACTTCGATCACTCATAAACAGTATTCCCGAAGAAGAACACCAAAGGGAAACCAATCTCAAACAAAACATTGCACCAAGTCTAACCATTCGGCAGAAGACGCGTTTTTGCCTGTGACAAAGCGACGAAGAAAAGTAAGTACAAACATAACACCAAGCAGGGTGCGGTGGTTTGTTGGCCGTGTACGACGAGGTTTCGCAACTGCGTCATACACGCAGTCGGGCGCTGAGGAGAAAACGCTGACAAAATCCGTTTCACACAGAGTACGGCTGCGCACGTCGCCGGGCTGTCAACTCAAAGTGGGCGGTTTGGGCCTTGCATTACATGGCTCATAAGCTCAGCGACTTCTTCGACAAATCACAAACACAAGAAAAAAATGGACACACAGTTCATAGAGCGGTGGTAACAGATCGAATATATGCTATGAGTGGGCGTTCCTCTAGTCTTCTCGCGGTGGATATTTAAGCTTGCTACTTAACACAACGAATTCAACGATGATTCGAACGAAACGCCAGGTAAAGCGGGCCGACATGAAACGATCGATCAATAATCATCAACCCCGCCACCCACCCGACCATGCTATCACCATCAAACACTCGACAGATAACCCGACAGATAAGAAACTTCCAGGAAAATGCTCCAATTCACCGCATCTCTCCACCCGAGCCGTCCCCCATGACATAGCATGAATCCGTAGCAAGCAAACCCCGCAGGAATTACGCAAAGAGCTTCGTCCACAATAAGTCAAAGGGGGAGGGGGGGGGGGGGGGGGGGGGGGGGGTAGCCCCCCACAATACGAGCTGTGGCGACTTTTCGAGGCCGCCGGCGACTTGGGTGGCCGTCTTATGTGCGACGAACGGCCATGTCGTCTATAGGGAGACGCCACCAGGTGGGTCAAACTTCGAACCTTGCTCGCTCAGCTTCTTGTGCGCGGCCGCGTCTGACACGAGCAAAAGAGCGGAATCGCGAAGAGGCCATACGGGAGTAACGGGAGGGGCAAGGAGGGTGACAGGGAGGGGGGGGGTCAGAGGGCGGGAGTCGGGGGGGGGGGGGGGGGGGGGGGGGGGGTACTCATTTGTTGCCTGCCTTAGTCATTTGACCATTGGCCACGCATCCCTTTCGAGACGGGGGGGGTGTGTGTGCTCGATATCATGTATGGCCGCAGTCGTATGACCATGAAACCTCGCACCTCTATAATGCCGGGACGGAGCACGTCGGGTCTTCACACCGACTAGTACTCATTTGTTGCTTGCCTCAGTCATTTGACCGTTGACCACTCATCCCTTTCGATACAGAGAGCACCGTTCCTACTCCAAATAGACGACACCTCCAGTAGTTGGGCGCTCGATACGTTGTTTCTGTGTCTTAACATAAAAAATGCGAACATTATCCCCTTTCTGTTTCGCCGCCTGGTGGATGAGAGGGGGAGGGTTCACATATTCACGGGGAGACCGGTGCTTGAGAACTGACGGGGAGCTGGGGGGAAAGCGCGGCCAGCGTTGTCGTAATAGTAGGTATCGCATGTGATATTATTCATCACAAGGGAATTTATCCCTACGCTCGGTGTCGGGCAGTCAGTCGGCGTTCAATGAAAGCAACGAAAGTCATGCAAAGAAAGCAAAAAAAAACAAGCAAACAAATGTGCGATTCTCGTTGCAGCTTCAGCTGCAGCTGCAGCTGCCGCCGCCGCCATTTCACCTCATCCGATTGGAGATTTTGAGATCCGTCGCGGCCCTCTTCAAGAGTCAATCAATCAATCTATTGCTAAAGGCCGTGGGAAAGTACCCCAAAAACAAAACACAGCACCACGACTATTTAACTCTATTAGGACTGCAGTCCCGTTTTCGAGACAATCTGCTGAGAATTTGAGTGGTTTATCCCCAAAACGGGACTTCGGTTTGCCCCTAAATGGGTTAAATACTCAATCCGGAAACGTACGGACCATTTTCTGTATCAATCTGAATATAGGAATGGCCGAACGGTCCATACAAAATCTGGATGCAGTGGTAATTCACGGCCAAGTGTGATGTTGATGTTTTCCATCCATCATAGGCCTTTGCCCTGAGGAGAGCCGAGTGCCAAGCCCTCCGGGGCGTACACCCATCCCGCGGACAGCGTTTCAGCCACCCTTAAAGCCGCGTTGTTTGTGCGCGGCTGAGTTAACGTGCCGTACGAGATCCATTTTTTTATTGTCTCGCCCTTCCCCCTGTTGGAGCGGCGGTTGTTGAACTGTACGAGACACGCGATGATGCCGCCAGGAGACACGCGTGCCGCCAGCCCCCCCCCCCCCCCCCCCCCCCCCCCCCCCCCCCCCCCCCCAACCACCCCGCCCTTCCCAAGTCTGCCTAGTCTACCTAGTAGCCGTCTATGGCGGGGCTCAGTTCGTTCCGTCCGTCATCGTTTTCCACACGCGTGCCGCCAGCCCCAGCTCCCCGCCCCCCCCCCCCTCATCCCCTCCTCCCTCCGCCCCCCCCCCCCTCCCCTCCTCCCCCCCCCCCCACTCCCCCCCCCCAGCCCCCTCCCGCCCCTCACAAGTCTACCTAAATTACATCGTAGCCGTCTGTGTCGGGGGTCAATCCACTCCATCCGGCGTCGTTTTCCACTCACAGTCTGCAAAGAAGGCGTCCTGGCTGGCGGCGTACTTGTCGAAGTGCTCCTTAAAACACGGGTCTCGCGACAGGCAGGAGTCTGTCTCCAGGCGAAGCAGCTCGGAGGCGGAGGCGCCCTGCGGAGGCGCCGAGAAGTACGAGTTGTCGAATTTGAGCCACTTCTCCGTCCAGCTCTGTCCTCCCGACATGCCGACACCTGTTTTTTTACGGCATTCATGTACGATCAAAGAATTAAAATACCATTTACAGCTTGCCAAGATGAGCTTCGACGGTGTCCTCGACCTCACAGCTGAGGCGTTCCACGATAAAGGTTCGCCCCAAATTTTCGGAGGCTCCTACGCCCCCCCATGGTATTATGCGGAATTTAACGGGGACACACATACGAAGACAGCTGATGCGCGTGATGAGTTTGGCGCGAACCTCCAACAATTTTCAGATATCCCCATGATCTGTGGTACTACGGCTGAACCTTCTTCAACTGGCTCCCCGTAACGATGCCGTGGTGGGTCAGAAACGTTTTTTTCTCCCCAAATGTATTACCTCCATCGTAGAACGAACGCCTCAGCCGAAAGCTTTCTTTTTAAATCGTTTTTAAGCATACCGAGACGTGTATACAGGCAGGGGTGGTGCGGTCGTTCCCGGTACAAGCAACACATCGCACACTGCATACATGTGGTCGTTTTTCACCTTGTGCTAGCTACAGGCAGTAGTACCAACGTTTTCGAGAACAAATCTTTCGAAAATAAAGTTGTTTTCCCACAAGTAAAAAAAAGGGGTGTACGTACGTACGTGATGTACCACCTATCGGACCGTTACGTAGGCTTCGGGATTGTTCATCGTAGCTTTTCTCAAATTCCATTTTTGGGCGACTTACAAATGACATACCTGGTACTAATAGTATAGCGCTCCCCAAGTGACAACCCTCAGAAGGCAACATTATTATTACGGGGGGCCATAGTAAATAGGACCTACGGTACACACAAAAACCTATATATTCACCTATTTTTACTGACAATATTTGGTCCTGTTTACTGTGGTCCCCCGTAATAGTTGCTACCCCTGTGAGGCAAACACGACTCATATGCATCGGATCCAGAGGTATCGGGCAGTTTGAGAGCTGAGGAGCCCCCCCGTCAGCGAGAAATGTTTTTGGTTGCTCAAAAGTGCAAAACCTCCGTAATACCACCGCCGTAGCGCGGCTCGTACAGAAAATATGAAGTCAGAAGTCAGCTACTCGTAGAGAAAGAGAGATCAACGCCGTCCGACTACGAGTACAGCAAAAAAACAAAACAAAAAAAAAAAAACGTTTTCTTCTGTATTTTTATTGCTTTCACCAGCGCACACGGTCGACAACCAACAGCAGTAGTTTACTATTATCCAACAGCGCGAGTTCCTACTATTGATAGCGAGAACTACAAGTATCCCTGTTTTTTATGTATTGTTCACACCTCCGATAGATCATGATCTACTTCGGTACAGAATTAACAGATCATCTACTGTAGTTCCTCACCTGCCGCGGCGAGAGGTTGTACAAGATCTGCAATCTGCAATAGTGTGTATATATATATATATATATTCGACGCAGGAAATAGGTGCCAGATCATACAGGTTTTATACCCGTATCATAATAATAGTCCGTTCATTATTTTGTGTTGTGTGCTTATGCCTTTCAACAGTAGTGCACACGGGGTTGGCGACAGTCAATACCCTACCGACTTTTACTACTTTCACCTCGGCGAGTACTATGTCCCGGCCACACTTGATCAAAAGGCCTTGCTACGCTCTCAGATATCCCACCCGGAATAAGCCTACCTAACTCCAATTTTCGGAGAACCTTCCGGGCGTCCTTCGTCGATTACTTTGCGGGGAATTTACTACTGTTTTTCGAAAATCACGTCCAGTTCAGCTCAGTTCACACTGAATCCCAAGAAAAAAAAATACTATTAATAGTACAAAGTGTTTTTTTTTAAAGAGTGGAAGAAAGTCAGGAAATGGATGTTAAGAACTCGAGTCAGAATCGAGAAGCAGTAAAAAAAATGAGCGAGATGGCCCCTCCCACACTGAATTCAAGATAAAAGCCCGAATTTTGTTTTTGACAAACGAAAAAAAGAAACAAAAGAAAAAACTCAGCCACAAGCACAAGCTTCTTTCGTAAGAAATACACACCAGGTATCATACCGTACGAAGCACGACGTGCTTCGTTCTACGATGCAAAGCCTAGGATGCAAAGTCGCGAGCTGTTGAAGTTGACCGGTGTTTGTAGCCTTCTTTGTTTTATGGGTGCGAGTAGGGGGTAGTCATCTATGTTTCCCACAACACCACAACAATCCCGAGAGCCAGCAGCATGCCGTCTTCAAGCCTACATCGCAGCTCTCCCGCGAAGAAACCCAAGCCTTCAATCCAATGCCAGGGAGGAGGATACGATACAGTGGAGGTTCTGCCCGTTGCGGACGGAGGTGGTGAAAACGGTCTTCTCATTTCCTACATATCGTATCATATCATGCATTTTGTGTGTGTATGTGCCCAACACGTGTGCACAATGATGCGTGTGGAGCCCGAAAAGATTAGTCCCGCTCCGCTTAGCTCTTGGCATTTGCAAGTCGCCCGTTTAATCACGTCACGAACCAGGCGTGATTTGTCACTGCGCGACTACACCCTTGGCACTTGCAAGTCACCGATTGCGCCACGCCATGATGAGCATCCGGTCATGCTTCACTCTTGGTTCTATTTTGCTTCCTTGAGCGAGCGTAGCGGGCGGAGAACAGTCGCCCGCGAAGCGGAGCGCCTTGTGTCATATACTTGGTACCGGTACTTGACGCAAGTATGTATATGCAGCAGTAGTGTTGAACATCGAACGAGAGTCGAGTTCGCGACATGGTGCCCGGACAAACAAGCAACTACGTAATCGATACGATCTCGACATTTCGTGTGCGTGTACATCAAAGTTGGCGTTTAGGGTCTGCAAAGAGCATCTCCGGTTTCATTCTCATCTCAACCCCGGCTCGAAAGGAAGACATGGCCCTACTCTATGTTAGGGCGGTCGTGCACATTTTTTAGCAACTCGCTGTTCGATCGAAAACGTGTTTTATTGTTGCTCTCTCACCCGACTTCCCATCGTGCCGGGCGATGAAGGCGGGGCAGGTGAACTTTGTACTGCTTTTGTCGCCGTAGCCGTGCTGCGTCGTGCCGCTCCTCTCTTTGAAAGCGCTGAGGGGTGGTGTGTGGACAAAAACCAGAGGTAGGTCAAGAGAAGGCAGCACCAACGAACGAACGGAGAAAACAAAAAAAAAAAAAACACATCGCAAATGAAAAAAAGGTGCATAAAGAGTCCCGAGCCCCCTGGACCTTTGAAGTGGTAGATAGTGCTGCTGTGCAGAAGGGTGCCTATGTGGAATGTAGCATCGTTGGTTGTGCTTCCCATTACCCTCAATTGTCAATGATATGAATCTCGCCATCATATCTCGCACCGATCGGCATCGAATAATGTACACACAGACGTCAGCGTCTCTTCTGAATATTCCAACCATGTCAAAAGAAGTCCAGATCGATCCTTGCGAAGAGATAAAGGTATGAGCGGGGAAGGGGGGGGGGAAGGCAGGACGGTCGGTTCACAAGTCCACAACCTCTGTCTGCCGCCGGCCCGATGCTTCGCAATGAACGGGCACCCACCGATTATGCTCGGGAAAAAAAACGTCAACTTGTACCACGTACAGCTATTACGGGGGTCTATAGTTAACAGGACCTATGGCATACATAAAAACCTATATATTTAGGTATTTTTACTAACAATATTTGGTCCTGTTAACTATGGACCCCCGTATTATTAATAACAGGTACATATGTAATGTTCGGTATTCGCACGACGAAATTGACGCTTTTCGAAGAAAAAATGAGAGTTGCGTAACGCCCACCAGAGCAATGCTCAAAACACAACCGCGCACTGACAAGCCAAGCTCAAGCACCCGGTTGTTCTTCACGGACTTGGTTCGCTTACAAAAAAAAAAACTCCAATGCTCCTGCTCTCCTCTGCCCCCCTTACCGGCCGATGGTGTGGGCTCCAGAAAGGGCAACGATTTCCTGGTCGGAAAATCCCATCCTGTGGAAAACCCTGCGCAGGTGGGAAGGGGCGTCGGGGCTACCGTCCCCGAAGGGGGCATTGCCGTCCGGGAGGTTGCCTTCCTTGGGGCATTGTTCGGCGCGTACGGTGTCAACCCTGCCGTAGCGCATGTCGATCACTGGTCCTGCGGTGGTGGTGGTGGTAGCGCACCGATTGCAGCAGCGGAGGGGGGGGAGGGGGTGAGGGCGGGCGGGGGTGTCAGGGCGCGCGCGAAGGAAGGAATGTGTTTTGGGAGATGTCGCCGTTCGTGTTGCGAGTTTCTGTCGAACTCGTAGACTAAGCGTACAGCAGCAGCAGCAGCAGTGTTAAACTGCACTCTCGTAGCGCAAACGGTGCAGTTTTCTCATTTGGTCCGTACGTTTAAATGTTGAAAGGAGTGTTCTGAGCGGTGAAACGCTACATACCAGCATCGATCCAAACTCTTAGTGTGTCGTATATACCTGGTATCAGGTACCAGGTATGTATGTACTAACGATGGTCTACCAGGGTACTGCTGCGGCTGCTGCTGGCCGTCTGTAACCTCTAGTCAGAACCGAATACCACGTTTGGGTAAAAAAATTCGACAATGCCTTTGGAACAGTTTTAGGGCAAACTGCAGTCCCGTTTCGGGGGACGAATTACCTAGAATTTGACTGTTTTGTCCCCCTACACGGGGCTGCAGAGTGTCCCATAAGGGGCCAACACCTCGGACAGATCATCGATTCCCGCTTCATGATCCAGATCCTTCAGAGGGAAGATAGATTCCTGATCTGTATAATCTGTACGACCTGTGTCATCTGTATCATCAGCATGATCTGTACGATCTACAGCACATGTTTGCCCGGAACTGATCTGAGCTGTACAGATCCTGCACACGTTCTCGCAGGGGCAGGCGAGGCTCTCTGGATGATCTAGATCATGATCTATCCGAGATGTGCAACAAAGGCGGCGGATAGCAGGGTTGATCCAGTTTTACTACCAGGTACGTTGTATATACAGCACAAAGTTGTCCCAGTATCTCCTTTTCTCACGCACGTGAGTTGCGGCGCTAAAAACGGGTTATACCCCTTTTTGATGTAAGTGCAAACGTTATCCCACACTATATCCCAAGTACTTTGCGCCCGAAAACGTGCGTGCAGTTCTGGAGGGGTCACGCAACTGCCAATGCGGACGAAAAATATGAGGACCGTTAGGTGTTGATATGAACGTATAAATGTTTACTATATTTACGCCCCGGAATGGCACGTGCAAGAGTATTACAATAGCTTGGTCTGACGCCGCCGCCGATCCGCACTTCGCGATATTGGCTCGGTTCATCCTCACCTCCCATGTGAGCAACGGCCTCTGCACTCGCCAGTTGCAACACGTCGGCCCAGCTCACAGCCGGGCGCTTCACCTGACGCCATGTGCGTGAAAATAGAAAGAAACGGGGGGGGGGGGGAAACACATCTGAAACAGGGGGAACGCCCGAAAGAATCGAATCCAGACTATCGGAACGATTCGTTGCTACATAAGTATGTATCACTGAAAGCAGACGCGATTACTACGCTACCTGGTACATATTCGCGGAGGTTACGTATAACATTTTTTGGTACTACTGTAGCTGCGTGGACGCCACATATCTTACATGTAAAATATCGATCTGAGTGTTTCGAAGGAGTTTCAAAAACAAAAAAACGCTCGTTGAGTTTAAGCCTGGTCTCTGGCGACTACTGCCCGCGGCAGCCAAAATCCTAGAATACCGGTGGCGACTTCTGCGCACCTTGATGGGCGAGAGGTACTTGAGGCTCTTCGACAAACCCGCGTTTGCGCCATGGAGGATTTCCGGTTCGAACCGGATACTGTTGTTCGAGCCCACACAAAGCGTCCGTTGAAAACGTCCGTTGAAGACGTCCGTTGAAGACATCCGTTGAAGACGTCCGTTGAAGACATCCGTTGAAGACGTCCGTTGAAGACGTCCGTTGTTGAAACCGTTCGTGGACAACGCGACGCGAACGGGGAGCAAGACATGAAGAGGAAAGCACGTAGTCCGGTACGGTATTCAAAACGAAAATCTTTTGTACGTTTAGTGCTGTCAGCGCGGCGAAAATCGTGATTCAAGTGTACGGTGGATAAGAGCACAAGGCGTAACATGTCAATTTCAGCCACACAGAATATACACAAAGCTAAGCTACGGTAGAGTAGGTGCCTCGAGGAATCTCCAGAACCTGCGATCGGCTTCGGGATTTTTGAGGGTTCGACTTCCACCATTACTCTGCGCGAGTACGAAGGCTGCGAGTTCTCTGTGCGCCCCGAGCGAGACGTGTGAGAATGACGTACGCATCACGGGGCAGAGAGAATCTTCACGTTTACACAGGAGTATACAGCAGCGAGCAGTGTTTCCCGATATACACATCGATTTCCGTTCCTCAAGTCCCGTTCAGGACTTCACACTCACATTGTTGGAGGGAAAACTGCTCAGAATTAAAATCTGGGACTTTGCTCTTGCATGTTCTCAAAGAGTCAAGGCTCAACAAAACAATGCCGCCATGGTCATTCACCACAGTTGTTCCACACCTCGGGACAGATCATGATCTATCTATCTGTAGATCATCTAGTTCCCCACCCGCCGTTGTGAGAGATTGTGCAGGATCTGTATGTGCAGTACAGATCCAATCCAGGAAACATGTGCTACCATAGATCATGCAGATTATACGGGCTCCATCGGACAACACGAGCTACTGCCCTAAATAATACACCACCGCCGTGAATCAACCTGTCTTGAAACATCTCGAACATAAAAGTGTGGAATCGATTATTAGTTCGGGGTGTGCACTGTTCGTCGTCAAAAAAAGCTCGACAGCCGCACGTTGCCCCCTGACAAAAAGAAAAGTGCTCCGTGCAACATCACCTGCCATTGGCCCCGCCACACTGGGGCCACTCCGAAACCGCGGCATCGTAGGTGCCCGAATCGTGCCACGCGAGGCGCACCAGAATGGGCCCTTTTGTCATGTGGAAGAAAACAGGCGCGAGTCAAGGAAGGGCCGACAGACCAAACGTGCAACAGAGAGGGGACCGAAAGCCGCGGTCAATTATTAAATTTTAACTGTAAGCCATCCACACCGGTGTCTTTTAATACTATTAATATTATGATTACCTTCCCACGGTGCCTGGTGCCGTTCTGTTCATCTACTACTAATGCCTTCCAACTGATTTCTTAGACATTGTTGTGCTCACGCCGTTGCACTCCGCACGGAATACTCGCGCTCAGATTGCGTAGAACGTACTGCAGTTGTATCGTACCAGGTTATAAATAATTACCCGTGGGTTTCCCAGGGTCTTTGTCCCCTTGGCGTGTTTGTGATGGTATATAATACGTCCACAGAGTAGTAAAGTAGTGAGTGTCACGATGATGCAGTCTCCGATGGCTTAGTAGGCGGCCCTCATGGTTACTAAAGTCAAGTACGTGGGGTCAACTCTCATCGAGTGCACATGTATACCCGTAGGGGCTTTTTCATGCATAAGAATCGATTAGCGGAAAGCGCGAGAGCGTGAGTTAGCAACATTCGATGAAAATCGACGAGCGGTGGAATGCTTAACCCTACGCAGCGATAACAATGAAGGCACGTACCGGGGAGCAGAAGGGACGACAACTGCTGTGACCCACGGCTTTTGTCAGAAGCTGGAAACTCGAAGTGATCATCACAAAACAAAAAATAAAGTCTATATTTTCGTCCTCTGGTAAAGCCCGACGTCGGTCTGCATCACGTTATTGAGTTCCTTCCAGAGCTTGCGCTTCCCTGCCTGGCCGGTTAAATCTCTCCACTTCTTCTCATCCTTCTCGCTCTTGCCGTTGCTTGGGCGCCCGGGCCTACGCCCAGCGCTCAAACACCGCATATATGTGCGCCGTTCAATACATAAAAGCATTGAGTAGAGGTGACTGAAGCCCTTTGACCGACGTTTTTTTTGGGCAGGGCTATACTACGGGTACGTACAGCCGTTTCGATGGCGAGTGTTTACAGCCAACAGCTCGCAAGTGTGGTGTTGCATAATGGCGGCACACGAACGAGAGGCTCGAGCCCGTCATTCCTTGTTTTTTTCCGAGCACGCGAGAGGGGGAACAATTAAAGTCGGCTTTGCCTAAAAGCAAAGGGGAAATGTGCAGCACGAGTACTTGTAACTGGTAGGATTGAGTATGATACTTCAACTTCTCAACCGTACGTACGAAGATCCGGTGCATTTTCACTCGGAGCAGAGCAGTAAAAGCGCTCGCCTGCGAACCCGCCCCGGGCTGCAGCTCGGCACGATTTAGAATAGTGTACCGGAACGATCTGGTGTGGTGCAATAGAGCTGCTGTTGTACTCTAGGCTGCCATGGAGGCCGTAGGGACGTACCGCAGTTGATACTCTCCAGGAGGTCACGAATCTCGACTCTGGCAGACCTGAGTTGGTCCAGAAGGTCTGCGTCCTTGCCTTTGGGTCTTGCCAAGAAGATAAGGCTCACGATCACCACCACTACGGCAATCCCAACAGCTAATAGCACCTCCGGAGTTAGGGAATCTCCGGTCATCTCTGTCCACCACGTAATTCACTGGCTCTCTCGCTTGCACTTGAGGCTCACTCGTATAGCTTTTTGTGAGTGTGTTGTGTTGTGGGGACTGGGAGAGGGAAGGTGCGGCGTAATTGCGCACTCAAACCCTTCATTCGCCCTCCCTTTTCCCGCCTCTTTAGTGATACAAAACTCCGTTTTTTTACCGACCATCTTGATCTTCGTCCTTCCACCAGTGCCGTTCCCCACGACGATCCACACGGCGGACAGGAACACGAGTTCTAGTGGCTAGGGCATCGAATTGGCGTCAAGAGCGACGCGCAGCCATAGGTAGTGTAGCTAACATTGCTAGGTAGTGAGAGGCAATCTATTGGGCACCCCTCGAGACTCAAAGTTCGCGACATACAACTCAGGTCGGCGATGGCGAACATGGCCATGAGGCGGGTCGGTGCGGCCCTGATCTTGCTGTCCAAGGCTCGCAGCTCGTCTGCGACGGCGGCAGGCAGACCCAGCTGGGCGCGTGTGTACTCTACCAGCCTCGCCGTGCGTGGTGGAGCAACTGCGGATGGGATCGACGGCCCAGGCAACGCATCTCCGCGACAGTCGAAGGATCCCTTCGCCCACCTTCCCGCAATTGAGGTGCGCGCATATCTGTACTCCACACACGTTTGGTAGGTATACATGCGATGCTGTCCGACCAAGTACACGTCTGCTGCTGCCTGCACAGCAGCGTCGCAGCAACGCACACAGCAGCAGCAGCAGCAGCAGCAGCAGCGGCAGCGGCCTGAGTCTTTAGTCGTATGCCAAGTGCGGGACGTGGTGAGAGGAAGGTGGTTGGAGGTTTTGGCCAAGTGGCCAGCAATAGGCTTGCGCTTGAGATGTCAACAGCGCTCAGGTTTAGCGATGAGAGACTGCCCCGCGTAACTGCTGTGGTACGTCGTAGATTCGTCGTCACATAGCAGGTCTACACTGGTGCTCTGCTGCTTTGTGAGTCGTTGTGATTGGCTCCAAATCCCTGACCGTGACATTTGTTGTCATCTTTTGATCACAATGATTTCAAGTTTTCAAACTCTCGTTCACGACCACACACCACATACGACACATGTTCTTCAAACGAAAAAGTGGTTACAGATATTCGGGTATTAGGCTGCCGGGCCGACCGCACCATACCCCGCTACACCCCCTCTCCGAAGGCGGAGTGGACGCGGACCATGTGACGCGAGTCGACGAGGGGAAGAAGGCTGAAGTCTCCTCGCGATAGACATGAAGGCACGAAGCGGAGTCTGGGGGGGGGCGGGGAGAGCCTGCCATGTAACCCGGGATCTGAGTTACGACTACTGGTATTATTAGCAATAGGGAAGAGAGAAAGGAAGGGCGAAAATGAATGGGTCGGGTCAACATGCTTACGCGCCCGTGGTATTACGGGGGGTCATAGTAAATAGGACCAAATATTGTTATTAAAAATAGCGAAATATCTAGGGTTTTATGTGTACCATAGGTCCTGTTAACTATGGACCCCCGTAATAGTAGCAACAAGAGTCGGTTCTGCTGTTGTTGCAAAGGGAGCGACGGGTTGTATTGACACACGATACGTATTCTAATCGTACAAGTGCGGTGAACTTGAAGTTGATTTTTACCAATCCGCCGGAGGACACAGAAAAACAAACAAAACAAAACAATGGGAACAGGATAAAAAAAAAAAAAAGGAAAAAAAAAAAAAAGGGGGGGGGCAAACAAACATCTCCCTTCTCTTCTGGTCAAGTTGCGTACGTACAGCTTGCGACTTGGCCCCAGCTTCGACACAATGGTTGATATTCCAGACTATTAATATCTCTTCAATAAGTTTAAGTTTTCATTTTGAGAAATTTCCCAGGCGGTCGGTCGGGATTTGTTGAAGGTTTAACTGTTAGAGGTCGAATATATTTCAACCGCCCCCCCCCCCCCCCCTAGGCCCCATCGCTCTGCTGGTTGATTGTCTGCTGTGTCCGTACTGCTGCTGTATAATCGCTCATGGAACCATCGTTCCTCCTTCCCTCCCTCCCTCCCTCCCTCCCCTCCTCCCTCCCTCCGTTTCTCATCGAGGAAAGCCCTCCTTGCTGACGGTGGAGCGGACGACTTCCCCTCGTGAGAAGAAGGAAAAGTCGACCCTTGTGTTCGGGCAGACGTTCACGGACCACATGCTGCACTGCGACTGGGACCACGAGGCCGGCTGGCACGCGCCCAGGATAGTGCCCTACGGCGACATCCCCATGAGCCCGGCGGCCTCGTCCCTGCACTACGGTCTTCAGGCGAGCGTGGGGTCGCAATAATAGTGCTATAATTTCCTTCACCTACGAGGATTCTCTCTGTGTGTACGTCTCTCTTTTGTCTCCCGGTTTGTCTCTCTCGGTCTCTCTCTCTGCGTCTTTCTCTGTTGTCTTCCTCTCCGCCTTCATCCTGTGCACATCCTTTATCCACTCCTCGCTCTTGCTTCTGGCTTCTTTCTCGCTCTTACTTTTAGGTTCTGCGCTCGTGTTAACAAGAGAGGCGTTCCGCCGGACCGTCCGAAAAGAAAAAGACAACAATTACGCCTCACAGCGGAGTTGTTTCCATTCGGCCCACACCCTACCGCTTCGCCAACCAAACCTACCTACCCCTCTCGCCTGTCATCCTCCCTAACACCCACCCACCTACCCGCCCACCCACCCACCACGCGACACCCTCACACCCCGCCTCCCCATTCCGCTCCTATCACCCCTCTTCGCTCGATCCGCTCTGGTCCCCCCCCCACCCCTCGACAACGACAACGGCAACAGTGTTTCGAAGGGATGAAGGCTTATCGTGACGCCGAAGGGAGCGTGCGACTCTTCCGCCCGGACCTGAACATCCGCCGCCTCAACAGGTCTCTGGCGAGGCTCCGGTTCCCTGTGGTCGACGAGGCCGTCATGATAGACCTCATCAGGTACATGTGCGAGACGTGCTGCGAAGTGGAACCCTGTCCCACAAAGTAGAGAACGTTCTACGTTAATTCTTGATACAAACGGTGCCTATGTTTTCGTCCGCAGTGGTACGATACATTGGTACCATTCGGTCCTTAAAGTTAGACGGTAATGGCTGTCGTTATAACTGTAGCGGTAGGAACTCGCGCGGCAGGGTATTTATTGTACGTCAGAGGGTGTTTTAAAAAAAAGAAATGGTCGAACAGGAGTATTCCTGTTAATATTACTACAACGGGGGGCCATAGTAAATAGGACCCCTATGATACACACCAAAACCTATATATTTACTTATTTTCACTGACAATATTTTGGTCCTGTTTACTATGGTCCCCGATACTCACTGTTTTTTTTTTTTTTTTCTTGCGGCAGCCGTCAAAATCAGACAGCAACGAAAAAGCTCGCAATAAAGTATATGAAGACCGTTTTTAGATTGGTATTCAATGGCACTCTTGTCTCCCTGAAAACGAAAAACTTTTGCGTTGAGTTATAAATATAGAAACGGTCCCTTAGATACGGGGACAAACTTTCCTTTTATTTGAGGTATGGGCGTTAGAAGAATCATGGTATCTGCTGCTGCTGCTGCTGCTGCTGCTGCTGCTGCTGCTCTAAATCGCGCCGCGGGAGCCGAATCTCGGCGTTGGAGCGGTACTTCAGAATGTTGTGTACCTGGTGTATGAAGTACCTGGTGTGCGGTACGTACGTACCCTCTGATTCCGTTGGTGTGGTGTGTAGTGGGTAGTCGTTCGTGTTGTCAGAAAGCATGAGGGCCACGACGGCGTAGAAGAGTCGAACTCGTCTTTTTTGTGTCGCTTTTTTTTTTTTTTGCAGCGCCTTGGCGGTGGGTTTTTCGTATTACGGGGGTCCATAGTTAACAGGACCTATGGTGTACACAAAAACCTACCAGGTATATATTTGCCTATTTTTACTGACAAAATTTGGTCCCGTTAGCTATGGACCCCCGTAATAGTAGTTGTACAGGTACTCGTATATATAGCGGCGTTTTTTACAGCCCTTCAGGGCGGCCTCAGGGCGACCCTTGGGTTTTGGTGTTGGTGGTAGGAGGCGCTTTCCCGCGACCTGGCGATGCGCAGTGCTGCCTCTGCCGCGCTTTTCCTTTGTTTCGTCTAATGTTGACCCCTCCCCCTACCCCCCGCCCGTCGTCTCTCCCTCTGCACGAACACCGGACAGCAAACTTGTGCTTGAAGACGCGGATTGGATCCCTGAAGGAGACGGGTACTCGCTTTATCTACGTCCGACAGCCGTGAGCACCCACGTGAGCGGAGTGGGAAATAGATAATACGTTGGTTCTTCGATCAGACCCGTTGATTTCTTGGAGCGCTGGCTGCGGCGGAGAAAGGGAAAAGAGGGCTAACATATATTGTATATATAGTGTTTAGTTCGCTGTTTTTTTTTTTTTTTTTTTTTTTTTTTTTTTTCTTTTTCCGTCCGTCCGTCTCTCTCAGGACATAAGATGCATGCGCCTTTTTCCTCCGCGAATGCTGGGAGTTGGAGACCGCCGCTTTGACCCCATGACTGACCCTCCTCCGACGCTAAAACCAGTGTGCGTATTTCATTGACTCTTTTAATACTACAGTCCCGTTTTGGGGGCAAAACCACTCAAACTCTAAAGAGTACTTTTTCCCCAAAGCGGGACTGCAGTCATAAAAGGGTACACTCCACCTCCTGTAAATCGATCCGCCGTCACGAGTCCCGAGGCGCGTCGTCAGCAAAAAACTGGCATGGATTTGTATATATATATATATGAGTTGATTCGATTCGAGTGATGGCTTCGCAGCACAAAGTCAGCAAGGACGAATATGAGTCAGTTCTATTCGTGTTGGTACCTTTATAGCTATTTACCAGTGTACACCTGGTATGTATTTGGTGGCGTTGTTTGGCGTGGGGAGGGGGGGGGGGTCTGTGCGAGAATGTCGGTCGTGCATTCCCCCCGACCACGGAGATGCCGGGCCTTTTTTGTTTTGTTTTCGTCGTAACAACACATTTTTCAACACATTTTTTTGGTTTTGTTCTTGTATACGCTCACACCCCATGGACCCGACGCCTCCTTGCTCCCTCCCTCCGCTTTTGCCCGTCCTTCCCGCGGCGGGCCGCGCCGTCGTCCATCGGTCGGTCGGTCGGTCGGTCGGTCGGTTGTTGGGTTGGTGGGTCCATTGGTTGGTTTTGCACAGGCGTTTTTGGGCGTTTCTCCTGCGCAGATGATCAAGCTGTTCGTCATCCTGTCTCCCGTCGGTCCTTACTACAAGGAGGTGTGTTATTTTTCGGTTGTTGTTGTTGTCGTCGTTGTCGTTGTTCTTGTTGTTGCTGCTGCTGCTGCTGCTGTTGGTATTGGTGCTTTGTAGTTCAACACCACCACCACCACCATCACCACCACCAGCAGCTGTTGTTTTTGTTGGTGGTGTTAGGATGCATCTTAACGGGGAACACTAAATTTCGTTTAATCAGATGCAAATTAAATCAGAAAAAAAAAAAATCAAGTCAAATTGAAAGAACAGAAAGTCCTCGATAAGACGGGCCCTTGAATTAAATTAGAAAAAAAAAAAAATCAAAGTCAAATTGAAAGAGCCGAAAGTCCCCGTTAAGATGGGCCCTTAATGTTGTTGTTTTTGTAGTTTTGTTGTTTAGTTGTTGTTGACGTCCTTGCCCTGTCTTGCCTTGTCTTGCCCTGCCTTGTCTTGCCTTGCCTTGTCTCTCCCTGTCTCGCCTTGTCTTGCTTTGCCTTACCGTGTCTTGCCTTGTCTTGCCTTGCCTTGCCTTACCGTGTATTGCCCTGCCCTGCGTTCCCTTGCGAAATACTCTCTGTTTGTGTCGCCTCCGGGTTTTGCGTTGCACGAGGCCTGGCCGTGTATTGTCGGTGTCGTGCGTAAACTACCCGTCTGGTCTGATTGACGTTATCTGCGTTTGTACGAACCGCTTCCGGTGTTTTACCTTGGGAGGAGGCGTGGCCGTGTGTTGCCGATGTGGTGTGTATCTACCGGTCTGGTCTCCTCGCGGACGTTCTCAAGTTCAGTCTGTCTCGTATTTTCGTGACCTTCGTGAAGCATCGTCCCGAGGGATCCAAGCCAGCCAGTCTCTTCCCCCTTCCCAGTACCAAACGCCTCCCTACGTACGTACTGTCGTAGGGTTTCCGGGGGGAGGACCCGCCCCCCCCCCCCACCACCGCCCCGCCATCCCCGCCCCTCCCCGCCCCCTCATCCTGGCTGCCCGTGTCTCCCTGCTCATGCACTGCTGTCCTGTGTCCGACTGTTTACGCTGTGCCATTCTGCTCATCCAGTGTCACGCTCACGTTACGCTCACGCTTAGGCTTGCGCGTTGCTTTTGCTTGGGTGTGGGGGGGGGGTGGTTGGGGTTGTGCGTGCGCCAATTTTCGTTTGCATGTGTGTAAAAACCGACAGGAGGGTTTCAACCCGATCAGGCTTTACGCGGACACGGAGAACAGGCGAGCGTGGCCCGGGGGGATGGGGTTCGCGAAGGCCGGAGGAAACTATGCCCCCACGATCCTGCCCCAGGTGGAGGCTCAGGAACAACACGGCTGCGCACAGGCGAGGAAGATGGGGGGGAGAATGTGTCGCAGGTTTTGTTTTGTCCTTCTGCGCTTTGTGTGTCGGTGTTCCACGCAATGCTCGTGTTGCGACAATGGGGTAGTTTTGCTTGGAGGTGGTGGCGGTGGTGTTGGTGGTGGTGGTGGTGGTGGTGGTGGTGGGGGTGGTGTTATCGTTGTTGTTTTGTTGGTGATTGTTGCTGGTGGTGTTAAGTTGGTGTCGTGTGGTGTTAAGTTGGTGTTGGTGTTTGTGTTGATTTTTCGGCGTTTGTGTTATTTGTTGTTGTGTTCGTCGTCGCCGTTGTTTTCTTGTTCGGTGGACGGGACCGAAACCGCCTAGGCAACCCGCCCCCCCCCCCCCCCCCCCCCCCCCCCCCCCCTCCTTCCCCCCTGACCCACCCTGTTTGGATGGGGCTTGCAGTACCGTTGGTGAGTACCGTTGGTGAGTACCGTTGGTGAGATATGCATATTTTTATGCGGGGCTACTAAAAAAAAACGGTAATGCTGTCTGCGATCGCGGCCATCGTGTCGAGCTTGCTTTTAGAGACACGGAGAGACAGAGAGACAGAAAGACAGAGAGCGATGACTTACACCATCTCGTTCGTAGATGTAGATGTGCGTTTGGCGTTAATTCTTCGAGGTGAATGTCCAAACGCACGCTATAATTCCCAACAGAGTGGTAAAAATATGACATAGACAGAGAGGGACAACACAGTAGTCGAACAGACAGGCAGAAATATCTGAGCGAATTCTCCCCGCGTGTCCCACTCGCGGACTCCCTTCCTTCCCCCCCCCCCCCCCCCCCCCCCCCCCCCCCCCCGCTCTCTCAGATCCTTTGGCTGTTCGGGGACGAGCACTACGTGACGGAGGTCGGCGCCATGAACATATTTTTCCTGATGGAGAAAGAGGGGGGTGGCGGCGTGGAGCTGGTCACGTCGCCCCTTGACGCTGGAGACATCCTCGAAGGTCAGTGGGGTGACAGTGGGGGTGGAGGGTGGGCAGTGGGGGCTGGGGGTAGGGGTAAGGGTAGGGGGGGGGGGGGGGGGGGGGGGGATACTTATTTGTTGCTTGCCTTAAGTCATTTGACCGTTGACCACGCATCCCTTTCGAGACGCAGCACCGTTCCTACTCCTAATAGAGACACCCCCCAACAAAGGGGTAGAGGGGGTGCTCATGCCATGCATGGTCGTAGTGCCGTATGGCCATAGACCCACTCGTCTCTACAATGCCGTGACGGAGTAAGGCTAGGGGCGGGGGGGGGGGGGGAGTGTACTCATGTCGTGGAAGGCGGTAGTCGTGTGAAGACCCTCTTATCCCTGCAATGCCGGGACGGAGTATGGGTGAGGGGGACGGGTTAGGGGCGGGAGGGTGTACTCGTGTCATGCGTGGCCGTGGTCGTATGACCGTAGACCCTCGCATCCCTACAATGCCGGGGCGGAGCACGCCGGGTTTTCGCCGACCCCTGACAGACATTCATTGCTTGCTTGCACCAAGCGCGAAGCGAAACGTTGGATGTTGGGCGAGTCGCATGTAGGGTGAGCTGCACCCTGCGAAGAACCGCTTGTGAGGCGGGCCTACATATACAGTAGATGACAGCATCAAACGAATTGAGGTCGGGGGGGGGAGGGAGCGGGGGTACTCACTATCATGCATGACCGTAGTCGTATGACCATAGAAGCTCGCATCCCTACAGTGCCGAGACGGAGCACGTCGGGTTTTTACCGACCAGGCAGACATTGCTTGCACCAAAGCTCGAATTGAGGTGGTGGGGGGGGGGTACTCGATATCATGCACGGCCGTAGTTGTATCACCATACACATTCGCATCTATGCATTGCCGGAGAGAGGGTGTACTCGATTTCATTCATGGCTGTAGAGGTAGGAGGGCAAGGGTAGGGGCGAAGGGTGGCAACCCGCTCCGGCCTTTGGTCTCGGGAAGCACCGATTGCCTCATGGTTTTATGTGGCACATGATTGCCTCGTGTTTTATGTGGCTCGCATGAGCGCCGCCGCCTCTTTTTTTTTTTTTTGTTCTTCTCTTTTTTTTCCTTCTCTTTTTTTTTTCTTCTCTTTTTTTTTTTTTTCTTCTCTTGTTTCTTTTCTTCGCTTTTTTTGCGTTTTCGTTTTTCTTTTGTCTTTACGTCAGTGTGTGTGTGTGTTTTTTTTTTTTTTTTTTTCGGCACATGGTTTAATTTTTTGCCTCGTGCACGTTTTTTTTTTTTTTTTTTTTTTCGGTCGCTCGTTTTTGTTCCTACTTTTTAACACGGTTTGTTGCGTTGTGTTTGTGTTTTGTTGTGGCGTTGTGGTTGCGCACCACACCTTTCCTGCTTATTTTCCTACCGGTACGCAGTTTTTTTGTGTCTTATTTTATTTTTTCTCCCTTGTTTCTCGACTCCATTGGCAGGCGTTACGCGAAGATCCGTGCTGGAGCTGGCGCATGGGTGGAAAGTTATGGAAGACGGCACCCGTTTGGAGGTCGTGGAGAGGCGCTTGACCATGGGGGAAGTCGTCAAGGCGTCTGAAGAGGGGCGGGTGAGGAAGAAGGCGGTGGCGGTGGCAGGGGGGGGGGGGGCAGATTTATTGTTCTATACAGCTGTGCAGGCGTTCCCCATCATGTAATGCATTATACGTAATACGCAGGAGAGTTGTGCTGCTGTTGGCGGCGTTTTTTTTACTGACGCAACGGGGAGGGGCATCGAGGACAACGGAGGGGGTGGGGGGACGGAATTCAGTATTTTATATTGCACCAGATAGATGTGTTCGCGTGCCATAAATACGTACACGACTGTCGGTGGCATGCTCCACTGGTGCAACGGGGTTGTCGACCGCTGTGCTCCACGCTGTTGACGGGGTTGCTGCCGAGCGCCCCCTTGCGCGTTCGGAGGCGACTGCGGGGGAGGGGGAAGGGAGCGCACCTGCGGTGCGTCTATGGTTGCATGTCGGTGACATCCGCACGGGGGGGGGAGGGGGGGCGCAGCACGCGCGAGTGTAACACGCCTACTTTACCGATACACTGAAGGCTCCCCTGCCCCCCTGGTGTACTGCTGTGCCGGGGTCGCGTGCCAGCTTGGCGTGAAGATGTAGCTGCCAAGTCTGGCCTCTGAGAAGATGGTGAGACTCCGCAATTTGGGATGCGGCGCATATTTCGAGTCTAGAATCTAGAATCTAGGACTAGAATCCGAGATGATGACGATGCCCTTGGCCGCGAGACTGTCGTCATTGCTGGTCGTCGAAGCGGCGACGTGGTTTTCCTATCCCGAAGGCGGTGATGGACTCGGGAGGGAGAAGGGGGAGGAGCGGGGGGGGGGGGGGTGTACTCGATAGGAGAGATGTACTCGATCTCATGCATGGCCGTAGTCGTATGACCATAGACCCTCGCATCCCTACAATGCCGGGACGGAGCATGTCGGGCTTTCACCGACCAGGCAGACATTGCTTGCACCAAGCGCGAAGCGCCGTGAGGTGTCCGGCGAGTCGCATGAAGGGTGAGCTGCATCCTACTAAGAACCGCTTGTGAGGCGGACTTGCGTATGGATGACAGCTTCACTGAGTTAGTTTAATTTCCGGTGTAGCCACTTCCAGAGACCGCAATGGGAGTACTATGTAACTGCCTCTTGGGCAGCGGGGGGGGGGAAGAGAGGGAGCCTGGGGGCGGAGTCAGAAAAGTGAGGCGTAAACAGCTTGTCGGCGATGTCACCCCGAGCGCCACAGGTACCGGTTCCCTCTCACCCGCCACGTGCGTGCTTGGAACGCCGGGAGCGGGGGAGTAGGACCGAGGGAGAGGGGAGCGTCGGAAAAATGGCGACCTTCGGGGGCGACACGACAACAACAATCTTGCTGTCTTGCTCTCGGTGCCTGTTGGTCCCGAGGGGTTGCCTGCGCTCGAGCGTTGTGGGAGAGAGGCTGCGTGCGATCTATTTTTGGTTGTGGAGGACGCCTTGTGGTTTTTATGCTTTCCAGCCGAATAGTGTAGTTTCGTCCGGCGACTTTTGTGGGTTTTTTTTTGCCACAATGTTCTGATTCGTGTACGGTTGCGCATCGGTCCGCGATGGAGACTGTACGGTCGCCGTAAACCGCGTGTTTTTGCTTTTTGCGGGGGGGGCTTTTTGTGATATATACCTACAGCGCAGGCGAGAACGCCCTACACGGTTAGGAAACCGACCTTCCTCTGCCCCTCCCCCCCCGCCCACATCGGTCGACGGAAACTTCGCAATAACCGTAAAACTCAAGCTGCATTTTGGGGGATGTTTTTGTGGTATTTTGTACTTGCCCTAATCGAAAATGCCATACACGGTTAGGAAACTGACCCTACCCCCCCCCCCCCCCCCTTCTACGTCATGGACACATTTCGTTCCTCTTTCGACCCCACGCCCCCCCCCCTCCCCGCTGGATGGCCCGATCCCCGATGGATGGGACCCGGCCGATGGCTGTATGCGCCGTTCAGCTCCTGGAGGTGTTCGGCACGGGCACGGCTGCGGTCATTGCCCCTGTCTGCTCCATCAACTACAGGGAGAAAGAAATTAAGGTCAGTGGCTCAAATCTTGACCGTACCGAGCGCATACAGAAAGTCTTGGTGTTACATCCTACAGCAGTACGTACATCTATGGTACATTTTTATTGTTATTTTTAATTTTCTTTTTGCTATTTTTTTTTTGCTTCCGCCCTGATGAATGTGTACCATATCTACACCTGAGCTCTCGCAGCATGATATCCGTCTGACCGTAGGTGTTGACCTTATCTAAATGCCAGGTATACCTCTTGGCCCTTTTGTTGGCCATCTAAATATTCCCTTGAATACGCGATCGGGCTGTTGGCACCGTTGTTGTTTTTTAACCATTCCGTCCCGAAATACAGATGAAGTTTGTACTCTATATTAGTACGAAAACGTTCGTTATAATGCGGGACACTTATGTCCCCAAATATCAAGATCTCTGGACCAACTTTTATGGGAAAAAACTTGAAGGGCTCTCTCTAAGAAACTTTTTTTTTTTTTGCCGAAAACCCGCGATTTACTCAACGGGACGGTAAAAAAAAAAAACGCGGGGTAGACTCATCAGGATGCTTCCCCTACTTTTCCGAGGGTTTTTCTTGAGCAATTTTCCGTTTCTCCAGAGCCGTGATTTGGCTGTTCGTCCAGATTGCCGGTTCTCAATACTGTCATGATTTTTCACCAAATCTTCAAAGATTCATTATTTCTTATTTCTGGCCCCAGTTCCGACAAACAGTCGTGTTTTTGACCCTCCAGAAAAAAACTAATTGACTGCTCCAAAAATCGAACTACAGTTAAGACACTGGAGAAACGGAAAACTGCTCGAAAAAGCTCTCGGAAAACTCCGGGGAGCATTCTGAGGAGTCTACCGGTGTTTTTTGGCTGTCCCGCCGTGTAAAACGCGTACATTCCGGAGCCCAGAAATAATTTGCCGTAATAGTTGGTCTTATTAGTAGTATTAATTATATATATTAACATCTTAAGACGGCCCCTTTAGTCGAGACAAAGTGGAAAAAAAAGGGTTTTACTCGGCGCGTCTTGCGATCGGCAATTGTTTTTTTTTTATTGTTGCAGAAAAAATGTCGAGCCGAAGGGATGGATAGTCATGGTCCAACTTTTCGTCAGGGGCCATTCCATGAGCCCCCCCCCCCCCCCCCCCCCCCCCTACCCTCAATTAGTTCGACGCTGGTCATCCATATTCAAGAAAGTCCGCCTCACAAGCGGTTCTCAGACGGATGCAGCTCACCCTTCGTGCGACTCGCCGGACATATGACATGACGGCGCTTCGCGCTTGGTGCAAACATTGTCTACCTGTCGTGGGCGTAAACCCCACGTTGCGCCGTCACGGCGTTGTATGCAGGGATGCGAGGTTCTATGGACATATATACGACTACGGCCATGCATGGCATGAGTACACCCCCCCCCCCCCCCCCCCCTTTTCTCCCTCTTCCTCTCCTCCTTTTAAATATTCCCGCCTGCCTGCTTGCCTCCATGCCCCTTCCTATGTATGGTATCGTATCACGTAGTGTTCAAGGTAAGGCACCCAAGAGGTAGTTACATAGTACTCCCATTGCGGTCTCTGGAAGTGGCTACACCGGAAATTAAACTAACTCATTGAAGCTGTCATCCATATGCAAGTCCGCCTCACAAGCGGTTCTTAGTAGGATGCAGCTCACCCTTCATGCGACTCGCCGGACACTTCACGGCGCTTCGCGCTTGGTGCAAGCAATGTCTGCCTGGTCAGTGAAAACTCGACATGCTCCGTCCCGGCATTGTAGGGATGCGAGGGTCTATGGTCATACGACTACGGCCATGCATGAGATCGAGTACATCTCTCCTATCGAGTACACCCCCCCCCCCCCCCCCCCCCCCCCTCTCCCTCTTCCTCTCCTCCTATTAAATATTTCTGCTTGCCTCCATGCCCCTTCCTATGTCTGGCATCCCGCTCCATCCGGGTGCGTGGGCGGTGGATGGAACCCGACCAGTTGCTTGACAACGACCTGTCGATATCTACCTGCCTGCCGCGTATGTTTCTCCCTTGTTTTGCAACTGCTTTTTATCACTTATCTGCTGGTATAATTCTGGTATGATATTATTTTAGTTTTCATATTTTTCATTCTCCCCCGTGTACATTACGTACGTCTTTTTTTTTGTTGCTTTTTTCCTTTTTTTTGCTTTTCTCGCCAGGTCAATAGCGGCTCGAGTATCGGCCCGCTCGCGAAACGATGCTGGGATACCTTGACAGACATCCAGTACGGGAGGATAGAACACCCGTGGTCCGTGAAAATATCGTGACCCCCAAGCGACGAAGCTACGTCGTATTTACTGTGAAGTGATTCCTTGCCCGATCTATCTCGCCCACAAACTTTCTCTCTCGGAGCCCGACCCGGAGCCGGAGGAGGGTGGGGGTGGAGATGGGAGGAGCGGGGGTATCGAGGGACTGACCCGGAGCAGGACGGGGGGTGGGGGGGGGGGAGCAGACAGACGTTTGTTGTTTTGAATTGCGTTGGAGTTGGAGGAGGCTGGCGTTTTCACTCCTTCGGTCTGAACGAGATCTCGTGAACAAGATATATATTATATACCTGGTTGTTATTAATAACAAGAATGTTAACAGGACGACTCTGGTCCGAGCTCTTTCGTCGAGCCCCCGGACGGACGGGGGGGGGGCAGTAATCTATTTGCTGGCCTGGTCTTGCCGACGACCTTTTTCATCTCTCTTATCTCTCTGAGCCTGAAGCGCACGGGGGGGTGGGGGGAGGGGGGGGGGGGGGGCGGCAGAATTTTTGTCATCTGCTACGGTTGGGCTGGAAGATCGAGGCCTTGCTGTTGATTTGCCTCCTCGCTCCCAGTGGAAGCGCTCCTATTTTTTGCTGGTGGCCGTCCCGTTTGACGTGGGTGCACCACTGCTGCTATGATTTCGGGGATGCGCCCCCCCCCCCCCGGACCCCCTCTTTGCCGCCACTTTGGTCAGTTGTTTAGTTTTTTGCTCCGATTTTTTTTTTATGTCTTCCGTTTCGTGTCGAAAAAGCTTGAAAATATCGTGATTTGTCGAATTTGGCGGCGTAGGTGCAAGTATATGCTGGGAAAGGAGATTGCAACTTCCCCGGCCGGCACACTTTTCGATGATACGCTGCTTCCTCCGCGTGAGGTTGAACGTGATGTCGCCTTCATCGGTTTTGCAACGTCGACAAGGCGTTCTGCGTTGTCTCTGCCGTGTCTGACTACATCGTTATTCAAGCTTTTCAAATCTCCAATCGTAACATACCACGACTGCACCAATATGCATTGGGATTGGATAGTGAGAGTTGCTGGTTTAAAATCAACAAAATGGATGCGCAGCATATTTTACCTGCGCTACAGCATGCGCTAGAATACGCAAAGCATGCGCTCTTCGCGTTTTTTTGTTTTTTTTTGGTGCGCAGTTCCTGGGGGCAACAGCTTGCAACGCGAGTCTCCCCACCCCCGCATCCTATGTACCAGCACTAATAGTTGTTAATGATGCTTAAGCACGATTGCGGGATGGACACGCCAGATAGCGGCTGCCCTCTACCGGACCCAATCTGCGCCATCACCTCGAGAAGCTGGGCGTGCGTTTGACGGTCCTCTCCGTCTGCGGCCCCCAGCTTCAGCCCCTCGAGCGCGAGGCCCTGCCCCAATACCTCTACTTCGTCACCCACGAGCCTAGGTTGCCAACGTTGACAGACTCTACCGTAGAGTGTTGATAAATCCCAGGCGAAGAACGAAGATTGTTCAGGTTTTTAGTATTATTCTCCCGGCAGGGTAGAGACAGAATGAGTGACCATGTGGGTATCTCGTACACCCACAGAAGCAACCACCAAGTAGCCCATAATTCTCAGTTTTATTCCGTTCTAGAGACCGTTGTGGAATAATGCCTCTCTGTATGTAGCGTTGCACCGGAGAATGTGGGGAGGTGTCGGTGAGCGGGATATAGGTCTCTTAAAAAAAAAAAAAAAAAAATATTAATTTTGGTTATCGTTCTCACCGGAAAAGGCAATTCTCAACCAGGAAAACCTCCTGTTTTAAATATACCTATGATGATCCTCAGCCTTATCCGATCCGTTCTTCGTCGGCGGATCTCTCCCGCGTCTGACCGTCTTTCCGCGCGGTTTCTTCGCCGGGGCGTTCCCCCTCCACGCCTGGACCACCCGGCGCCGGAGGATCCGCCCGCTCAGCGCCGTGGCACCCCGGCGAAGCCTTGACGTTGAGATCTACGAAGGAATCTCCGAAAATCCCTGCCCTGTCAGTGTTTTGGGGCATGGTCTCTCGACAGAGTGTATGCATTCGCGTGGTTCTTTCCGGCACGTCCTCTCCGACCTTCGATCCATGGGGAGGATCAACTACCCGGCCGGCGTCGCCATTGTGGGGGCCTGCTCGGGTGGCTGTATCTGGGACATCGATGGAACGCCCCGATCGCATATGCCATCCAGGCTTGGTTGAGAACTGCTATCTATAAAAAAAATATGCCGGGATTTAAGGACTCCCACAGGATGCCGGGGATATATGAGAGAGATGTATGTGTCACCTACAGCCAGCAGCACTTCTTATAGTGTGTACGCTATCGTACAGCGGCAGCTGCAGTGAACCTGTACTGCGTACGGAAGTAGCTGCGGACACATACAGCTGTGGCAGGACTGCTACAGCAGCTGTGACGGCACCTTTCAACGGAGCTGCGATGTCGGCCACCGATCGCGCCATCGCGCACTCCCTACACAGCCTTCTAGGACTCCGCCGCTTTTCGGTTGATCGGCAAGTAAGTAATCGTCAGCATTCTGGTGTCTTTTCGAACGTTCATGGAGTGTGGACCGCACGCTCTCAATCTCTTGGCGTCGAGTCTCAGCCTCCTTTACGCCCATCATGCAAGTCTGCGACCGGCGGCCGTCCAGGCCGCCGGTGTAACCCCTTGTAGTCATATGATATGGCACTGACATAGAGGAAGGGAAATATATAGAAAAAGAAGGAACAAATCTGAAAGCATCAAGCTTACTGTAACTAAAGAAACGGCAAGGACAACTCGTATACAAAAAATCAAAAAAATGCCCCAAGTCGTGGTTCAGACAGCAGGTAAGACAGGCTGGCGTGTTTCTTGCTCTATCTCTCTCTCTCTCTCTCTCTCTCTTCTCTCGGCTCAGCGCAGGATCAACAAACCAGTAAAAAACGCGTGCTAAACGGTAAAATGGCACTACAGTAGAGCTTAAAGCAGAACAAGCGATATACCTGGTACCTGGTATGCGTTACGAGCTGCCCTTCCGCTACCCAGCGAGCAAATGCAACACACCTTTTACTGCCAACTAGACTCGAAAACGATCCGGTTGTGATTCTGACTTGTCTGTGTGCGACGAAGCAGCAGCAACAACGACAACAAAAACCAATTAGAGTCAGTCAGTACGTAGTGCGTCTCTATTGGCGAGACCGCGACGATGCGCGGCCTCAAAAAGAGGACGGAGCGCGCGCGGGGCGAGCCCCCTTCCCCTTCCAGCCACATGCAGTCGTAACACGCAGAAGGGGGGGAGGGAAACAAGCTCGAAAAAATCCTGCATCATGAACGATAGTCACACACAAAGAGAAAAAAAACAAGGAAGAAATCAAGGAAGACACCGGGAAAGGGAACAAGAAAGCCAACAAACATTTGGGGGGGGGGAAGGAGAACAGGCGTGGGGGGGTTCCCCGGCGTCGACGCCACACAGGAAGGCCACATAGCGGACGCAGCTCAGGCGAAGCAAAGAACGACGCGCAAGCGAGGTAGGTGGACGTGCATCGAGACCCGAGACACATATAACCCCCGCATAAAAGACATTTGGTGCCTATGAAACCCCTCCCCCCCCCCTTCAACTAACGAAACAAAAACAGAATTCGTTCGTACGGTACGTACCGACACACGCAAATGTGATCACGAAACCTGTTTACCCTGCTCTGCTGCTACATAGCGTACGATTCAGCGACGCCGCTGCGCCATTAAAAAACTGCACTACGAGTCGCCAGGACATCACGCGCCGCACCCTACACCCGCCCCGATAAGGCCTCACCAGATTATCAATAGAACACACACATGCAAAAACAACGCTCACCTTTTGGGGGAAAAAATAAGAGATGAAAAAAGCGGCCATTTTGTTTTGTCGTTCGGCAGGATAACAAGAAAAGCGACCGAAAAACAACAAGAAAAGAGAGGACAGCAGCAGTTCCCCAAAAGAAGAGAGGCGAAAGAAAAAAAAAGATCTTCGCAACACGCCGGAACGGAGGATCGAACGTGCGAGCACGCTCTACTACGAGTATACACGGCTACCACGCTGTAGATGTTCTACCTACCTTCGGCGGGGCAGAGGACATGGCTAGTCAACGGACAAGAACGGGAGGGGGGGAGGGGGGCACAGGTCCAAACTCTCCCCTTCTCCCCGTGGCCATTCCAAGTATTCACGTCTTTCACAGCATGATAAGTACCTGGTAAACTACAACTCTCGTCCCATCCCACGCTGCGCTTCGCTACGTTGAGCCCTGCCCCCCCCCCCCCCCCGCCTACCTCTCGCTCCCACCCTCCGGCTCCTGTCTCGCGATTTCCGTTCTCGCGCCGGTCTTTGCTTACCCACTCGCCCACCCGCTCGCCCATCCACCCACCCACCCACCCACCCACCCACCCGTTCATCATTCAACTGCCGCCCACCACCCGCGTGCGCGCAATAACGAAATACGCACCATGTATCCTCCGCGGCGGCTGTGCTGTTTCGGGCGCGCGTGGCAGGGACATTTCCGACGCATGTCTTCGGATGCTACAGCTACTGCTACTGCTGCTTCGTCACTGATGCATTGCTACCGATAAAACGGGCGTGCTATACAGGAGAAGGGTTTCCAGGAGGCCCTAGAATACCGCCAAGCCAACCGCGAGTACATATTCTCCGGAAAAGAAAAAAGGAAAAGGAAAAAGTTAAGACGCAGCCCCACGCAAACACACACACCAAAAACTAGAATGCAACTGCCCGCAAGGAGCAAGGAGACGCACCAAGGGAGCAACAACACGCCGCTGGCGTACGAAACAAGCCTACCGCTATGTTTTCTGTCAGCCGTCCGCTTGTTATTTCAACGCAGAGAAAGAAAAAAAAGTCGCTGCCCCGCCAGGAAAGATAAAGTACTGCGACTACCAGGCACCTGGTACACGGTAGTCAGTAACATAGCAAGTGACACTTTGTCCAACGGACACCGCATCAAGAGCCGTTGCGAACCGGCTCTAATTGCCGTTGCAGGACAGTTTTAAAGCTTTTGGTGCCCGCCGCTACTGCTCAGTGCTGACGTGGCCAACGAACATCGCATCGAGAGCCGTTACGAACTGGCTCTACAATGGCCGTTGCGAGGGCTGGCTCTTGAGAGATGTTGAGGCCCCTGTTACTGCTCAGTGCTAACGTGGGCAACGAACACCATATCAAAATAAACCCGTTGCGGGTTGGCTCTGAGAGCCGTTGGCGCCGCCGGTATTGCTCAGTGCTACGTAGCGTGGCCAACGAATACCGCATCGAGACCCGTTGCGGACTGATTCTAAGAGCCGTTGAGGACTGTCTCCAAACAAAACCAATAGGAAACCGGTCTTTCCAGTCGTGTCAGGGCCACTTTTGGCGGTATTATACTGGCTTTAGTGTAGGGGACAGTCGGTTAAGGGGCCAAACCGCGGTCTCCTATATACTCTGGTATCATATTTCGTCTCCAACAGCCTCTGCGGGCTGGCTCCAAAGAGTCGTTGCGGGCTGGCTCTAAGAGCCGTTGCGGGTTGGCTCTATGCATCGTTGTGGGCTAGCTCCAAGAGCCGTTGTGAGCTGGCTCTATGCACCGTTGCAGACTGGCTCCAAGCGCCGTTCCGGGCTGGCTCTGAGAGCCGTTGCACGCAGGCTCTAAGAGCCCTTGCGCGCTGGCTCTTTGGAGCCGTTGGCGCCGTCGATTCGCGCCTTCTTCGCCTTCTCTTCGGCGAGCAGCCGCAGCCTGTCTACCACGTCCGGGTCTCCTAAGACGATTTGCGCAAGGGTATCGACGACTCCTTCCGTCTCCGTCGGCAACCCGTGTGCGCTGTCTGTTTGAGCAAAAATAATCACAGGTGGATATCAAAAGAACAGCAAGAGGAATGGGAGCAAGGGGGGGGGAAGGGGGAAGGGGGGAAGAGGAAGGGAGAAGGAGAAAGGGTGGAGGGGGAAGGAAGGAGGGGAGAGGGGGGAGAGGGAGGAGGGAGGAGAGAAGAGTCGGGAGGGGGAGGGGGGGGGAGGGGGAAGGAGGGAAGGGGCAGGAGAGAGGAGGGAGCGGGCGGGCGGAAGGGGAACCGGGGAAGGGGGAGGGGGGCAAAACAAAGCACCAAACTGCTTTAGCAAAAGGCAGACGCCCGTCTTGATGGGGCAACGAACGTCGGAGGTTAGAATAAACAGACTCGACAGAGCGCACAAGAGCTAACCCTGTGTGTTCGTGCCGTCGACTGTATGTGCAACGCGCACCAGCCGCCACCAGCAACACGCAAAACAAGCTGCCCTATACGTAGATACGCAGAGCGTTCAACTACCTTTTTTTTTCGTGACGCAGCAGTTGGTTTCGTCTTTTGGGCGCGGGGGCGCGCGGGAAACTTTCCACACCTCGCACATATCATCGATTCCCACTTGATGACCTAATTCCTTCAGAGCAGATAGCTCCCTGATCTGTACGATCTGTATGATCTAGCTCATATTGTAGGGTGGGGGGCGTATATATAATCCGCATAATCTACCGTAGCACATGTTTCCTGGGTTGGATCTGCCCTATAAAGCAGATCCTGCACAACCTCTCACAACGGCACGTGAGGGACTAGATGATCTATCTGTGGATAGATAGATCATCATCTATCAGTCCGATGGGTGTAGTTAATGCTGAACGAACCCTCTGCGCGATGAAAACCAGCAAAGTGTGTATCTACCCGGGGGGGGGGGGGGGGGGGGGGTGTACTCATTATCATGCATGGCCGTAGCCGTATGACCATAAACCCTCGTATCCCTACAATGCCGGGACGGAGCAGGTCGGGTTTTCACCGACCAGGCAGAAATTGCTTGCACCAAGCGCGAAGCGCCGTGAGGTGTTCGGCGAGTCGCATGAAGGGTGAGCTGCATCCTACTAAGAACCGCTTTAGACGCGGATTTTCCTGCATATTGATGACAGCATCAATGCGATGATTTAATTTCTGGTGAGGCCACTTCCAGAGACAGCCATGGCTTTACTATGCAACTGCCTCGTGGGTGCCTCACCATATACATACTACGTGATTTGATCATCCCCCTTGTGCGGAGTAAAGGTTCTCCCCGCACAAAAAAGATTATCTAACTTGACCGCCAGCCGTGGTAACGGCCAGAAAAAAAAAAGAACGGGGAGGGGGTGCACTCGACAGGAGAGATGTACTCGATCTCATGCATGGCCGGGGGGGGGGGGGGGGGGGGGGGGGGGGGGGTACTCATTTGTTGCTTGCCTTAGTCATTTAACCATTGATCACGCATCCCTTTCGAGACGGAGCACCGGTCCTACTCCTAATAGAGACACCTCCAACAATTGGGCGCTCATTACGTTGTTTCCATATATTACATATAAACTTTTTGCTAATCTTATCCCCTTCCTGTTTGGCCTCCTGTGGCCACCATCTATCTCCTAGGATAGCGATCGTTTTCTATTCCGGGGGTCCATAGTTAACGGGACCAAAATTTGTTAGTAAAAATAGGCATATATATATAGGTTTTTATGTACACCATAGGTCCTGTTAACTATGGACCCCCGTAATAGCTGCTATTCACTGCATCAAACTCCTCCATGTCACATTCGTCTATTTGCCTCATCTCCTCTTCCAACACATCCCGTGCCTCCTTGTATATTTCACATTCTCCTACTATGTGAGTTCTACTCTCTATTGCTTTGCCACACGGGCACATCTGTGCGTCTACTTCCTCCTCCTCCCGGCTACTGGTGTACCTCTTTCTTCTTTCTGGCAGGTCCAGGTCCCCTACACGAAAGCGCAGTTTCAGCGTTTTCGCAAAGTCCATTGGGGGGGGGGGGGGGGGAACCAGCAAGGCGGGTAGACGCCTGTCTGTGACCACGATTTTGTTCGCGAGATCGTTGGGTGTAAAGATATCCCTGCGAAGTTACATGTGGAGAAACAATGGCGACCCTAAATACAACAGCGTCAACATCATCATCAACAACAACAACAACAACAACAACAACAACAACAACAACAACAACAACAACACCAACACCAACAACAACACATAGTCCATTGAGAGATCTACAAAAAATCTGATATTCCAATATACGAAGCACCTTGTATGGAACACACCACGAAAACAACCCCCACCCCCCCTTCCTCCCCCCCCCCCCCCCCCTCCCAGCCCCTGCCAGCACCCCCACACCACCAACAGCGTTCAGGCGCCCACCGGCCGGCAGCATTACCTGGTATCCTGCACACGCGGAACGGGACACCCTCAGGCGCAAACGGCCGCACCGCTTCCGCCTGCTCCTCGAGAGGCGCCACCGACCCGTCCGACTCCCCCATGACCATCACCACCTCGTCGGAGACTCTCCACGGCTTAGAGAGTTGGTCCTGTACCGCGCCGCAGTACATGCCGGTGCGGTATTATATGTACATACAACGCACATGGCAGGGGGGTAGGGGACGGGGCGGGCATCGAATGCGCACCACAAGGAGGTAAGGGACGGGACGGGCAGCGAATGCACACGACAAGGGGACAGGGGACGGGACGGGAAGCGAATGCATAAAACAAGGGGATAGGGAACGGGCGGGCAGCGAATGCACACGGCGAGGGGATAGGGGATGGGGGACGGGGTGCGAACACACACGACGAGGGGATAAGGGACGGGAAGCGAATGCACACAGCGAGGGGATAGGGGATGGGGGACGGAGAGCGAATACACACGACAAGGGGATAGGGGACGGGCAGCGAAGGCACACGACAAGGGGATAGGGGACGGTCAGCGAATGCACACGGCGAGGGGATGGGGGATGGGGGACGGGCAGCGAGTGGAAACCATAAGGGGATCGGGGACGGGCAGCGAAAGTACACGACAAGGGGATAGGGGACGGGCAGCGAATGCACACGAAAGGAAATGGGGATGAGTGACGGGCAGACGAAGCTCCGATCAAAAACGTCCAATTCTCAAAAAGATGACAACAAATAAAAAATAGCAAGATCGTATTTGAACCTTTTCACCTTTTACCATATCCTCACTCAATAGTTACGTACTCCTGTTGTTTTCGCTAACCGTAAACGTGGCAAGACAACAACAACCAACACCAACGAAAACAGGCCCGGAAAACCAAGCGCGCAAAATCCAAGCTGAACTAACGCCTTCAATAAACGCGTATGGGATGAGCAAAGAAGCAACCACCTCATCCCCCACCCTTCCCATCCCATCCCCACTCCTCCCCCACACCCTTCCCTACTCTCCCCGGCCTCCCCCCCTCCGCACCTCACCCCCGCCCCTCCCCTCCCCTCCAAAAAAACAGGCAAGCGGGAAACCGACGCCCCGAAGACGCAACAGCGACCGACCGATCATACTGCTACATCCTACTCGACGAGGCTGCATAAACACAGGGCTCTTCACGTGTTAGTAAGACCTGACCGCGGGTCAGTTGAAGAAGCTATCGAAATCTCACGGGTCGGGTCGGGTCGGGTCGGGTCGGGTCAGGAGTGTTTGAAACTGTCGCGGGTCGGGTCGGCTCACCCTTACCCGACCCGACCCGACCCGACCCGACCTGATCCGCTGGGTTTGACCCGACCCATGAACAGCCCTGGCAAAAAAAAAAAAAAACGATCCACCCCACCCCATCCGACCCAACCCGAAGCCTTTGCAGCCCTCTGTATACCTGCATGATCCACATCTGTCGGAGAGAATGCACGGGGAGGCACGTGAGGTAGAACGCTGTCGGGTACGCGGCGACGTTAAGGCTGTCGATAGGCCTCCCCTCTCTCCGCTTCTTCACCACCGTGCCGAGGTATCTGCATACCAGGGGACCCACCACCGGCTTCAGCAGCAGCCTCTTCGCCCTGCGTTCCGATTTTCATGGATTGGTGGTTCTTGGTTCGCAGGGCGGTTTTGACCCGGTCTGGTCTGGTACGGTTAGGTTTGCGTTGCTGTTTGGTTTTATCCGGGTTTTGGTTTTGGTTTTGGTTTTGGTTCACAGTACTTTTATCTGCTTTGCTTTGCTTCGCTTCGCTTTGCTATGCCTCGCTTCTGTTTCTTCTAACGTCTGCGTTCGTTGCGTCAACATGTTACTTGCAGCAGTACATGCTTCCGAGTATACACCGGGTACCCTCGCAACCTAAAAAATCATCTGGCGCGCGTCCAGTTTCCGAGGCCATCCTTCGTAGAACCCGCTCTCACCATCGATCGCCAGCCTGCGAGACGAAGTTCGGTCCCGTGAAGATCAAGCGGTCGATGTCGAAATTCTCGGCCACCAGGGCGGCCACGGGGGCGCCGGTGCTGTGCGCCACCACCGTCACCCCGTCGCATAGCCCGCGGGCCACGGCGACGCCGTCCCGGCACGCCAAAACCCAACTTAACTCCCCCGCAGTTTTTAGGAACGACAATTCACAAAAAAAAAAAAAAAAAAAAAAAAAAAAATGATATACAACGAAGAGAAGAAGACGACGACGGGAACGGCGGGCACAGACAGAGACGGGCGAGCGAGTGAGCGAGTGAAAAAGAAGCGAGCGAGCGAGAGGCGTATGAGGGGAGAGACGAACGCGTATGGAAAAGATAAAAAAAGTAAGAAGAAGGTGCGTTGAACTGGTCCAAAGCCACAAAAAAAAAAAAAAAAAAAAAAATGTGCTGCACCACTCCGACCAAGAAACACAAGACACGTTTCGACATTCTATCACAATCTGAACGCCCCTTATGTTCGCCATCAGACAGGTATATATTTATCCCGTAATTTCAATTTTATGCCCCTTAAGAACTGCACCCACGTTTTTGGGCACAATCTACTTGGAATAATAAGAGTGGGGAAGGTTTTGCAAAATAGTACGATAGAAAGGGGATAAACGACTTTTTTCTTGTTTACACCCTTGTACTGCTGTATGACACGGCGGACCAGTAATAAATGCTACTGCTGTACTGTACATGATCCTGCGAAATGTCCAACTCTACTTCCAAGCGACTTGTCCCCCAACCAAAGGCTACAACGCAGTCAATTATACCCATGCGGCATGTATACAGTATACCGGGTATAATATACGGTACCCAGCAGGCGGAAAGCCCCGATGTTCTCCGTGGGAAAGCTGGCGAACGGAACGATGGATCGATACAAGCACACTGATCTCACCCTTGTCTGAAAATACGCTGCACACGTCCTCAGGTCCCCCCCCCCCGCCAGCCCAATTGTTGGAGGTGTCTCTATTAGGAGTAGGAACGGTGCTCCGTCTCGAAAGGGATGCATGGTCAATGGTCAAATGACTAAGGCAAGCAACAAATGAGCACGCCCCCTCCATTCCCCCCCCCCTCCTCCCTCCACCCCGCCTTCCCCCCCCTCTTTCCCCCCCTGCCTCCCTCCTCCCCTATCTCCCTCATCTCATAAAAAGTCTCACTCCGTCCAAGAAACCCTGTTGGCCTCTCGGAAGTCGGTCCTGCCCCAGCCGGGCGTTCGCGCGGGGCCAGGGTGTACCAGCCCGCCTTCGACGCCCTCTCCGCCAGGCCATTCCACATGTCGGGCATGTCGCCGAACCCGCCGATCAGGACAAGACCCTTCTTGAAGACCTTCTTGGGCTGCCCGTCGGGGCCCAGGGAGAGGGGCGGCACCGACAGCGCGATGGACTTGTCCAAGGAGCGCAGCTGGCGATTTCTGGAGAAGGGGGTGAACAAGCCAGACAGGACAGAGAAGCACGCGGGGGGGGGGGGGGGGGGGGGGGGGGGGGGGGGCAGGCGTACTCATTTGCTGCTTGTCTTGAGTAATTTGACCATCGACCACGCATCCCTTTCGAGGCGGAGCACCGTTTCTACTCCTATTAGCATAGAGAGACCTCCAACAATTGGGCGCTCATCACGTTTTTTTCCACATCTTACATTTTTTTTACGTAGTTTTGCTTATCCTAGCGGGGTTGGGGGGGGGGGGGGGGGGGGGGGGGGGGGGGGGGGGGATACTCGATAGGAGAGATGTACTCGATCTCATACGTATATACTGTACGTACCTGGGAGACCCAACATGTCAAACTGAACAGCACACGACGCACACAGCAGGCAGCAACATGAACAGCTGCAGCAGGCGCCCCCGTTGTGTGCCTCATCACAGCACGCCGGACCGCGGACCAGCGCACCACACCATAGACATCCCCTGGACGCCTACACTTGGGGCATTGCCGTTGCTCGAGATGGTCGCCCTCTGGTTTTACGCGACGTTGAAGACACGACCATAGCGGGGAGGAACTAACTCCTTGTGCGCCACTGCTGCCGCTGTACCGCTGGTGCGCGGAGAGGTTCGGGGTGGGATCCTTCACACGCAGGGAAGAAGTTGCAGCATCAAAAATGATAAAATGGCCGTCGTGTTGTGTTGTCGTCTGCAAGCAGTGTACCACTACGTCCCGGCATATACGCGAGGGTCATTTTGAGTTGTATACCAGGTATTTGATAGAAACCGTCCTTATGTTTCGGTAAAGAGTGGCGCAAAACTGACCACACCTCGGACTTCGCAACACACCAATCTTACGGGTAAGCGGGGGGGGGGGGGGGGGGGGGGGGGGGGGGGGGGGGGGGGGGGGGGGGGGGGGGGGGGGGGGGGGGGGGGGGGGGGGGGGGGGGGGGGGGGGGGGGGGGGGGGGGGGGGGGGGGGAACCCGTCAACATTACGTCACTTCGTACGATACGTTGGCTGCGTTCAGCTGTAGACATTGTGATGACACGCGAGCGTTAGCATGTCGCCTACCTGATATAACACAATGTTAAGAAATTCACCTTGCATTCAATGTAGTATTGGCAGCAGCGGACTTGCTGCGGTGTAAGGATTGACAGCCCATAGCGAGTCACGCATAACATTTTCTAACGTCAACCATGCAGAAAGAGATGTGCGTTTTGTTACCAACCGTTCGAGTTCACTGTTTTGGTAGCCATGGACTCTACCGACGTATCGGCTCTACCGACGCAAGGGTTTTGTCCTGGAAGAAGGCGAGGGTGACGGAAATACGGGGGGGGTCACGCTCGAGTGCCTCGTGCTTGATGTTGCATAGCTGCTGCGCGTGCAGAGCACAGGCGCACGAGCACACGGCACGACACTGCTCGCTGCCGCTTGATAGGCCTAGATTAGGTCTACTGCTGTTGTGGTTTCTCCCGCCCGCCCGCCTCTTTCTTCTTTCGAAGGTGGGTGGAAACGAAGCGGCCATACATGCGCATGGTGCCGGCCACACCGTACTTTATAATTATTTTATACCAGTACTTATTACTGTTTGCGATTGACTGGTAGCGATTCCGGGCTCAACAGCAAACAACGGGGTATGTCAGCGGTTATATACCATTGGGGGTCTCGGTCGTCCGAGACTGCGTGTGTTAGGGCCCCGGCCAGTCGGCTCGGGGGGGGGGGGGGGGGGGGGGGTACTCATTATCGTGCATGGCCGTAGTCATATGACCATAGACCCTCACATCCCTACAATGCCGGGACGGAGCACGTCGGGTTTTCACCGACCAGGCAGGGGGGGGGGGGGGGACTCTCGGGTACTGGCAGCACGATAGGAAACGAGAAGCAGCGGCCGTTGTCGCGGCTCTCGTGCCACGTCAGTTGAACCCCCCCCCCCCTCCGACGTCGCAGAGAATAATAATAATAGTAATAATAATAATAATAATAATAATAATAATAATAATAATAATAATAATAATAATAATAATAATAATAATAATAATAATAATAATAATAATAAATAATAATAATAATAATAATGATAATAATAACAATAATAGTAACAATAATAGTACTAATACGACCATTCGAAGGATATGCACCAACACAATGTCATTGAAAGGGTGTTGGCGGAAATCCTACTAATAGTGGACATCGCAACACACGCGTGACGGATAGCGTGTATGCATCCAACACTGATATGTCGTTACTACTGCTGTGTTAGCTCGTATGCGAAGTAAATTTGTGACATGCAATTATTAATAGTTCCTATTTACTATGGACCCCCGTAACCCGTAACCCGTAACCCGTAATACAGCAGCAGTAGTCGACCAACAAATGCCAACGAATCCCAAGAGATCGAACAGCCCAATTAGCTGTCCAACAACCTTCAACGTACTTATCCCTTGTCTATAGTGTTGTTCCGTACAACACTAACACTGTACAACACCCTCGCGGTTATTATTCTACCATCCATACTATGCGATCGGTCGTTGCGGTAATTCCATGGGGCCGGAACATGTTCCGCATTTTTTTACTAGTAACACGGTAACAAAATGTTACTCCGCGACGCCACTTTCACGTCGGAACAGCTCCAACCACAATGTCATGTCCGGGTTGGCAATTGTGGTAACATGATAGCAGGAACACTGCTGTTAATAAATAACAATGTCGGATCTGTAACTACACCAACATCACAACACCGTGCTATTAATAGGGATCCCTCGGCATGGTCTTACCGACAACATCGTGACACCACAGTGATCCCAAGAGCGAACAGCTCCGGTCTCAATAGTAGAACTACTTATAGATACCTCACTCTCTGGGCGTGCTCGGTTGGTACATCCCTGGCCTCTCAGAGCTCCCACTTGGAAGTCGCCTCCTTTTATTACTTGCCGGACCTTTTCAGTGGATCTTTGTTTTCTCCAGTTCTCTTGGCACTTTCGGTTCTTTTTTCCTTTTTTCTTCTTTCGCTTCGTGTGCGTGCGTGTACTCGGAGCACGGCACCGCGAGCGAGCCCGGCGCCGTCGCGGGTGTCAGCGGGTGCTGGCGGGTAGAGGGGGGGTTGGTTGCAAGGAGCGCGGTCGCCGATTTCGTGCCTAGGCGTCGCGTGTGCCTCGAGACACGAGGGATGCATGAATGGGCTCTGTCTGGCCTCCATTTGTGATTTTCAATAGAGCATGTACGAGTTTTCAAGGGTCGTTCGGGATTGCAAGATAAGATTCAAGCGGTGCTTATTTTTGCGACCGGGCTGAAGCTCAAAGAGAGAGCTGCGGAGTCTAAGCACTAACATTGTCAAGCTGGCGAACGAGGGCCACGGTGAGCACCGGGCTTCACGCGAGGCGGGCGACGGGGCTCACTGTGGCAGAGAGGAAAGCTTTACCTTGACCGAATCGGTGGCGAGGTGGTCGCGAGAGGGGCGGGCGGCGTACGAGGCTGAGAGAGAAGCTCTGCTGTTCGTTTTTTTATTTTTTTATTTTCGACCGGTGTAAGGTGTTCCAATCAGGCAGGAAATGATGACACGAGAGGGGACGGGGATTCTTCTTTCTTTCCGAAATTTTCGTTCGATTTTCATTTTCATTGTTTTTGCTGTGCTGCTGTTCCGTGCTGTGCTTCCTCTTTCGTGCATACGAGTACAGACATAAAGCATATCAAAAGAAGAAAATAAGTACCCTACCTGGGGTATGTACGTACGTGCGACATGTGAACGAGCGTAGCGGAAAACCGCCCGCGACGCGAAACATATGTGGCGTCATACCTGTTTTCTCCTGAAGCACGGCGGCGGGACTCTTGGCATTATCAAGTCGCCAGTTTGCAACTACAATCATTAAAAATATACATTATGGACATATTCAATCATGGACTTCTGTCCGCTTCGCATAATTTGCATGTACTTTTCCTCCTGAGCGAGCGTAGCGGGCGGCGTAGGCCGCCCTCGGAGCGAAGCGCCTTGTATTATTCTTACCGTACGTCAAGTGTTACGTTATCCACCCTATTAAAACAACTTGAGCGACACGGCCGTTCGAATAGCACCACCTACCACCTGGTATTCTGATGCTGGCCAACGCCGACATTATTGTTGGTGTTGTATTGCGGCCTGTTTGCATACATAACATTCCCTCGAACGTTTTAAAACAACGTTAGGATGCTACAGCAGCACATCTAACGCTGCCTAGAGAGTAAAACACATGTTCTCAACATCAAGAGCAGCAAATCGGCGGGTGGTGACTCTGCGTGCAAGGGTGATAACCTGACAACGTACATATGTATGTACGAGCTTGAACAAAAACCTGAGACTGTGCTACGGTGCTACTGTACGTGTTCATATAGTAGTACACCCATTGATCAAGGCATAGCACATCGCAATGATACCATACCAGAGCCATCGCAATCGGGCAGAAAGTAACGCGAATGCACATGCACCCTTGCGGGTTTGCATTGAACAGCTCTGTTACGACAGTAGTACGCGATTGCTCCTCCTGTGCTAACACTATGACGTGACCAAGCCGCTGTGTTACATACTTGATAGCCGCATAATGTAGACAATACGTAGGTACCAGGTGAGCGTTATCCGAGTGCTACCTGTACCCGAGGTGTGGAAGCATCAACGCTTCCATTTGAGCTGCACCCCGTCACACAATACCCGGGTACCAGGCGGGTATACCCGCCACGGGTGTACCGTTTGCCGAGTTGGGAAATGCCAAAAAACCCGCGGGTATTTGGCAAACGGGTACCCGTTTAGATACCCGCGGGTAACCCGGCGGGTTTTCAACAACCCCAGTATATCATCCCTCCCCGGCATCTCTACATACTCTATAAAGTTGTTTTTTCGTGGTTTACTCGTCAAAGAAGGGTCACCGGTCACCGATAAGGCTACTTCGGCCTATACTCGCCAACAGCCTACGGGCTACTCGTTTCGTCTACTCTTCGAGTCTGTGTACTACCTACAGATAGTAGACGGTTTAAGTCACGGTAATGATGCTCCCTGCGAGCAGAGCAGTAACATACAGCTCTCTTTCTGATATATGTGTAGCACTTTGCCTTTCGTGTTTACATTGTACAGGAGGGTGGGGAGGGAGGGGATGCCGTGTGTCTGTGTGCGAGACGGTTATGTCATGGTCATGATTCTCCCCCTGAGCAGAGCAGTAACATACAGCTCTGCTTCTCATATATGTGTGGTTTTTGCATTTCATGTTTAAATTTTTGAATAAGAGGACGGGGGGGGAGGGGATGCCGCGTGCCTGTGTACGACATGTCACGATCATGGTTCTCCCTGCGAACAGAGCAGAAACATACAGCTCTCTTTCTGATATATGTGTAGCTTTTTGCATTTTATATTCAAAATTTTATTATTATAGGAGGACGGGGAGGGAAGGGATGCCGTGTGTCTGTGTACGAGACGGTTATGTCATGGTCATGATTCTCCCCGCGAGCAGAGCTGTGCCATACAGCTCTCTTTCTGATGTATGTGTAGCATTTTGCATTTTGTGTTCAATTTTTCCATAGGAGGGCTGGGAGGGAGGGCATGCCGTGTGTCTATGTAGAAAACGGTTATGTCATGGTCATGATTCTCCCCGCGAGCAGAGCTGTAACACACAGCTCTCTTTCTGATACATGTGTAGCATTGTGCATTTTGTGTTTATATTTTTGTATAGGAGGGCGGGGAGGGAGGCGATTGCCGTGTGTTCGAGTACGACGACACGGTTTTGTCACGGTCAAGACTCTCCTTGCTACTGTTATGGCATTCGATATGCCTGGTGCCTTCACTTTTGTGAAACAGCGCGCCGACATTGTAAACCTGGTTTTGTTCTACCACCATATTTTGTTCCAGTGCCCTTGCATTAGCCTGTCCCGGTCGGCTCCCTCACACCAAAGGCGGTAACCAACACGTCGGGTGTCGTATTCCATCATTCTCTAAGTTTCAAGCTGTTCTTGAAAACATGCACTCCGCTGGCGTTTTCTTTTCTTTGCGGCGCTTTGTAATTCGTGGGCACAGGACAGCACAGAGCAGTAGCAACTCTCTCGGTTGTGTTGTCCACCGTATTCTTCAACCCTTGGTTTGATACCAGGTTGTACTATTATTAATAATACTGCTGTATAATACTCGGTACAATATATGGTACCCGGTTGTGGCTAAAGTTTCCCCGTCCCCTAAATTTCAGTTTTTCCGTTGCATGCACCATCGTAGTCCAACTACACACACGGCGGTTATGCTGTGTACACGAGCTGTGTACACGAGATCTACTGCTGCTTTAGGAAGTAATTGGGACCAGTAGGCTTTATTATGTCGACCGCTGGTGTTCAGTTTCTGTGAAAAGATCGACTTGAACCTAGTACGAACCAAACATCTAGGCGTTTTCGGACTTCGGAAATCCAACCGCAGTCTACGCTATTTTCGATTGTTTGCGCCACTCAGAGTGTGCGATAACCGCCGTTTAAGAAGTGCAATCACCGCAATGGCCTTCCGGGTACCCGTCAACAGTACCCGGGTAATCGGTCCGCGGGTACCCGCCATTTTTGTGGCGGGTACCCGCTATACCCGCCGAGTACCCGCTACCCCGGTCGGGTAATGGCTCCGATTTGTGGCGGGTACCCTGCGAGGTGCAGCTCTAGCTGCTATATGCGTATTTATGGTAGATGATACTCCGGCTCGACCACGATAGACCCTACCTGGCACCCAAGAGGCTTGGATTGACCAAGCGATGTCATGAGGTTGTAATCCCAACAACCCGGCATACCTGGTATCAGCCTCTGTGGCTCCAGTGTGCCTTTCATTGAGTCTGCGTTCGCAGCTTGCACACTCGATCCACATCTGCACTCGCCTGCATACGTTCGCGCCTACTCGTACGTCTAGGTCCAGGCAAGACTGTAAGAGAGAGCATCATATATTTCCTTTTTTTTTGTGTGTTTTCGCACCTTGCGGTCCTTAGGGTAATACTCGTGCGTACTGGTTGGTATGCGGTTAAATACTTGAAAGTTCGTATATCATCATATATCACATACCCACCAGGTACCACGTATGTATCTGGCATTCTCACCTCGTACTTTCAGTACTCAGCGTAACTGCAAGCTGTACGCTATTTGCATAACAGGTACGTGTACCTTATTCGTACTCGTCGTGCCTTCTGCTCGCACCGCTGACGTAAGCTCTATACATACCAGGTACCTCCTTCGTACTCGTCGTGCCTTCTGCTCGAATCGCTGACTTTTGGTGCCGCTGTTCGTACAGCAGTAGTTATTTTATAAAATTTCAAATACGTCAGCTGTGAGTTCGACTGATTAAATAGTTGATACTCAACTTTGCAAGCTGCGTAATACGCCTCGTCTATATTCCATTTTTACCTAATTTTACAATTATTGTGATAAACCGAGCGCGCGTATTCTATATGTGATTCCTTGTCAAAGATTTTTTTTTTTTTTTTTCATCATCACTTTTACTTTCCAGCCCACTCGTAGGAGGTTTTACCCTCGACGATCTTCTGGACAAGCCGTGGTCACAGGTGTCGTCCCTTCTCCCCCCCCGGTACGTGCCTTTAGTTTTTATCGCGCATACGAGGGTTCAGCATTTCCACTGCTCGTCGATTTTCATCGAATGTACAGCTAACTCACGCTCTCGCGCTTTCCGCTAATCAATTTTATGCAAGAAAAAGTCCCTATGAGCATGCACTCGGTGAGACTCGAACTCACGAAATTGATCTTGATAGGCTCGCGGACCACCTACCAAGCCACCGGGGACGCCGGCATACTAGGCCAGCGGCTCCCAGTAGTTATTATAGTTGTACTTCGTGGTACAGCAAGTCTGTACCTGGTACGAGTCTACCTACCAGTACAGCAGTAGTACCACCTTAACACGTCACGCTACGCCCGAAAAAATGCTGGCATACGTATCATACACATAGGTCATCGGATGGCATTACGGTACATTACATCATACCGCTGTACCAGGTACGACACAAAGGGTATCGGCGTACCTACGGTACGCAACCGCCGGACTGCTGTGTACATACCTTCGAGGCTTGGACGCGTGACCGCGTGACACGTATGACATGCCGCCAATCATAGGTAAGAGAAGAGGTCGGATTTCAAATTCAATCCGAATTCATGCATACCATAACGATATATTGTGAAAAGTATACTCACAGCATTGTCAGATTATCTTGAGAGGAAATATCCCGTGAGGTATTGCGGAGATTCGGGGGGGTTTCGTGTCTGAGTGGATCTACGATCGGGATACCATCTTTACCCCTGAATTGTGTTTTAGGCCGCATGTGTCTGTGACGTACGCTGTGGCTTGCTACTTCTTCTTGTAATCTACTTCCTTTCCCGACTCCGTGTCGACGACTCCGTGTCGAGGACTCCGTGTCCAGGACTCCGCGTCCTTCAATCCAAACTACTAAACCGGGGTTAATCAGCCACCGTACAAAAGGGGGTCCGTCCACCCAGGGGCTAACACGCCACCGCCACCGCTGCTATCAAGTCCAGCTTCAATACATTTCATATCATCAACAGGGCTCCTCAGCCACGACAAGGGTACGGGTTGTTTATAGGGTTTATTTCGTCTTTCTTTTCCGCCGAGCATCGGGCTATCCCCCTCGGCAACAACAACAAGGGCGCCCGGAGCACAGGGGCTACTCAACACGCTAGCGTTGGTACGAGTCGTCCACGCTTCTGTGCAAAAGGGCTGTGAGGATGAGGTTCTTCCCGTTTAGGATTCCTTATCTGGGGACTTGGATTACGCCGGTCATCGATGGAGACATGGCGATGGGAGGAGGAGGAGGAGCAGCAGCATCTCCTCAGGATTCTGGTCAGGATGAGGCTGATCAGCGAGGGGTGGCCTCAGAGGAAAGGAGGGAGGATGCACGACAGGACCTGCCGAGTCCAGAGGACATCCGGCGGCTGACAATCCTGGCGGATCTGATACGTCAAGGGGTTGGGCAACAGAGCGGGCCCGCCCACCCTTCAGGCATGTCTACAACTGTAGAAGTACGAACTAAAATTGAGATTAGAGAGTGGACTGGTATGGTAGGAAAAGGAGAAAGCCTTCACACTAAGTTTAGGGTGTTTGAGAGTTCATTTCGTGCATATCTGGCAGCTGAGAAATTGTCTGACGTTCTTGGGTACGAGAACATTCCCGTAGGGTTGCCTGACGTGGATTTGGAAATGCTCAAATTGAACAGAGGTGCAGAAAGAGTGGAGAAGTCTTTGAGAGTATGGAACTTGCTGCTGACAAAAATCACCGACGGTCCGACTCAAAACCGAATCGTCGCGTCTGGGAGCCCTCAGCAAGGATGGAGGATTTTTGTGTCACAGTACAGAGAAGGATATGACATGGAGGGAGAGCGTTTAGAGAGGGAATGGAACGAGTTGTGGCAGGGCGATGGTGAAGATGTCTTGGAATACCTTCGTCGTGGGGAGACTATCGTGATGAACATGAACTCCCGCTTGGGCCCTAGTGGCCACGGTAAAAAGCCTGAAGATGTTGTATGTCGTCAAATCGCCCGACGTCTAAACACCTCTTTTACCCGCGCTCGGGAATCCCTTATTTTTTTTTCCGAATCTCTCGAGGAAACACCTGGAGTTTACCTTGACACAGGCCCAGCACGAGCGTCGGCAGTCCGGGGGAGAGGGACACCGAAGTGAGGAGACGAGGCACGCGCTCTACACTGGCGGCATGGGTCGGAGTGGACCATCCTACGGCAGGGGCCAGGATGATGGTGGAGCACGCGCTGCAGGATGGAACGGTGGAGGAGCACGCGCTGCAGGATGGAACGGTGGAGGAGCAGGCGCTGCCGGATGGAACGGTGGCGGAGCAGGCGAGCGAGGCCCTCACCAACAGTCACCGATGTTCTGCAGACGACACGGCCCGAACGACTCCCACAACACCGCGGACTGCGTGGCCCTTCGACGGGAGTTCGAGGAATTCTTGGCCTTCCGCGAGCAGAGAGGAGCCCAGGGATTTGCGCATGAAGGCCGACAGACGGGGCGGGAAATTGACGGAATTCGCCGCCCGGACTTCGTGCAAGATCGACCCAGGGAGCAGCCACAACGTTCAGACGGGAATTGGGGTCGAGGCCTCCCGCCAAGGCAGGCACCTGGTCGTGGACGCGGGCCTGCAGGGTACACGGGTCGCCAACCGGGGGGGAGAGGTTTCGCGGACGGGCGTCCTTCCTCCTCCGGCGGCAGGGGGGCGAGCAGAGCACCGAATTTCCGCCCTAATTTTCCACCTCGCTCTGCCACCCACAACGGGCCCCCGCGTTACGCGAACTACGCTGGGCACAACGACGGCTACGGGTACAACGCTACTGCGGACGAGCGCTGGGCTGCTTCGGAATGGCAATCCTACGAGGAGCAGCAGTACTCCCCCGAGACGCAAGAGTACGGCCTCGCAGCTCAAGCGAGCGGCTCTCGGGAAGGCTACGGAGACGTGAGCGGAGGATACGGCCTGAGCCGTATCCTCCGCTCACGTCTCCGTAGCCTTCCCGAGAGCCGCTCGCTTGAGCTGCGAGGCCGTACTCTTGCGTCTCGGGGGAGTACTGCTGCTCCTCGTAGGATTGCCATTCCGAAGCAGCCCAGCGCTCGTCCGCAGTAGCGTTGTACCCGTAGCCGTCGTTGTGCCCAGCGTAGTTCGCGTAACGCGGGGGCCCGTTGTGGGTGGCAGAGCGAGGTGGAAAATTAGGGCGGAAATTCGGTGCTCTGCTCGCGTCGCTGCCGTCGTCGGGGGGGGGGAATTCACGTGGAGTCGGTGTCCCTCTCTCCCCTTCCGCGCCTGCGCCGCCCCCGCACCCAGGTTTCCAGATCCAGTTCGTGCCGCCGCAAGGGCCTGCCGCTCCGCCGCCGTTCAGGGCCGCCGCGCCGTCGCCGTTGTCCGTGGAGCCGCCCAGGTTCGGAGCCATGCCGCTGCCCAGAGGAGCTTCGCCGTCTTCTGCGCCGGCCGCGTCATCGCCGGCGCCGTCGCCGCAGCAAGCATCGGGAGCGCCGTCGTCCGGCTCGCACCCGCTTCCGGCATGGTCTCCGTCCCCGATCCATGGAGCTTCTTCGCTTGGTGGTTCATCATCATCTGAGCCGACGCCGGCGGCGTCGTCGCGGCAACAGCGCCCGCCGCCGGCAGCTGCCGCGAGATTTCCGCCTCTCACTCCGCATGCTATGAGACAGGTCGGGGGTGAAGGGGATCGTCGGATTCAAGGGCGCACTCGGCTGCAAGCACGGGCGATCGCGGAGCAGAGGATGCTTTCCCCGATGGTGGATGGGGCCGTAAACTCGCCGCTGCCGGAGTCTTCGCCGGGAGATGGGCACCGTTTGGGTCTTGCTTCTCAGGTCGGGCCGAACGTGATGGCGGCGTGGGAGAGGACTGCCTGTGCGACGAGGGAGCATATCGATGCGGTCATTCGTGACGAGGTTCCGCCTCTTCAGCGTCCCGAAATGCCCACTTGACACGCGAGTGACCTTCACGTGCCGAAAAGTTACAGGGATGCCGTGCAGGGTGATCATTCGGTGCAGTTTTCAGATGCCATGCAGAGAGAAATTCACGGGTTGGCTGAAGGACAGGTTTTCGAGCCTGTGCCGGAGCAACAGCAGATAGACAATTGTATCGGGTCGAAATGGGTGTTTGACTGGAAGGTTGATGCGTTCGGTTGGCCTGTGAAAGCGAAGGCGAGACTTGTTGCCAGAGGTGATATGCAGAGAGAATTCTTGGATTTTGGGGAACTGTATGCACCTACTGTAGATGTGTCGTGTGTTCGTTTGCTGGCAGCCTTGGCGTGTGAGCTTGACTTGGGGTTGTTTCACCTGGATGTTGATCAGGCTTTCGTCCGAGCGGAACTCGAGGAAGAGGTGTTCATGCGTTTACCGCAGGGATGTGGTGCGTTGTCGGGGAAGATCGTGAATTTGGGCAAGAGTCTTTACGGGTTGAGGCAGGCATCCAGGCAGTGGTTTGCGAAGTTGAAGAAATGTCTTTTGCGTCTGAGTTTCGAACAGTGCCTGGCAGATCCATGTGTGTTTCGTCTGATTGAGGAAGGAAAAGTCGTTTTGCTCTTGGTGGTTCACGTCGACGACATTTTTGCAGTGGGAGAACAGGCAAGGTGTGATCAGTTCAAGGAAGACCTGAACAAATTGGTTCCAGTGAAGAACTTGGGGGATTTGACGTGGTATTCCGGGTGCTATTACGAGAGAGACAGGGAGGCAGGAAGATTGACGATTTCCCAGAAGACATACGTCGACAACCTGGCAGGAGAATACGGTGTTACGTGGGGGAAAAGTACGCCGTTGAGCACGACGTACAGACTTTGGGAGTTTGATGTAGATGAGCCGGAGGTGAACGAACCTTTTCGACAATTGGTCGGATCGCTTCTGTGGGTCGCTCGGTTGACCAGACCCGATCTTTTGAACGCAGTACGGGCAGTAGCGAGGTATTGCAGTTCGCCGAAACTGATTCACTGGAATGCGGCGCTCAATATCCTGGGGTATGCAGTGAGGACGAGCCATTTTGGTATTTCATTTCAGAGAGGTACTGTCGAGGGGCTGAACTTGGTTGCATTTGCAGACGCTGACTACGCAAGCAAGGCAGCAGACAGGAGGTCGGTGTCAGGAGGAGTGATTCTGTGTGCGGGGGGGCCGGTCAGCTGTATCTCGAAGACGCAGAATTGTGTGACAACATCTACGACGCAGGCAGAGTATGTGAGCATGGCTATGGTTGCGCACGATATTTTGTTTCTGAGGCAGGTATGGCGGTTCATGTTGCCGAAGGCTGGTATGCCGTGCATTCCTTTGTTTGAGGATAACGAGGGGGCGATTCAGATCGCGAAGCATCCGATTTCGAATTCGAACTCGAAGCACATTGACGTGCGGCACCACTTTCTGAGGGAGCTAGTGGAGAGGAAGGAATTGGAAATTATTCACGTAGCTTCGAGGTACCAGCACGCAGACTTTCTCACGAAGCCGTTGCCTGAGAGAGAGTTTGAGTTCCACCGGAATTTTGTGATGAATTTGAGGTGATTTTTCGGATGACAGTTTTTGTTTTCAGATGGAGGATTAAGTGTTCGTGATTTTATGGAGTTTGTCGGGTTCACCGTTTTCACTTGGTGACACCGCATGTTTTTTCTGGTTCTGTTGGAGCGCAGTTTGTGGAGGATAACATGAAATTACCGTTTTACAAGGGTGGTTTCCACTGCGCAATCTATATTTTTTAGTTTTGATACCTTGACGTGAAATTGGCGTTTTACCATGCGATTTCACGAAATTGGATATTTGAAGAAATGAAGAATTGCCGTTTTACCCTGGCGATTTTGAAAAGGGACTACATTTTAGGATTGATGAAACCTCGCAGAATTGCCGTTTTACATTGACGATTTGGGTAGGTTTCGAAAACAATGTTTGAATCGTTGGAGTTATTTTCTCTGTTCGAAATATTTTTGAATTCCAGGATGCGAGGATGGTTTGATTTTCTTGGAATTTATTTTTGGTATTGATTGAGGAATGATTTGAATGATAGTGAGAACGTTGTTTTCTGTATTGAATGAGTACAAGTATGATTTCCGGTATGACAATTTGACGAAGAGTTGAAGATTCGGGTCGAAATCATGACAATGTCGCGAGCAGGGGGGCTGAAAAGTATACTCACAGCATTGTCAGATTATCTTGAGAGGAAATATCCCGTGAGGTATTGCGGAGATTCGGGGGGGTTTCGTGTCTGAGTGGATCTACGATCGGGATACCATCTTTACCCCTGAATTGTGTTTTAGGCCGCATGTGTCTGTGACGTACGCTGTGGCTTGCTACTTCTTCTTGTAATCTACTTCCTTTCCCGACTCCGTGTCGACGACTCCGTGTCGAGGACTCCGTGTCCAGGACTCCGCGTCCTTCAATCCAAACTACTAAACCGGGGTTAATCAGCCACCGTACAAAAGGGGGTCCGTCCACCCAGGGGCTAACACGCCACCGCCACCGCTGCTATCAAGTCCAGCTTCAATACATTTCATATCATCAACAGGGCTCCTCAGCCACGACAAGGGTACGGGTTGTTTATAGGGTTTATTTCGTCTTTCTTTTCCGCCGAGCATCGGGCTATCCCCCTCGGCAACAACAACAAGGGCGCCCGGAGCACAGGGGCTACTCAACATATTGCACTCTGCACTGCTGCTGTGTGCTCCCTCTCACAAGCCATAAAGCACACCAACTCCGAGAAAGTCGCCACTAGCCAGCACCCCTCCTTCTATATGTCGTATGCGCAAACCCTCCCCCCGACTCTTACTTCCAAGTACACCCCCCGCGTGCCTCGTATAAACAAGTGGGTGCCCTACCTCTGGAAGCCTGCTTGGTCAAGCCTGTCGAAGCAAGTCCTCTGGTCCCGACCGACCTTTTGCCGACGGAGCACCAGCAGTGCGCCGATGATGGATACAGCCGACGTGACCGCAACTCCCATGATATATGCTAAACTAAAATCCCCTGTATCCGCCCACCACATGCTCCGCTGGTTGAGTAGACGCGACGATCGCTAAACACGATGAACAGCGAACTTGTTCCGTACCAGTATATACTTGACTTTGGAGTGCATTCTGTGTTTTTGGGTTTTTGGGTAACAGAGGAGTTGAGTTACATTAGTTGGGATGTTTTAAACGGGACTCAAATGGTGAGGCAGCGAGCAAAAAAATCGCACACTGCACCGGCAATTTGTCCAGTTTTAGTGTGCTGTCCAGCTGCTTTGTTGAGGTTCACGGAGTGTCTCCTGCCAGTGTGTTGGGCTTCAACTTGGTGATGTCGCAACCGTACTCCAGGTGAAGCCCAATGTGATCATGACGTTGCCGTTCGCCTAATTTCTCGCGATGCCTCGTGTTCTAAAGGTACGCGCACTCAAACGACAATGTTTATGTCTCATCGTATCAGCTTCTTCGTTGAATCCGTTTTGGACCTCCATCCACGCACACAGGACTGCGAAGGGCAGCTTACACAGCAGGAGCACCTGGTGCACCTTCGTCAGCCAGGCCCGGTTGATGATGTGGATATTCTGGGACCTTATGCTGGCGCTCTTGAGACCCCTGGGTGCGCTTATCGGCAGCGGCGGAGGGTCGAACTCTATCACGCTTCAAAACGGAACGAGGTTTGTGTGTGTTCTTTTTCAGAGCAGCTCTTACGTACATATTTGCGGAATGACTCGTGCCCCCCTCCCCCCGCATCAGACTAAAAGCACTGACTGATGTACTTGGTACATCTTCAGCAGTTGTGCAATGTGCGAGGTACTGCTGTTACTGCTGTAGGTCTGCAGTCCCGTACCAGTAGCCAGCACGTATCATAGATATGCACGATCGTGCCTTGTATGGTTAGCGCTCGCTGTGGGTGACGTTCGACGGGACCAAGACATGCACACCAGCCAGACGGACACCGCACTTTGTTTCACGATCCCGAGCATATGGCAGATGATACATTGTACCAGGTATGGTACCTGGTGTGAGGCACGCACGACGTGTCATCTTTTTTCAACCGAGTCGGGCAAGTGGCCAAGTCGGCTGTTATAACTAAGATACATACCTGGTGCGTACTCGGTAGGTACGAGTGCAAGCACGAACAGCAAGTAGTACCGGTAGTTTTAGCACAGCAGAGTTACAGATCAAAGAGTGGCAGAGTCGACAGAGTAGCGCGATGGTTTCACGGTTTCTTCGTGGGTACTGATGCGTCGGCGCCGCCTACCTGGTACGAACAGTTTGGTGACCTGGTGGCTTGGTATTAATATTATATTAACATCAATAATATCAATCGTGGGTGCAAGTCTCACCGAGTGCATACTCGTAAAATAAGAACTATTTCTGGCATGAAAAACGATTACGATTAATACGTAGCAGAAAGCGCGAGAGCGTGAGTTAGCAACACTCCCGTGAAAATCTGCGACGAGCAGTGGGAATGCTGAACCCTATGCGCGATAAAAATATAAAAATGAAGGCACGTGCCGGGGGGGGAAAAAGGGACGACACCTGTGACCACGACTTATCCAGAAGATCGCCGAGGGTAAAACCTCCTACGAGTTACAGCTCGAAAGTGAAAAGTGATGATGAAAGAAAATATTTTAACAAAAGGTTACACACTCCCACTATTAATGCGACGGTGCCAGGTACGTACATGGTGTCACTTTGCGAGTTATCCAGGTACGCGTTTCTTCTCTCCACCAAAAGTACGAGGGTGCCTCTGATTGCAACACCATCTTGCAAATTAACTCGTGCAGCTCTTTTAGTCAACTTTTATTTTGCACGTCGGCCCGGACCCAACCCGATCCCAACCCGAACCCGAATCCGAACCCTGATCTCATTCCCTCGGTTGGAGGGCTCGACGCTCGAGATCGGCAGGGGCAGTCGCGCGGGTACGCCGCGTGAATCGGTAGCGTTTTACGTTTTAGAAACGGCCGGCCAAAAGGCCAGCCTCGACCCTCGACCAATCAGACAGTAGTGGTGGTGGTGTTGCACGACTTTTGTTGGGGGGGGAGGGAAATAGTGTTGCAATTAGGGCGTCTCGTAATATGACGTTTTTTTTTCATGAGCGCATCTTGTGTACAATGACCTGGAATGAGCTTTTTTTCAGACCATTATGACCAGTATATGGCCCAAAACCGACAATTTTATGAAAACCGCGGTCAAGGGTTGCGAGTTGGCTGGACTACCCAGCTGCTGTACCTGGTAGTTGTTAGTTGGCTGGCGAAACCAGGCAACTAACTGACTTTAGGTGACTGTAATAATGCGCTCTTTGGCTTCGTTTTTCACACACCAAAAAATATGACAAAAGGAAACGCTAACGCCACGCCACCACCGTCGATGGCGATGGGTTTTTGAGATGGGCCATGAGTTGCGGTAGACCTCTCAGCTCTTTCTCCCTCTTTCTCTCCCCCTCTCTCTCTCCCCCCCCCCCCCCCCACCTCTCTCTCTCTCTCCCTCTCTCTCTCTCTCTCTCTCTCTCTCTCTCTCTCTCTCTCTCTCTCTCTCTCCTCTCTCTCTCTCTCTCTCTCTCTCTCTCTCTCTACCTCTCTCCCCCTATGAGCGAGCGATCTCACGGGGAAATGCGCTCCCTGTAGCAAAAAAGACTTCCATAAACAAGGAAACCCCATCTACACTTGTAAAGTCGGACAGATGGCACCGCTGCAACTAACTCGGATGCCTAGCCATATGCTATTGTTGTAACACCTACTCGTAGCTGGCGATTTTGTAGCCTTGTAGTCATCGAACTCGAAGCTCTGTGTGGCCATGACCCCATAGTTTGAAGCACAACACATGAGATCAGGAGACAAGAGTGACCATCGAAGGTGGCACGTGTCACATGTCGCCCGTCGCGAATGATGTCCATGTCCGAGCACAGAGCTGATGTGTATGTACTGCCGCCGTAGGCACTCGATGTCGAGTCGATACTCGGCTAGAGGTGCACAGCGGTTCGTCCATTGATGTCTGCGTACGAACATGCGTACACGTCAGACGTCATGCAGAAACACGAGGGCGTACACAATGTTCGCTTCGAAGCTCGTGTAGAATCTGGCATCTGTCTCGTTAAATGTTAATATTCAGTGCGCGCAAGCAGCAAGTCAAGTACGTATTACGGGGGTCCATAGTTAACAGGACCTATGGTTTACATAAAAACCTATATATTTACCTATTTCTACTAACAAAATTTGGTCCCATTAACTATGGACCCCCGTAATAGCTGATGAATAAAAACTGGTTGTTGCGTACCTGGTATATCGTATCTTATAAGTAAATATCATATAATATGAACTCATATCGTACGCACGAATTCCGAAAACCCTCGCGCCGTGTTGATTCGTCCGCTATGATATTAAACAATCGTGTTTTCAGCGTGAGGTATAATAACTCGCCGATAGCAGAGGGAGGGTTTTCGTTCGTCTACCGGGCCAGGAAGGCGTCGACAGGAGAGCATTACGCGCTCAAGAAAATCTTGTGTCAGGTATGTATGTATGTATGTCTGTGTGTGTACGAGTATGTATGTTTTATGTGTGTATGTGTGTATGTTTTTTTTGCTTCTTTTTTTTTCGGTCTTGTAGTATACCAGGTATATTTTTCGTTTTTTTTTTTTTTTTTTTTTTTTTTTTTTTTTTTTTTTTTTTGTGCATTTTTTTTATGCCACCTGGAAACTGCATACCTGGTACTGCATACATACTGTAGTACGGGTCCGCCGCCAACGAAAAATCACCCAATCTGAGCGAACGACTACTACTGCTGTACCTGGTGCGTGGAACTTTTTGTGACACCATCGTTGAAACAAACGTCGATTGACCATACTGCATAGACAGCAGGCTATTATATGCCGGTACCAGGTACCAACCAGTCTGTCCCTCCCTAAGAGAACAAGGACATTTTGGAGATTAAAATTCCGTGCAAAAGGTTTTAGCATTGACGGACAGAGTGGTACTGGTACGGGTGGTGGAATGGTACCCTCGAATGATGCTATTAATATTTGTAGAGGTGATCCCGTGAGCTTGATTCCTACCCTCTGGGGGGGAAAATTATTTATTCAAAGATAAGAAAATAACTAAAATCAACTGCTGAGAGCGCGTACGTACGTAGCGTGCGTGGGTAGAAGCGCAATTCGACGCCATCAATATTACGGGCGACCATAGTAAATAGGACCAAATATTGTTCGTAAAATGAAGGGAATACGTTGTTTTTTTGTGTGTACCGTAGGTCCTATTTACTATGGCCTCCCGCAATAGTCGACGAGGAAAAAAGGGCTGAACCCTTGTCGCGATAAAATCGCAAGGCACGAACCGTGTTGGGGAGGGGGGGGGGGGGGGGGGGGGGGCTACTATGTGACCCCGGATCTGAGTTGTGACTATTATTACGAGGGTCCGTAGTAAATAGGACTAAATTTTGTTAGTAAAAAGAGGGAAATGTAAAGGTTTTTGTGTGTACCGTGGGTCCTATTTACTATGGTCCCCCGTAATAGTAGGAGGGATAGAGAAAAGAACGGCGAGGATCATAAATGGGAAGAAGAATAAAAAAGAAAGGGTTCAGTGTGGCGCTCGCCGCTGAGCACGATTTCTTAGTCGAATTTTCTCATGACCCCGTCAAAGAGTGAGCCTTTGAGCGCAAATTTTAGAACCGCTTGGTGTTCGTATTAATGACGAAACGCTCTTTGTGTTTCCGCTCGGAGTGGTGTGTTCTTATTTGATATTTTCTTTTTCGTGGGCCTATGCTGCAAAGCAGTAAAAAGTTGGTTGCAGCGACAGCCAAACTTTGCACCTTCGCAACTTATATGCAACTTTTTCGTTTTTTTGAGAGTTGGAAAACGAATGGCAATACGGAAAAAAACCCACACCTGGACTTTTGAGGTACTTTTCTTCCATTTCTTCTGAAGTTTCCGATAACTTTGGCTCTTCCTGATGGACGACATATACCTTATTTCGTCACACAGTCCAGTCGTGAGATTTTTTTGTGTTGTTGTTACGCAAGAGCCTGCCAAACTTCGTTTTCCAACTCTCCAAAACCAAAGTGAAAAAAGCGATTCCCGTGAAGAATATGAAGTATTTCCTGCAGTAGGGTTTCCAAAGAGCTCAATACATTGTTCTCGTACTCTGGCAGGCGTTTCTTACAGCAGCCTTGTACGGCTCCCAGAACAAAACGAGTGCCAAAGGACGTGTTACCCTTGATTTTGTCACCATTTCAACACGTCTGTTAATAGTGTCAAATTACTTGGCCTCTCGACCGATAATATGGCATGGACACTAAATATGTACTGCTGTAGATTTTATTTCGGGAATCTATGAAATAACGCCTCCAGAAGTACGAATAATCCCCGTATGTAACGAAGTACAACTCGCACACCAAAAACCTCTTCGCACAATGTGTTCTCCGTGTTCATGCAGACATGCGTGACGGTATCTTTACTGTTGAAAATAAAAACAACAACGTATTCCGTTCTTTATCGCCCGAAGCTGGAATCTTGCGCATTTTCCTGGAAACCAGCTCGTACGTACGTAGAGTTGGTAGATTTATGTACGTATATACCATGGCAGAATAAAGTATTGGATTAAGGGTGGGCCAGAAATGCAAAATGCAGAACTTGAGGACGGTGTGGACGGCCCATGATCAAGATTGTGGTTGTGTCCGCATCTGACTGTTTCTCTCTGCAGAACGATTTTTTATTTCTGTTGCAACGGTGTTGCACTGCTCATGCGATTTTACGCGCTGGAATGTTTTTTTTTTTTTTGTGCTTGGCATGGAATAGACGTAGGTCCTTGATCTGCGCCGGGGAGAACGTCTTCCAGCTGACAGTTGTGTGTGCGCTGTCTGCCAACCCTTCCTAGACGCTCCGCGTACGTGGAAGATATGAGATCGTTGGATCGTTTCCGTCAACGGTCTACGCCTGCCAACAACGACAACAGTATTGAATACCGGTAGGAACACCCCCGCCCACCTACGTCCCTCCTTTGCATTCTGGCTGACGCTTTGGATGCGCACGCGCACACGCCTGGCACGCGCACGGCAGGGCGAGGCAAAGCCGTGTTCCAAACCCCGCTGTTCTTTACGTCGCTGTTGCACCTCTGCGTCCATGCTATAGCTCGCTTGCGGGTACCGTTTGTCGCTCGGTGTAGGTAAGACTGCTCAATTCGGTTAATCAACATATTGCAAAGTGCTTTGACGGATCCAGCCGGCAGAGCAAGTCAGAGATTAACCACCCTGTCTAACTTTTCGCGCTATTGATTACTGCTATATTTGGTATGTTAGTGTACAAAAGGTGCTTATATCTAGGGACAGATTATGTATTTTTGGTGTATTTCTACATCTTTTTTTCGCTTTTTTTCGCCTCATGTTTCAGCACCCTTTCTTTTCGGCTCCCTACGTAATTGATTTCGTTGTCCCAGGTCGACGAGCAAAGGGAGCTGGCGTTGGCGGAGATGCGATCGCACAGGGAGTTCTCCCACCCCAACCTCATGCCCTTGCTGGACTGGGCTTTCGTCGGAGTTCCCCAGGGGGAGGCGGCGTTCCTGCTTTTCCCCTTCATGGAGAGTGAGTCGTTTTGAACCCTTTGTGCAGCGCACTGGTATCACGGTTTGTGACTTCATCCCTTTTAGTACTGCAGTCCCTTTTGGGGGACAATCCACTCAAATTCTAAGTAGTTTGACCCCAAAACGAGACTGCAGTCTCAGAGGAGGGTTAGGCATCTCATTACGGTATATGCACGGTCGCCGACGCGGTTGGAGTACATAGGCAATTCGCGGGGAGGGCATCGGATAATTAAAAAAAAACGGTCGGAATATTTTCTGTCGAAAAAATCGTTGTATGGTCGGGACGACTTTTTTGTTATTGTTTTTGCAAGCGACCATGTGATGCCGCTCTCTTCGTTGGTCGGTGGCTATTTAATGGGTAATGTGGTGGTGGGAATGTGGGTGTACCTGGTACTTATTATCATGCGTGGCCGCAGTCGTATGACCATAGACTCTTGCATCCCTACAATGCCGTGCCGGGACGGAGGACGTCGGGTTTTCACCGACCAGGTAGGCACTGCTTGCACCACGCGCGAAGCGCCGTGAGATGTTGGGCGAGTCGCATGAAGGGTGAGCTGCATCCTGCTAAGAACCGCCTGTGAGGCGGACTTGCACATGGATGACAGCTTCGAATGAATTGATTTTGTTTTCTGGTGTGGCCCCTTCCAGACAGATAACAGCAAAGGGTATATATACTACTGTATGTATCTGCCTCGTGAGTGTCTTACGATATACACGCTGCTTTATATTTGATGATTCCCCTTGTGCGGAGCCAAGGTTCTTCACCCCGCACAAATGATCTATAGTAACTCGACCGCCAGCCTTGGTCACCGAAAAAAAAAAAAAAAAAAAAAACGGTACCCTGGTTGTCTATTACGGGGGGGCCATAGTAAATAGGACGTACGGTACATACAAAAACCTGTATATATTTCCCTATTTTTTTACCAACATTATTTGGTCCTATTTACCATGGTCCCCCGTAAATAGCTTACTAGGTGACACGGGTGTTTCGCAGCGTGTCGCCAACCGACGGCAACCCAAACCTACTGCATGTAAGAAATATATGTGGGGGGGGATGCCGCTCTCGTCGTTGGAAGGTGGCTAGGTATTACTGTGGCGGTGTTCGGGAGGTGGGGGGGGGGGGGGGGGGGGGGGGGGGCGTACTCGTTTGTTGCTTGCCTTACTCATTCGACCATCGACCACGCATCCCTTTCGAGACGGAGGGATGCTGTGTCACTTGGTATGTTTCTCGTTTTCGCGAGGCAAAAACGAATTGAACAAACACCGTGCGGTGATTTTTTTTACAGGGTCTCTGAGGGACGTGATCGACACGCGATTACTGGGGGACGGACCTCCGCTGGGGGAAGTGGAGGCCCTGGTAATATTTGCGGGAGTGTGCCGCGGGGTCGCGGCGCTTCATCAACACACACCGTCGTGGGCTCACAGGTCAGCTCATCAACCCGTCACTCCGTGCACGCTCTCGATCTTGTCTGCGACCCCGTGGGATTTCCAACTCACAGAAGGGGCTACCAGACATATTGTAGAAGCTTGGTTACGCGTCGTATCGTTGAAACATTTGACAGCGGCATGGGGTCTTGTCTCTTTTAAGTCAGTCGACTCTAGCGTGGGTTGGCTAATTTTCTTTACTGAGAGTCGAGCGTCTGCGACGGTTACTTGACTGCGTCAAACCCCTTGCTCCCCGAATCAAGCGGCCGCACCCACCCGCACTCGAACCCGCTCCCGCACCCGCACTGGCACCGACACCCGCGCTCACAACCTCACCTGCACCCGCATCCGCTCCCACACCCGCACTCGCACCCATACCCGCACCCATACCCCCACCCGCTCCCACATCGGCGTCCGTACCCATACCCGCACCCGCACCCGCACCCGCACCCGCTCCCACCCGCGTACCCATACCCGCGTACCCATACCCGCGCCACACCCGCTCACCCGCACTCGCACCCTCACCCCCGCACCGGCAGGGACATCAAGCCGGAGAACGTCATGATCGGCAGAGACGGTACCCCCGTCCTCATGGACTTCGGGAGCGTCGCGGTGGCGGAGTGCCTCATCGAGGGGCGCACTGACGCCCTGGCCGTCCAGGACGAGGCGGCGCGGCACTCGACGCTCCCCTTTCGAGCGCCCGAGCTGTTCGACGTGGCGAGCGACGCGCGCCTGGACCAGAGGACGGACGTGTGGTCGCTTGGGTGCCTGCTGTACGCGCTGAGGTACGGCTTCAGCCCGTTCGAGTGCGAGTTCGTAGGCGGCGTCAACCTCGGGGCCGGAGCGGCGGCGGCGGCGGCGGGGTTGGCCGGGGTGAGGGTGGTCGAGTGCTCCTTCCTTCGGGTCATCGGGCAGGTGACGTTTCCCCCGGGAGGGCGGGCGTCGGAGGGGCTCAAGGAGCTGGTGATGTTCGCTCTCCAGCAGGACCCACAGAAGCGGCCGTTTGTTGAGGAGGTGGTGGAGCGCGCGGTCGCCCTGGCGGGTGTCGAGGTGACAGATTCGTGTGTACGTCATAGCCCTTTTTGTGCGGGGTCGTAAGACAGACAAGACAGACAGACAGACCTATATACCCCCTGTTCGAAAGTAAAACGCGCGGTGTGTGTGGTGCCAGCGACCAGCAGGCAGGCGGGAACGGATCGGCTCTCTTGTTGTGCGTGTGGTGTGGGTTGAAAAGAGGGTTGCTTTCGTTTAAAGGATTGAAGTTGCCCAACCGCCTGGCGCTTCGTTTTCGCACTTGTTTTTGGTTGAGATGCTTATTGTGTTGCACTTATTGCTTAAATTCCTGTGCCATGGTTAGTTGTGGCGATATTTTTGCAGGTTTCTCGTTTGTGTTCAAAACCCGGCGTGGCCATCGAACGCAACCCTTGCTTGAGGCTGGTGCTGACTGTGTTTCGTTCTGACCTCCACCCGCCCGCCCTCCCACCCGATTGTTTCTCCTCGTCCTGTTTGACGGACTCGTAAATAGGGCCAACCAGATCACGTGTCCATTGACATGACGAGGGTGGGATAGCAGTGACCGCAGCGCGCAAAATAAAAGGAGCCCAGCTGCGGTTCCTCGCTTTTTGATTTAGGCCTGCGGGCGAGAAAGACAGTCGAGAGCTTTGTGCTCTTATGGTGATCTTTGCAGGTGCACCGGAGTCGTTGCTCCTGGGAAAGTGGGAAGGTCATATGTCACATGTGTACAGCGAAAATCAGTGCCTTGCGGAGGCCGATGAGGCTAGCCCAACCAAGCTGTGGTTGTTGATTTCATGAACGATGGGGAGGCGTGTTGATGCTTGGTGCAAAGCCACCCTGGTGTAGGGGGGCTAAATATTTAAACGATTGTCGTTCAAATACTGAAAACCAGCGTTTTTTGTGTCCAGATATTTTTCTCTCGAATTTTGCTCTCCACATCTGGAACGCTGTGGACTGAACTGGAACGCTATCGACTGAACTGTTTCTACAGCAGTAGAATTTAGGCGACGGACAGATCACGATCTATCTGTCTGTTGTAGTAGATCTTCTAGATCCTAAACCTACCGTTATGATTGATATGTTATGCAGGATCTGTATAGTACAGATCCAACCCAGGAACCATGTCCTACAGTAGAACATGCAGGTTATACAGCTCCCACCGGTAGCACGAGCTAGATCATACGCACAGATCAGGAATGTTTCTGTCTTGAAAATATCTAGATCATGGCGTCGGAATCGGTGACGTGCCTGCCCGAGATGTGTTTTTTTTTTTATTACTTTTATGTGGTTGACGCTTCAACGATGGAGCTCCGCCTGAACGTGGTATGGATGTGCGCTGAGGGGTTGGTTACCCTCGCGAAGGGTTTGTTTCACGCCGAAACAAATAGTGCCGCCGTCCATCACAGTTACTGTGAGAACACATGATACCGCATAAATTTTGGGCTTAAAACTACAGCAGCGAATAAGATCGCCCCCATCCCAGGATAAAATCCACTCCTTCCCCCGCCATGTCTCCAGCAAGCACCAATACGGTTAGCACGGGCGAGAATGCATGCTCGCATCATCACTTTCGTCATCCGCGCCTAAAAATCAACTTTGAATCCATCCACCTGCTGGGCTCTCTATATATAAAAGCATACCGCAAGAGAAGTTTTATCGACAAATCTAGGCATACAGCAGCTCGAGCTAGCGTTGTCGTCATTGAGCCGTTCGCACGTGGCTCCTTCGCGTGTGCTGGCGGAAGCGCACGGGCAGCCCCACGTTGTTGAGGGGCACCAGGCCCTGAACACCCTGGTGGGCGCTGCTCTCAGTTCTATTGGTGGTGGCGTGGCCGCGCCCTCTTTCTTTGCCGTCTTCGCGTGGCCTTCGAACGAGTAACGGGGGGCGGGTGAGGGGGCGAGTCAACGAGGGAAGAAAGGGCTGACGTCTCCTCGCGATAAAAATGCAAGGCACGAACCATGGTGGGGAGGAGGGAGAAGAGCCTACTGATTTGTGACCCCGGATCTGAGCTACGACTACAGTAGGAGGAAAAGAGAAAAATAGGGACGAAGATGAAAAAAAGGGAGGGAGGAATTGGGCGGGGGGGGGGGGGGGGGGGGGGGGGGGGGGGGGGAGGGGGGGGGGGGGGGGGGGGCGGGGGGGCGCACAAGATCCCGCCGGTTTGTTTTCGTGCAGTGTTAAGGAAAACATTCCTCGTCTACATGTCGGTTGCATTAAATCTACCAGGTACACTTAAGTGGCGCGACTTCATCGACCATTGGGTCCGGAATGCAACTGGACCGCTTGTAGCCGAGCTGTAGCCGAGGCCGACACACTGAAGTGTTTTTAGCCTTTGGCAGTAAACGGCACTTTTAAGTTGTTGCTGGTTCGAAGCGATCCATGCTCAACAATTGACTCCGCGACACGTACGATCCGTGCCAGCAATCATAAACGGTGTAACACGTAACACCGCACGCTACGATAGGCGGACGAAAAACTGAGGTCGATATCCAACCAAGAACTTTGCCCGTAGATACATATCTGAAATCGTGCGCTACACAAATTATGCGGTGCAACCTGATCCAAATGCGGTGCAACCTGATCCAAATGCGGTGCAACCTGAACCAATGAGCTTCAACACCTCTAGAAAAAAAATACGTTCAACTCGAGAGAAAAAAATCTGACATTTTGGCGGAAGAGCAACCGGACGACACACCCTCTCATGCGTCACATTTCATCACGACATTGGTGCGCATCTTCGCGTCGTATAGCGTGTGTGCGTTCTGTAGCTAATGCCCACACCAGTTCCTACATGCGAAAGTGCTGTACAAAATGGGCTTGACATTTTCTCACCATTGAAGCGCACTGCTTCGTCGTTGGAAAGCCCTCTCCTCTCGCAGAAGGCTCGCAACGCTGCTTGCACTACTCATAGGGCCACCCTGGTGGCTGCCCAAGCTCGATAAATCGCCACCATCAGACATTAACGCCGTCATTGTTTCGCCCCCGTCCCAGGTCGATCCGGCCATGACCTCGCCGTATTCGGCGGAGCACAAAATACCACCGCTGCTGCTGCTGCTATCACCGCCGCCGCCGTTGTCTATGTCCCCCGCCGTCTTCAGCCTTCGTCGCTCGCCCCCGACGCCTCCGGTACCCAAGTCTCGTCCCGCCCCCCTTGACCATCTTGGGCAAGTAATACACGTTTGCTGAGTCGGGGTGCCACGACGGCGCGAGCGGCGCCCGCTCCGGAAGCGAGGCAGCAGAAGCGGAGGACAGGGACGCGGTGACCGACGAGGACCACGCACCCCCCCCGACGCCGCCGCCGTCGTCTCTTCTGTCTTCCGGCAAGCGAGAATAAGAAATGGAAGAAGTCGCGTCGCGACTGCTGCTACCGACTGCAAACGCACTTGAAGAAGATCTCTCGCCCACCGCTGTTATGCCGTATTCTGCGGACCCCTCGCCCGCTGCGCGCTCGGTCGCCTTTCCCCCAACGGTCTAAGTATCGGCCGCCGCCGCCCCGGGCGCGGCTGTCGCTCCCCTTTGTGGTAGAGAATGACGCCAATCGCTTCCGCTGCCGCTACCACCGCGACCGTCATCGCCGCCGCCGGGGTAGACTGGGGTTTGAAGGCCATGCGCAGCAACACCATTACTCCCGTCACCAAGTGATCCCGCCCCGTTTCCGCCGGTACCGCGGCCCTCCAGGCGAGCGGCGTTGAGGCGGCCCCACTCGAGTAGTCCCGGAAGCGAGGTGTAACCATCGCAGAGGCGTTGTATGGCGCGGCTCACTCGTTCGAAGGCGCGGACGCCATGCGGAAGAGACCGCTCCAACTCGCCCGCTACCTGTAAAAGAGGTATCGTGGCTTAGTTCACAGGTTAGATAGGGCTGCGCACGGGTACGTGGAAAATGGGCGAGAGCACGCACAACTTTACCGGATGTTTCTACTAACATCCGTCCGGCAAGGACGCCCTTAGCAATGCATGCGTGCACGAACGAGTTTTATTACGTTCTGGTTGTACCGTGGTGTATGGTAGCGTGTTCCCACCCCCATGTGTGGGAGAGAAAAAAAGGTATTGTTTTTTAACGGCCGTACTTTGACCGCGCAACAGTAGGACGACCGCCTGCTCCGTGCTTTCGACGACGCACATACAGAGTTCTACTTTCAAGTGTTGTGGCCCTATATATAAATTATCGTGGAGGTAGAGGTCTAGCCGTGTGATGGGGGGTTATGTCTGCCCACGGGAGGTTCAATGAGACTCTGCTGCCAAAAGTGTGGAGATTACGAGTGCGCTCAGTGCTTCACAAAGCTGCAAGTATTTACTCACCGACTTCTTCCTTGCGTCAAGAGTCCCGCGCTCCTTCTCCAGGCGCCCCTTGAGATGAGCCACGGCTCGCTGCTGGTGCTGATCCATACGACTGACCTTTGACGGACGGAGAGCAACGCAAACAGAAGCGGACGTAACAACGCGATGGACACGACGCGGCTGTTAATTATCAAAGGTGCAGATTCCTCGTATCTCACTTTTTCCTGAATGCTTCATTCATTCCGGTACCTTGTCCGGTGATGATTTCGTGTGCCCGAAGACGGAAAACAAATAATTCACTCCATTTCCAGTGCGAATTAATTAAATTGAAATTGAGGTCAAGTTATTTAATTGTTTTGGTCAGATAGCATTTCCGAATCGAAAAATAAATAAATAAAAGAAATTTTTCTCGAAGATTTTATATTTGAAACGCAGGGTCTCATGCGGGTCGATCCATGCAAAAACCGTTTCGAAGACATACCAGTAAAAACTAAAAAAAGTCGACTTTATCGGGGTCAGACGACGCTTCGCGGGCGAACCCAACTACAGCATGCAAAATAGTACTGTGGTTGTCATAAAAAAGAAGCGGGAAAGCTGGTACGTGGCGGTACGTGGCGGTCAATCATGGCATTGTCCTATCCTTGTACAAAACCAAAAAAAAAACAAAAACGGTAAAAACTGACCACCGCCCCCTATAGTATGTCCATCGTCCTGATGTCGGATAGCATGGCCGCTGTGCCCTTTTAACTTCCAACTGCTGTCGATCTCACGGTGGAAACGACACGGGTGAACGCGTGCTATTAACCACCATACTGAGTCCACGAGCGAAGAAAAAGCCGAACTTTTTTCCCGCGATAAAAATGAAGGCACGCACCGAAGTGGGGGGAGAGGGGAGGCATGCCCTCTACATACGTAACCCCGGATTTGACTTACGACATGGAGGGAGCTGGGAAAGTTGAGGCAAAGATGATACCTGGTACTACTGCTGTGGATGAGATGGAAAACATAGACCACTTTGTGTCTATATATACGATACGTTCAGACTGAATATTGAGCTGCAAGCCTTCCTAATATTTCGGGACAGAGTGGTAATATATACCGGGTACGTTGGAGACGTACGTATACTGTGATGATACTGCCTTGAATGAGGCTGGAAGCCCGGTAATTACCTGGGTTTAAGTACTAGGATCGTATTTGTAGTACTTGGGAGGCTTATCGTAGATGGAAAACCAGGGGTTTTCCGGCACGAGCTCGGTTCTTAGTCTCCGCGTGGTCCTTAGCTGCCCTTCTTCTAACTCTAAGCAAACAACACACGCGAGTACCAACGAGTATCGACTTGATAGGCAAACCTGTCCAGGGATACAAAGTGTCCCGACCTCTGATCTTAACAATACAGTATGGGCCGGCCAACAAGAAACACCTAATCTGGGCAAGTCTGAGATTCTTATTGGGGCGCCATCTTCAAACAACCTTGATCATAGGCTATTATATAGGATTTAGTGTAGATTTTACCACTGAGTCGTTTTGCTTAATCTAATTTTCTTAGCGTTCTCCAAAAAAGTGAGCATCATGTTCTTATTGGGCACTTTCTTATTGGCGGGCCTATACTGTGTACACAGCGGCTTTAATCTCGTTCGGCAAACATTTATTTGTTCTCGCCTCCAGGGTCTTCCCGCCGACTTCGGTTTCCAGCAATCGCATCTTCAGGCCGACTTCCATGCTCTTTAGGCCCAATCCGCGGTGCAGCTGCTTGTCGGTGTCCCTTTGGCGGAGGATGTCTTCGAGCACTTCGATTGCACCGCCTTCCACCTCCGTAGACTGCTGCACGATGTTGAGCTGTCGCTCCAGGAAGGACACCTGTGACATTTATATATGCGCAGTGGTTTCACAAAAATAGCAAGATGGATGGGGATGGGGGTGGGGCGCGAGGGGTGTTATTTCGAACGGTGGAATGACCTGAGCCGGGGGAGGTAAGTGGCTGCCCCATCCGAAGTAGATCGTTCCAAGCTCTCGCGCCGCAGATTTTTGAACATTCAGCAGGTATTGAAATATCCCTCCCCTAAGGTTTTTATACTACGGCCATGCATGCCATGAGTACACCCCCCCAATAGGGGATAAGATAAGCAATATGTGTCTATGTACACGGGAAAAAAGAGTAATGAGCGTCCAAAATTTGGAGGTGTCTCTACAGTATTTGGAGTAGGAACGTTGCTCCGCCTCGGAAGAGATGCGTCTTGGTCAATCGTCAAATTACTACGGCAAGCAACGCCCCTACCCATTACACTACATTTCGTACACAAGATGGAACGTCTCGATGTGGCCCACGCTGTGACGTGGAACACGACGATGGCGACCCCGTTGAGCATGGTGAGAAGGGAATAAAACGTCCACCGTAAGTTAGATGCCCAGAGATTGCTGTCTGAAGGGACAACGCGAGAGTTCCCCCAAGTTTAGCTTCCGCTCGTGTTCTTAAGAGAGATAGAGATAGAGAGAGAATGAAATAAAGAGAAAAAAAAGAGACCGCTGTACCAGTGACCACACAATCTTCGTGAAGGTACAAGAAGAGAGTTTCAGCACCTCCATTCCTGAGGCATGGTGCATCGCGAAGGTCAGCGCCAAATAAGCGCGAGCCCCACAAACCCAATGCCCATCATCACACGCCGTAAATGCTTCAAGCGTACCAGTATAACCTTGAAATATATATCCCCTCGACCGTCAAGCCATTTTGATGCGACAAGCTATCTGCCCTGCAACTTGATCGACCAAGTCTAACATGCGAAGGGTCACCTGGCCATTGAGCCCGCGCGCTCTCTTGCGCAGCGCTCGAATAACGTCTTCAACGTCCGCGCTCACGTAGTCCGCCTTGAATGCCCGGAGGTCGCGTTTGAGGTCGCGCTGCGTCTCTGTTAAAATTTCAATCTCTCGCTCTCTTGGAACACACAAAGAAACCAACAAACAAGCGCGCGGAGGTTTGTATCAAGGCCTTTGCTCATATCGTCAAGAATGTTCTGCAACCAGTTTTTTTCGGACCACTACGACTAAAAAAGTGCAAGATCTCTCGGGAAATATCTGCGATTAATCTGCAAGCACAACGAACCTTTCTCTCCAGGGCATGGCAATATCCGAAAGAGCTCGCACGCGCGTAAGAATCTACAAATCTGGGCAGCCTTGTACATGAATAAAGACAACAGTCATCCCATCACTGTTTATAGTATAAATAGTTGTACGCGCAGTATTATAGCTCGAGCGGATCACCGCTTTCGACAACGGAAGCACTCACGCCCCGAATTCGTGTACCGGGTCCCCCCCCCCCCCCCCCCCCCCCCTGCGACAATAAGACGTGGCTTGACTCACTTGAGAGCTAATTGTTGATCGACACCACCGACTAGCACCTCCAGCGCCTCGCGAACGAAACCTGGCAGAGACTTGACTAGCACGGCGTCTCCCCGAAGCGCATTCACGACCCTCGTCGTAGCGGTCGTGTCAATTCCGAGTCCCCTTTGATCGCCGCCGCTACTACCTCCTCCGCTGCTACCGCCGCCGGTACCAAACGCCGCCGAGGGTGTATGGGCGGCCGGTCGCCCATCAGTGACGTGGCTTTGTTCATCAATAACGCTGACCTTAATCTCGTCGGAGAATGCTCTGGCATCTGTGACGGCGGCTCGAGCAGCTGAAAGAGCCTCCTGCGGGTTCGCCGGGAGAAGAGGGGCAGCTGACGTCGGTGAAAGTGGTGGTGGAGAACATGGCTGGGCGCAAGACTGAGTAGTCTTGTTTCGGCCATCACCATCATCATCACTGACGGTTGCGTCGGAGTCCAGCAGACCCTGAAGAATCGTCCGCGCCATGGTGCCGGACTGTGCCACCACCACTGCCGCTTCTCGGAGCCTCGATGAGTGATAAGAGCCGGAAACGGTCTCCGGTGCTGCCACCGCCGGCAGGAGCGGATGCGCCGAGGACGTTGTGGACGACCTCGATTGCCCCTGACGCTGGTTGCTGCTGCTGCTGCCGTTGTTGCCTATGTTGCGTTGATCTGCCGTTCTACTGCCGGCAGTCGCAGACGAACAGCGGCCGGCAACCCCCTTGCTCAGCCTATACTCAGAGGCGCCGCAGCGCACGTCGGCATCCTCCCCGCTGCACACAACTTGCACCAGGGCGGAAGGGGGTCCCCTGGTGACACCCGTCTGGGGAGCGCGCCGCGCACCCCCCTCCTCCGGTACCCCGATCGACGACAGCCCCACACCCTTCCTCGTAGGTCCCGCGTTGCCTCCCGCTCGCTCCGCCGCCATCGATCCTGTTTTTTTCTGGCAGACCTCCAAAACGGAGGCCACCGCCGCCGTCAGTGCTGCTCGCAAAGCGGCAACCGCTTGCCTCTCCGCGGCCAGTGCTGCCAGCGGATAGCCTGCGTGGAGACGCGCCTTTTCCTCTTCTCGTGCGCAGACCGTCGCCGAGTCGGCCTGGGCGATGAGGTCAAGGCCCTTGTTTTTGCGCCAGTTACCGCCGCCACCACCACCACCGACATGTGACCGCGCTTGCAACTTCTGTTGAGGCAGCGACTGCGGCTGCGCCTCCTGGGCTTGCGGCTGCGGCCGCGGCTGCAGATGTGGTAGCTGCTGCGTTGGCTGCAAACGTACTTGCTTCCTTGATTGCGGGTGTTGCGCCTGCGATTGGGGCGGTGGTTGCAACTGGGGCTGCGTGTGGGACTGAGGCTGAGTCTGTGGCGGCTTCGGCCCTAGCTCCGGCCGCGGCTGCGGAGTCAGCGACTGTGACTGCGAGTCCGGCTGCGGCTCCGGCTGCGGGTCTGGCTGCTGCTCCGGCGGCCGTGACGCCAACGCCTGCGGTGTCACCAATTGAGGCGTCGGAAGCTGCGGGTCTAACGGCTGCTGCTGCTGCTGCTGCTTTGGTTGCGGCGGCAGCGGCTGCGGCGGCGGCACTTGCGGTTGCGGCCGAGGCTCCCCCGGAAGCCGAGACTGCGACTGGGACGGTGACAGTACTTCTGAGTGGTTGGGGTGCCGGGGGTGCTGTTGCTGTTTTTGCTGCTGCCGGCGCTCTTGCTCTGACTCCAAATATCTGATTGGAAGGGATGATGAAAGATGGGGGCGTAGTAGACGCGCACACCGTAGATGGAGCGCTGTTAAGTACTCCGGGGGGGACCGTAGTGATTAGGTAAAAAAAAACATTACTTTGCGCTCCAGCAATGCATCGTGTACGAGAGTTTAATCCGGTAGTAATAAACTATTTACTGTGTTTCGTGTGCTGCGTTAGCACTGTGATCACCAGCGTGCAGAAGGTGACAAGCTAAAACGGGAGTGCTATGTATGAACGTGCATGTCTCCGCAGACAGAGGAATGCGGCAATTGTTGCACTCTGGGACGAGGTCTAGTCGAAAAAAACGTTTGCGGACGTCAGCGTTGCTGCTGTAGGTTGCACGTTTGCCGTTAGGGAAGGAAGCTGGAGGGGTAACGCTGGGGAAGCAAGTTACCGTGTGCATGTGTGAACAGTTCGGTAGTACGTAAGGAGCGCACCTCTTCTTTTCCTTTTGGAGATCTTCCCGTGCTATTCTCAGTGAAGCGATCGTCATCGTTAGCTGGTTCTTGAGGTTGTCCTGGTCCAACTCCACTTCCTCGGCTTCACCGCCTGAGTTTAGTTTCGGTATTGGGTCGTTGTATTTTTTTTGGGGGTGCAAGGGCCTCGACACTGGCCGGCTTTCGCCTTGCAATGGCATGACCCGTACCTCTCTCACGTGTCTGCTATATACCTACGCGCGTTTGGATTTTGCATTCGTAAACTATTTATAAAATTATCTCTTTTTTCTACATCAAGTAAGCGGGGTAAAAACCTCAGGTCTTGGGTTTAGGTACCGTAGGCAAAAGTAGCGCTCCCCTTGCATAAGTGGCGTGAGCCTCAAACAAACGAAGTGCATCCCTATGTACCGTCTACGTAGCATGCGTCTTTTACCTTATCTTTTTATCGGCGTGCTTTCGCTTTCCTACCTTCGTCGCCCTCCTTGGGGGCTCGCTCTCCGTCGACATCTGCTGCCAACTCCCCCGTCGGCAAGGGCTGGGGAACCGACGGGACGTTGTCGGTGAATTCGGATTCCCGGTTTTGTTCTGGTGTTGTCTCGGGATACTTGGAAGTCGCGACGGTTTTTATTTGGGCAGGGCGGGACGGACAACCTTTTACATTTTGACATTTTTTTTGGCATGAACATTCGAAAATTTCAATGTTTTTCAGTATTGTGTCGATACTACTGTATAGTGTTCCGATGCGGTATGACAATCGACACCGAGCGGTTGATGCACACAAGAAGGCTAAGACAGATAATATACGGCGACTGGTATAGTGTAGGCGTCAACAATGTCAAATACGAAAATATTTCTTAACAAATGTTCGTGAAACTGATCAAAAGCAGGCTTCCTTCTTTAGGGCCACGGAAACCCGTTGAGCTGATTCGCGCGTCTTTTGAGCTGAATTGCAAGTATTTCGCCGTCAAAACGTGCATGATATGGTCCGCGTGAATGAAGAAGACGTGGGGGACCGCCGAATGGCACCGAAAAAAGCGAAATCGTGTTTTTTCGCGCCAGATCACGCGTACAGTACTCCTATTAGACAACGCAACCGCAAAATTCGGTCTCCAGAGGGCAAAGCACTCCGATCACTTTATACATGTTACTTCGTCGCTCAAAATTGCGCGTTCGGCGTTCGAACCCGGTCAACTAGATGTCGAAAATGGTGGAGAGTGCGTGATCGACACGAATGTGCCGACAGTTGTTGCTTCTGGTAGCCGCCTTGCAGCCCGACGGAGGACTTTCATTCACCCAAAAACTTCCACGGTGGAAGCACGAAATCGACCGATACAGCTGTTTCAATTTATTGTTTTCACAGCAAACAGCTCCACGCTAAGCAACCGATACAGCTGTCTTCCTCGACACAAGCATAGTACGTCGTCCCTTAGACACCTGTGGGCCCGATGTACCAGCTTCCTGCCGGGCTCGCTCCTGCTCCTGCTGCTGCTGCTGCTGCTGCTGCTGCTGCTGCTGCTGCTGCTGCTGTTGTTGCTGCTGCTGCTCGGCCTCCGTTTGGAGCAAGTGCAGTCGGTGGAGAAGGTCACCGAGAGCCTGGCTATGCTTTTGCCCGCTCTCGTCCAGCTCGTCGCGAAGATGGTCGTTCAGGGCAGAGAGTATAGCCAACTGCGATCGCGATACGTGTTGAACGAAAACAACCCAACAGCAACATCATCAGCTGTGAGATCGAGGATTTCGTCGAATGTTTTCAAGCAGATAAAGCGTCTAGGGTTGAGGCTTGTAACATAACGTCATGCTCAGGCTATGTTCCCTGCATAGGGTAGGGACCATTGAGTGTGGATGGATACGTCCTGATTTCCCCGAGAGCTGTGATTGTCATCATGGCCGATGCCGCCGCGGTGGGCACAGGCCACAAGATATGTTCGATAACGGCCAGTAGGAATCGGAGGAAAACGAAGCCGGCGCCGTCCCATTTCGTTTTTCGTGCCGCATGACCTTTTTTCGGACCTGTTTCCTCGTAAGAGACGACGAAGAAGAGGAGTGTCGGAACTCAAGAGCAACGCAAAACAAACAGCTCGAAAACCTCAACATCAAAAGCACACCACCGATCAAACCATTGTCAGAGCATGGGCGTCATGCCCACGACGTGCCGGCCACACCACTACTGGTCTTCTGGAGCTGGGAGGCTCTCAAAAATTGTGTTTCCCAGGCAGAAACTCACACTCCTGATACCGTTCTGGACGGAAATTTAAGGAACGTTGTATGTTCATGTTTACCTATAAAATATCCTTGTATTTCCGCCCGAAATGGTATCGATTACAAACAAGCAAATATCAGCTGTGAGGTTTTCGTGGACTTTTGTCGAAACTCATCATGTTTTGATTTTGCGAGCTGTGCGTGATACTTCGATCGCGCGGGCTGCGGGTTTTCATCTGGACCTTAGATTATGGCAGCGGTAGCAGAAACACGAAAGGAAAGTGTGCGAGCGAGCAGGGTCCGGGGCGGGTGTGTTGTCTCGTGCGTCGCCGCTTACCTCGAGGAAAGGCCTGGAGTGGCCTTGCGTGTGGTGTACTGTAGTATAATACAGCGGGGTTGGCCGCTATGATTTTTGGTCTCGGGTGGGGGATAACAAAACAGAACAAAATTTGCGGCATGTTGAAAGAATGTCTCGTTCTGACACCTTTATATCCTATTCATACATTAGTTAGGCCCGCACGTCTTGATGTCTGCGGTTGGCGGCGATCGCTATCTACATCTATGTCGAACAGGCGGCGTGAAGGAATGTCTCATTCCAATACGGTTATATCCCAAACATGTGTAGTGATGCAGGCGCCTGCGTCTCCATGTCGAGTTTCCCGGATCTGCTCGACGAAAAGGGGAGGGGTTTGGAGAACTATTACGGAGGACCACAGTAAATAGGACCTACGGTACACGCTGAAACCTACCATGGTATATATTGACCCATTGTTACGAGGGTCCATAGTTAATAGGACCTATGGTACACATAAAAACCTGTACATTTACCTATTTTTACTGACACTATTTGGTCCTATTTACTATTTTTTTTTTTTTTTATTTTTTTTTTTTTTTCATCATCACTTTTACTTTCCAGCCCACTCGTAGGAGGTTTTACCCTCGACGATCTTCTGGACAAGCCGTGGTCACAGGTGTCGTCCCTTCTCCCCCCCGGTACGTGCCTTTAGTTTTTATCGCGCATAGGGTTCAGCATTCCCACTGTTCGTCGATTTTCATCGAATGTACAGCTAACTCACGCTCTCGCGCTTTCCGCTAGTCAATTTTATGCAAGAAAAAGTCCCTATGAGCATGCACTCGGTGAGACTCGAAATCACGAAATTGATCTTGATAGGCTCGCGGACCACCTACCAAGCCACCGGGGACGCCGGCTATGGTCCCCCGTAATACGAAGGGCAAACGCAATAGATAGAATAGAAAAAATGTATACGTATGTATTATATATCAAAACAAATCAATAAATAAACAAAATAAAGCATGCCTTACATACCTTGTCTTCCACAGGCCAGGCGCCGACGTCGATGTCGAGGTTAACCCCTCCGGAGTCCAGAAAAAATGCGGCCTCCCACCCTCCCAAGGCCTCAATGACCTCGCGAAGCACAACCTGGACGCATGGGCAGGTAGCTTCGGTCGGGACACGACGAGTGTTTGGGGACGAGCCAAACAGAAACCCCTGCGGCGTTTCTTAGTCCGTACTACGTTCAAGTCCGACGCCGGAGGTATACTACGGTAATAAATCCGCCGCCCCCTGCCATTCGTAACTATTTTTTCCCCCGTTATTTTCATCCGAAAAGAGGAAATTGACCTGAATATCAGCTTCCGGAAGCGTTTCAACGCTGCTGTAGGTTTTACATGTAACGAAGCATTAATGCACGGGGGGGGGTGTCACCACGGCCACGGCTAGGTACAGACACACGGTTCGATGGATTGATGTCACATCAAACCATACACGCACCTTCCCATAAAGGGGGGGGGGGACGGGACGGGACGGTACTACTTCGCCAGTGGCGCGCAACTTCTTCCTACGTAGCGCACTAGACGTGCAGGACATACATGTTGGACACAAAAGCGGTTTTGATCGATCGATGCTACTTCAGCACCTCTGTGTAGTAAAAGAAGGAAAAAGCCTAATATGTTTTCTACGTATATATTAATATATATATATATATATATATATACGTGTAACATACAAAACAACAGAACAAAGGCTGCCGAGATCGTCCGGTTTCGATGGGCAAAAGCCGGGGCACGTATACACGTACAGTAGCACCAATTTTTTATTCGGTTGCTGGCTGAGGGAGCTCTTTTACGTACCCCTACCGAGTACGAGAAATAAAAATAAAAAACAGTTCCACATGGAATGCATACGTATACATCGAAGAGTATAGTAAAATGTACTGTTCGGTACGTACTTAGTGCCTCAGTAGAGGAGCCCCCGTTGGTGAAGATTTACCGCCAACAGAGCGTTGAGTGTCACACAGGGGTGGTCGCTGCCATCGTTTGTTTTCTCTTCAAGCGCTCGATTTGTTTTCTATTACGGGGGACCATAGCAAATAGGACCAAATATTGATAGTAAAAATAGGGACATATGCAGGTTTCTGTGTGTACCACAGGTCCTATTTACCATGGTACCCCGTAACAGTGGAACGGGAAGGCTGTTACCACTACGTACCGAACCGAAGGCGTTTTCGGGAATGTATTCGGTGGAGAGAGAGTCTTTTCCGAAAATACAATGTTCGACCGTATTTAGCACCCTTACCCCGATGTCGAGGAAACGAGCGCTTGAAAAAACGATGTCACCCTTCGGCGAACTCAACGCTCTTTACGGTGTACCGAATATTATAGTAGGTGTTCGGTACGTAGTGCTTCAGTCCAGAAGCCTCGTCGGTGCGTAGTTTTTGGGCCGTGAGAGAGGACCGACCCCCCCCCTCCTACCGAAACACGGCTACCCCCTCCTACGGACGGCTACCCTCCTCCCCCCTATCGACAGCTACCCTCCCCCCCCCCTTCCTTCCTCCCTACCGACAGCTACCCCCGCCCCCCTACCGTTGCACGGCTATCCCCCTACCGACGGCTACGCCCCCCCCCCCCCCCCTTCACGCGACTCGCCAGACACCTCACGGCGCTTCGCGCTTGGAGCAAGCAATGTCTGCCTGGTCGGTGAAAACCCGACATGCTCCGTCCCGGCATTGTAGGGATGCGAGGGTCTATGGTCATACGACTACGGCCATGCATGAGATCGAGTACATCTCTCCTATCGAGTACACCCCCCCCCCCCCCCCCTCTACCGATGGCTACCTCCCCCCTGCCGTTGCACGGCTACTTCCCTGCCGACGGCTACCCTCCCCCTCCCTTTACCGACGGCTACCTCCCCCCTACCGTAGCACGGCTACCCACCCCCCCCCTTACCGTTGCACGGCTACCCCCCTACCGACGCCCCCCCCCCCCCCCCCTCTACCGGCGGCTACCTCTCCCCTACCGTAGCACGGCTACCCCCCCACTCTACCGACGGCGCCCCCCCCCGTCACCTACGTGCGAGCGAGTGAAGGAGTTACCGTACAGAGCATCGAGGTCACACAGAGGTGCCATCGTTTTACAGCGCACGCTTTTCTCGATAACGAACGGTGTAAGGGTGCTAAAACACAGTCAACATTACATTTTTTCGGAAGGCTGGCTCTCTCTCTCTCTCGACCAGCATCTTTCCGGAAGCATCCTAGGTTGGGTAGCAGTGGTCAATAACCTTCCCGTTTCGGAAAACAAAAATCGAGCGCATTGAAAAAAAAAAAAACATTTCGAACCTCCCTTGTGCGAACTCAACGCTCCTTATGGCAACCCTTTGACCCTTTTAGGACGGCAGTCCCATTTTGCGGAAAAACACTTGGATTTAGAGTGGTTTGTCCCCAAATTCGGCACTGCAGTTCCAAAAGGGTCAACCACCGCACTGCTGATGTGGGAACAAAGCACCTGGAAATAGACAGGAGTTGTGAAAAAGAAGAAGGGTTATTCCGGAAGGAACACGTGAATCAAATCGTCGACAACGTTTTTTTTTTTTGCACACCTTTTCCATGATAAACAGCTTCGCCCTCTCACGCCGAGTCTGATCGAGCGACGACGGAGGGTCTCGGTGTTTCGTTTTCGCCCCCCCGCGGCGCTTGCTGTCGTCGCCGACTCCGACGACCCCCTCAGTAGCGGTCGTCGTCCACGCCGAAATCGCCGTGTACTTTGCCGCGGTGTTAGTCACCTCGACCAGAAGCGCTGCCGCAGACTGACAAGCATCGTGTTTTCGCCCAGAATGAAAAGAGGCGAAGGGAACGAGGAGACGGGGGGGGGGGGGTGTACTCGATAGGAGGGATGTACTCGATCTCATGCATGACCGTAGTCGTATGACCATAGACCCTCGCATCCCTACAATGCCGGGACGGAGCATGTCGGGTTTTCACCGACCAGGCGGACATTGCTTGCACCAAGCGCGAAGCGCCGTGAGGTGTCCGGCGAGTCGCATGAAGGGTGAGCTGCATCTTACTCAGAACCGCTTGTGAGGCGGACTTGCAGACGGATGACAGCCTCAATGAGTTAGTTTAATTTCCGGTGTAGCCACCAGAGACAGCAATGGGAGTACTATGTATCTGCCTCTTGGGTGCCTTTCCTTGAACACTACGTGATACGATCAATTCCCTCGTGCAGAGTAAAAAAGACGACGGGGGGGGGGGGTACTCGATATCATGCATGGCCGTAGTCGTATGACCACAGATCCTCGCATCCTTACAATGCCGGGACGGTGCACGTCGGATTTTCACCGACCCGGCAGACATTGCTTGCGCCAAGCGGGAAGCACCGTGAGGTGTTGGGCGAGTCGCATGAAGGGTGAGCCGCAATCTACCAAGAATCGCTTGTGAGGCGAACTTGCACGCGGGTGACAGCTTCAATGAGTTCAGAATGAAAAGAGGCGGAGGGGGTGAGAAGGGGGGGGGGGGGTGTACCCATGCCATGCCCACCGTAGGGGGGGGGGGGCGGGGTGTACTCATGTCATGCATGGTCGTAGCCGTATGACCATAGACCCTCGCATCCCTACAATGCCGGGACGGAGCACGTCGGGTTGGGACGGGCGGGGGGGGGAGGGGGGGGGGTACTCGATGTCATGCATGGCCGTAGTCACAAGACCATAGTACATCCCTACAACGCCGGGACGGAGGAGGGGTAGACACCATGCACCACTACGGAAGACCATAGAAAATAGGACCTACCGTACACGCAAAAGCCTATATATTTTCCTATTTTTGCTAATAATATCTGGTCCTATTTACTATGGTCCCCCGTAGTAGTCTATGTGTGCCATACCAGGTTGCTCTCATGGCTGGTGCGTGTTCAACATGCCTTCGAAAGCTCATAGAGGATCTTTTTGGTACCAGCAGAGCATGTATGGCGCCATGACCTTGGTGTCGTATGATTGGAACCCAGCAGTGGGATTATCGACGGTCCAGACTGGTTCGTCCCGTGCTGGGTGTCGGTGTTACACGTTCGCTCGGGGCTGACAATCCCCCCTTCTACGTTCCGTAGACCTTTCGATCTATCACGCTCTTCAGCTCCTCTCTCCCTCTTCCGCCTTCTCCCACCTCAAGGGTACTCTTCTTCAAGGCCCTAACTATGTGCTCACCTCCACACCCCACTCCATCATGACATCCGTCAACTCCGAGTAGCGTTCGGTTAGCCGTTGTAGATTTTCGTCCGCCTCTTCTCCGGCCGTGCCATCCCCCCCGGCGTCGCCCTCAAACGACAGCTCGGCTACGGTCTCCAGCTCCTCGATCAGCAGTTTACACCGTGCCGCCGCCTGTTTTTGTTTGTTTGTTTGTTTGTCGATTGGCATGTTGCCATCAAAGATAAGTCGGGCTCGACATTGGATCCCAAAAAATACTTGTCAACACATGAATAAATGTGTCGGCACTACTTGTGGGCCTAAGCATTTTGTACTGGAGACATGATGCCGTGGAGTTGTATCGCAGTGTTGGGATGGTACACCATGCAAGCCCTAGAGTTGAGGTTGCTTGGGAAATTTGTTTGGTTTTCGCTTCCCACCCCATTTTTGATCTTCTTCGCCCTTATTTTCTCGCCACCCTCTTGGTCGTGACTAAAATCCGGGGTCACACGGCAGGCTCTCCCCCCCCCCTCCCCCACGGTATGTCGTGCTTTGGTTTTTTATCGCGAGAAGGTTCTAACACTTCCTTTCTCGTCGACTCTCGTCGAAGTAAGATGTTGTCGTCTAGCGTTGGGGTGCCATTCGCAGTCAAGTACAGCCACAGCTCTAACGGAACTACCTGCTTGTGTCCACATCAGGTACTTTTGCCAGCGTATATATTCCTCTCGTGAATTGGGGCCCAACAAATAGTAACTCGGTGTTGCTGGTGTTCTGGTAGGAAGCTGGCACACAGAACACCCTCCCTGGAACCTCCAACAAATTCCACGTGGAAACTCACGGCGCGCATCCTGACCAAACAAAAGAAAGTCTCACGTTCTTAACATTCGACTCAACGAACCAAAATTATCGCGCATTGTCTCGACGGATCTAAAGTATGCTTCGAAGTTTTTATTGCAGCTTTTGTCACCTGGCAGTAAGCAGCAAGCGTCCTTTCAGAGGGAACGAAAGTTTCCACGGAAATGTCGTCAATGCCGATGTGCCGCTTTCCCTGCACTGTCTGTTCTATGGCCTTTCCATGCTCCGCATAATTTTTTTCCGTCTGCGCGGATGCCCTCCCTTCGTGGTGCTGTTCCTCCTCGAAGAACTCGCTGTCCGCCGAATAAGTACCCGGCGAAAGTTCACCTAGTCTACCGTCGATATACCCGGTGCGTTCTAGCCCGGAGGGGGAGCCGAGGTGACCCGATGGCGAGCCCATGCTGCTAGCCCCCTCCTCGTGCGGCCAAGGCTCGAAAGGCGATCCTTGCTCTCGTGGCAAAGAAGAAGAAGAAGACGACGGGTGTTCGCTTCCTCCATTCTCAGCGCCACCTCCAACACCACCACCACCTCCTCGTCCGCTCTCGACCACCGGCGCCGCACCAGAATGTACGGTCGCATCTTCGCCCTCCACCGCCGGCATCACCGCGTCCTTATGTACAGTCGCAGAAGTAGTGTCACGTTTTTTTTTGTTGACTCCGTCCGCAGCGGAAGTATCATCGGAACGCACCGAATCTACGGGGTGTTGCTGTTCCTGTTGCCGTTGGTTCGGCGACGCTTGGCCGCCCTGGGGCAGTAATTCGCCCTGAGACTGGACGAAGTTGCCTTCGGGAGGTATCGAAGCGTCTCCCTGTGAGACGGCACGTGCGATGATTTGTGGGTTACGGACCTCGGCTGTTTCCTTATCCCCCTTCTCTGCAGCCACTAGTGTTTCTTCCGACCCTTTGACACCCTTGTGTTGTTGCTCTGCTTCCACGGCACCATTCACTGGTCCGCTGTTAGATAAGGCCTGGGCAGCAAGCTCTAGCCGCCTCGAAACGATACGCTCCTCCGCCGCCTTGTTGACCTCGGTCCTCGCTGCTGCGCCTTCCCCTTCCATTTCGTCTTGCCGCTCGGAAGCAGACTTCCTTGCACCACCACCACCACTGACGCGGGCACCGTTTTTGTTTTTGCGAACACTTCTCCGCCGACTAACAGCTGAGGCGCTACCACCACTTTCCACCGAATGGCGCTTCTTCCTCCCACCGCTAGTACCACCACCACCTGCTCCATTTTCTGCCGCCGCTGGCATTACCACGCTCCCGCCACCAACGCCGTGCCCCGAGTGCGGGGGCGATCCTTGCCGGCGTTTTCCCCCCTCGTACCACTTGCAGCGGCGCTCTTTCTCTTGGGCAATCTTGGCCCACCGCCGTCGTGGCCGCGACTTCGACCGGTGGTCACCTTGTCCGACAACGCTTTGAACTCTTGTGCTTCCTGCACCTGCTGAAACTCGATGCCCGGTGCCGCAGCGACCTATGAACAGTGCGGCGGCGGGGGGGGGGGGGGGGGGTGGGATGGTGTGGTTTGTTTAAGTCAACAAAAGAGCAGGGCGCACGTTGTTATATATAGTGAAACCAGAGAAAACTAAAAGGATGATTTATGGGCTTGCTGCTCCGAGCGCAAGAAGGGGAGCATGGGGCGCGTTAGAACGTACGATTTTTTTTCATGTAGACGAGTATGGTGTGGGGCACCCTTCGAATGTTAGCTAGGCTATACCAATTATGGACGGAAATTTAAGGACTGTTTGGCCTTCATAGTTGTACCCCAATGGTCTTAATATCTCCACCCAGAGTAGTATTACGGGAGGCCATGGTAAATAGGACCTACGGTACACACAAAAACATGTACATTTCCCTATTCTTGCTGGCAATATTTGGTCCTATTTACTGTGGTCCCCCGTAATAGTACGAAGTACACGACCAAGACGGCGACGTTAGGAAGGTCTTCACGTTTTATAGAGTTGGGCGTGTACCAGTAGAGGTAGTAGAAGTAGTAGTAGTAGTAGTAGTAGTAGTAGTAGTAGTAGTAGTAGTAGTAGTAGTAGTAGTAGTAGTAGTAGTAGTAGTAGTAGTAGTAGTAGTAGTAGTAGTAGTAGTAGTAGTAATAGTAGTAGTAGTAGTAGTAGTAGTAGTAGTAGTAGTAGTAGTAGTAGTAGTAGTAGTAGTAGTAGTAGTAGTAGTAGTAGTAGTAGTAGTAGTAGTAGTAGTAGTAGTAGTAGTAGTAGTAGTAGTAGTAGTAGTAGTAATAGTAGTAATAGTAGTAGTAGTAGTAGTAGTAGTAGTAGTGGTAGTATCGTCCACTGCTGCTGCTGGACTTGGCCTGCTGTGATTAATCGGCAGTTTTCGCAAAAAAAAACGAGGTTGCTACTCGCAAGAGTAGTCCGTTTCGTGGGTGAGTACTTCATGGGTACTTGTTGGGTTTTCGTGGTTCTGGTGTGGCTTACTAGACTAGCTATGCTGACTGGAGATGTCAACCGGTCGTTGAACCCCTTACACCACTATAAAAATGAAACCACACTAATTCTGAGTAATTTTTCCCCAAATGTATTGTGGGTGTAGTTCTGGAGGAGTTGAAACCTCCCACAGATGAATATGTATATATATATACGAATGTGAGTTTTTCGGTCATTTTTACCGGGATGTGTATATATGTCTTTTTGTTGTTGTTACCTTCTCTGCGAGGACTTGGGCGCGACGTATCACATTCCCGTGCTCCGCTAGCCTCCTCTGCAGGGAGGCAATGTCTGCGGTCATCACTTGGATACGATGCTCCGACGCTTCCAGTTCCCGCTCGGACACGAGTTGCTGAAAGGGGGGAAAGAGAGGTATCACGCATTCGGTAAGTATGTACACGTATCACGTGGGACCATAGTACATAGGACCTACGGTACACACACAAAAAAAACTACATGTTTCCCTATTTTTACTAACAATATTTGATCCTATTTGCTAGGGTCCCCGGTAATAGATTACGTGCATGTAAGAGGACAGCGTGGCGTTGTTAAATAAATGTTACGCAAGCCGTTTGGGTTCGCGGGGTACAATATCTCCTCCGTAACGTGCTGAATGAAGTGGACGGGCTATATGTACATATGTTTTTCCCCCCTGTGGCAAAAGCAACAATGAAGTTGTTTGCCGCAGTGTATACGTATTAGGTATTACGGGGGTCTATAGTTAACAGGACCTATGGCATACATAAAAACCTATATATTTAGGTATTTTTACTAACAATATTTGGTCCTGTTAACTATGGACCCCCAAAACGACGACGCGTGTGCGGTAGAGGACATGACTCAGTGCCGCAGTATCGATCGCTCCACAAACACAGAAATCTGAGCATCGACCACTCAATCGGTCGAGCTCACCGCTAGCGTATTTGTAATATATTTATTATTAAAGATACACACCGCACAACGCGTCGATCAACTCGAGCGGCCTCGCAGGGGGGAGCGCGTATCCTCGTCGAAATGAAAGCCATTCGCCCTGGATGGATGACCACCCAGAGCCCGACGAACGGCAAAGTCATAAGAAACGAACTAGGTGACACCCTACATGTAGCACGGCATGGAAGTCGTGGTGACGTACCCAATCCATCCGATAGCACGGCGGGGGGGTTGGGCTTTGTGGTGTAACCAAAAACTGCTTGCAAAAACAAAAGCGAGGAAAGGTCACGGACGAATCATACGTAGATGTTACGCGCCATCGTCCCAGCACCCCCCCCCTCCCCGCGCACCCCGTGCGCATACAGTTTCGTCAATCGGTATTCGGGATCAAACCTGTTCTCTCGCCCTAGCTATCTCCGCCGATTGATCCGCCAGGCCTTTCCTCAGCTCAGGGCACTCGACGCAGTTCTGCGTTGCCTGAGAAGAATAACGTGGCATGTCGACGGGGGGATGAGTGCACTCATTTGGCACGCATGGCCGCCAAAGTTTGGCCACCACGGGACGAGAAAGGCGGTGAGAGGTAGGCACCTATACCCTTCACCCTTGAACGTGTACACTCGTATACCGTAGGTGTCGCGACGGGGTGAGCGACGAGGAGGGGGGAAGGGGGGGGGGGGGGGGGGGTGTACTCATTGTCGTGCATGGCCGTAGTCGTATGACCATAGGTAGACCCTCGCATCCCTACAACGCCGGGGTGGAGGCACGTCGGGTTTATATCACCGACCAAGCAGACATTTGTTGCACCAAGCGCGAAGCGCCGTGAGGCTTGTTCGGCGAATTCGCATGAAGGGTGAGCTGCAGCCTACTAAGAATCACTCGTGAGGCGAACTTCGGCGGCTTGTGCGTACGTTTTTGCATATTCGAGGTTAGAGTCGAATGATGACTTGATATCGGGGGGGGGGAGGGGGAGGGGTCTACTCATTATCATGCATGGCCGTAGTCGTATGACCATAGACCCTCGCATCCCTACAATGCGGGGACGGAGCACGTCGGGTTTTCACCGACCAGGCAGACATTGCTTGCACCACGTGCGAAGCGGCGTGAGGTGTTGGGCGAGTCGTGTGAAGGGGGAGCTGCTTCCTATTAGGAACCGCTTTAGAGGCGGATTTTTTTGCTTATGGATGACAGCATCAATGAATCGATTTAATATCTGGTGTGGCCACTTCCAGAGACAGCAATGGGTTCACCATGTGCCTGCCTCGTGGGTGCCTCACCTTATACACACTACGTGATACGATCATTCCCCTTGTGCGGAGTAAAGGTTCTCTCCGCACAAACATGATCTAGTTTGACCGCCAGCCGTAGTAACCGCCAAAAAAAAAAAAACGGTACCCTGGCTGTCTAGCTCACGCAGTGAGAGGCGTGTTTTACAGCGTCGTCGCCAACCGACGCCAACCCAACCTGTATATCCCAGGTATATAATATAGAAGGGGCGGGGGGGGGGGGGGGTACTCGGGAGTAATTTGAGTGCGTTTGGTGAACTTGCGTTTGCTGACCAGCAGCGATCGGCTTGGCCGCTGGGAAGGCGCATTGACCGACACCGACGGCGAGGACTCGAAGAATGAATGACCCAAGATCGCTTTTGAATGTCGCGCGGAGACCAGGCGACAGCTGCTGCCGTGTCTAAGCACACACTTCGTATACCTACAGCTCTGCCGTCAGGCAAGACCTATACTCAAATATAGAGGCGTACCACAGTAAAGTCGCACAACGTTAGTTATTTTTGTGGCCTATATATATATATATATACCGCCCTCACTCACTTGCTCGTTGTCCGAAAGTTTGTCCGGTAGCCTGTATTCGTCGATATCACCGTATCCTCCTGGGCGGTTCACTTCTTCTGTGGCAACAACGCTGCTAGGGTCGGTGATCCAAGGACGATCAGCCCCGTCTCCACCGATGATGCCGTCATGAAGATACCCTTTTTGCGTTCGTCTTGTTTTCGACTTTGAAGGAGAAGAAAGTCCATCCTGCTCGCCCCCTCCCCCTTCCCCTCCTCCTCCTCCTCCTCCTCCTCCTCCTCCTCCTCCTCCCCCGCCACCTTCGCCCCCTATCTCTGCCTCCTCGTCGAGCGCCTTATCGAAACCACCGCCCCCTTCCACGTTCTGCTCCTCCTCCGTGGCACCATCTCCGCATTTAGTAGCATCGTCCGACACCTGATCGACTCTGTCCGCGATTGATAGAGCCTCATCACCCACCGAGGGCGAAGTCGGTCGTCGCAGGTGTTCGGGTGTTTCTCCTCCTCCTCCTCCTCCTCCTCCTCCTCCTCCTCTCGAGGTCGTGTCTGGTGGATCCTCTGTCGACGCTGGCCCTCCCTCGCCGCCACGACTATCGACCTTGGTATGATATATATAGGAGGTGGTATCATAAGAGGTCGCCGCCGTTAAGGCAGCGCGAAGGAAGAGCAAAAACGAAGTGCATGATTGGCTGACGGGTGCATAGAGCATCGATCAAGCTGAAGGTTGTACATATGCCAGGTACCAGGTATACGACACGAAGAGAAAATGTGTCTCTTTTGACGAATGGCATTGTTCACGGTACAGCAGTACATAGCATCGGAGAGATTGTGGGTGTGGGGCACCGGGAAAAAAAAAAAGAGTCCCTTCTTTTTTCGTGAACATATACGTACCAACACTGGTTTATTTACTTTTTTTCACCAATGTATACTAGGCAACCCGTCGCCGATCAGGGCGATTATGAACAATCAGCCTTGAAGCTCTTTGGCCCCGAGAGGGAAACTCAGAGCCGAGCCCTCGGACCATGTACGCACAAGTATACACAATGTAATACTGTGTATTAATAATATTAATAGTGTAGTCCACAACCGTACACCAACCAGAGCTGCTTCGCACGAAAAAAAACATGAACGAACGCCCTTTTCGCGATTTTTTTCTTGTCCACTCGTGTACTATTGATACTAAAGTTCTCCCCCCCCCCCCCCCCCCCCCCCCCCCCTATGGTCATATGGTCATATGACTATGGCCATGCACGATAATGAGTACACCCCCCCCCCCCCCCCCCCTCCTCCGTACGTACGTACTTTCTTGCGAGCAAAGACGTGGAAGAAGGGCTCACGTACGTAAGATAAACTAAAAGAAACCCGACGGTATATGCAAGGCTAAACGGTGAGTGGCGATTTTCCTAGATGATCGCCCCAGCGCGCCTCGGCTGAGACTGCCTTGAAAGTCGATTGTTCGTCGTTCAAATCGTTTGTGTCGCGTCACACGTGAAGAAAAAAAAAAAACAAATTAATTGAAAAAGTAACATTTTCAACTCTTCTTTTTTTTTACCACCTCGCCGGCTATAAATATATATAAAGCCAGGCTTCGACAGACAGACTGATCGCTTTGCGCGTATTGAATTCGGGGCAAACTCGGACGAAATGCTGGCTTCACAACCTTTGTGCCAACTATGGGTTATTTTGATTGGGGTCACGATCTTACTGACTGGGGGGGGGGGTCCCCACTCAAGGGGGGGGGGGGGGGATCCCCACTCAAGGGCGGGGGTCCCCAACTAAGGAGCTACTACCCTCACTCTGTCCCGAAATACAAGGACAGCTGTGTGGATGAAATGTCAGTGTAAAACTATCCCTATGTTCGGAGACAGAGTACTGTAGTACTAGTATAGGGTTTCGCTTTAGAGGGATTACGTTTTCACCGACTGCGGGGAGAGGAGGGGAGGGGGCTTCACCTCAAATGAGCAGCTACTATTACGGGGGTCCATAGTTAAAAGGACCTATGGTATACATAAAAAAACTATATATTTACCTATTTTTACAAACAAAATTTGGTCCCATTAACTATGGATCCCCGTGATACGTACCCAATATGTATTGTTGGAATTCCCGGGCGTGTCTTTACGACTTTGTGATTCGTTGGAGATAGACACAATTCGACGCTGAAAAAAAAAAAAATGTAGGTGCTACTTATGTACCCCTATCCCAGTATGTGCTAGATTACTGTTTTACGCTGCCAACGATCATTCAATGCGAGGATTGGATTAGAGGAGGCCCCCTGCAAGCACGTGCCGTACGTAGATCACGCGACTTTTTGTTGAGATTTGTTAACTTTACGCGCGCGCGCCCTCCTTCCCCCCCCCCCCCCCCGGTCTATGGTCGTACGACTACGGCCATGCATGATAATGAGTACCCCCCCCCCCCCCCCTGCCTCCACCTGAAGGTCGCTGCTTCCCTCGGCTGCCTTGTCGCCGCCACCGGCAGTGGCATCAGAGCCTGACCGAGCCGATGGCACCGACCCCGCGGGATCAGTTGTTTTGCGCTGAACATCTCGAAGCTCAGCTGTGTCGGCCTTGGTCCCCGACTCGTCGGCAGCGGTGCCAATATCAGATTCGGGCGGTCCGTCAACGGTAAGTGCCGACGCCGGCGGCGGTGCTGATTCGCTTTGAGTGCCAACGGTAGACGTGGTCGGCTGCGACGACAGCTTCGCGTGACGACAGGGTGCACCGATTGATGACGACGGCACAGCGCGGGGTAGTCGGTCGGGTCAGAGGAAAAGTACGGCCCATACACAAGAGATTTTGGTCGTGTGTCGGTAACGTCCACGACATGAAGGCGCTCTGTAGCTAACTCGTCCCATCCACGCTACAATGTCACGTCTTCTCCCTCGAACAGGAAAAAATAAAACGAAGTTATCCTGGATGGGTATGAATTGAATCAATTTCACCAACCGCCCCCTCTGGGTTACAAGCAAGTAATGTCTTCCTGGTCGATGAAAAAACCCGACGTGCTCCGTCCCAGCATTGTAGTGACGTGAGGATCTATGGTCATACGACTGCGGTCATGCATGATATCGAGTCCCCCCCCCCCCCCCGCTTGTGTTGTGTTGTCTGTTTCATTTTGCATGAGTGAGTTACAGCCTAATCCTTTTTTTGGAGAGTCATAGCCCGTCAGGCCTGCGTCTCCTATTATGGAAAAAGGGGGCGTAATATTCAGGACCAAATATGATTAGTAAAAATACTGTAATATATAGGTTTTAGTGTATACGACGGGTTCTGATTTCTCTGGTCGCCCGTAATAAATTGGATGTACGTATTTCGAATTGATTCACCCTCCGTGGCTCAAGTCAGTGATTGATTCATTGCGCCCACCCATACCCTACGACATAGAAAGCGACCCTCCCCCCCCCCCCCCCCCCGGCGGGGCGGGCATAATCCAAGGTCAACAGGCATACACTAGCGATGGCAGAATCTTGGTAGAACATAAGAGCGCCTGGCGCACCTTATAGTGGACAGGATCTTGATGAAAAAAAGGCAACCTGATATGTATGTACCACTCTGTCCCTAAATATAGTGAACGTTTGTATGCTAACGTTCCATCAAAACGGTCCTTCTATTTGAGGGACAGAGTGACACAACAGCACCTGGCGCATACCAGGTGCTGGTACATCAAAGCGGAAAGGATCTTGTCACAATTACGCGCCTTGCCTCATAGTGGCATGTCGTGTTGCGCTTGCTCCTGGGGTCTGTGGCTCGAACGCTCATCCCGCCCCGCAGGCCCCTGCGACTGCTGCGTATATAAATATATATTATTCGTTTGTACATGATATATATATATAGAGATCACAGCTGACAGTTTTATTGTTTTTCGTTTTTCAATGTATGTATACTGCCGTTGTTTTTTTTTCACCCCAAATTTCGTTTCTGCTGTGCGTCATTTCCGACGTACAGTAGTTCACGGTACAACCTAGCGGAAACCAAGCACCGTTCCGTCCTCGCCCTTGCCAAGATTGGGCAGAGGTGGTCTCTGAACGTACTGTATTGTCACGCCGGCACATGATACAGTACTGCTGTAGATCGAAAGGTGGTAGATTCATCACATCAATGTTGTGGAGGAAAGAAAAGGTCACTTCGTTTCTGCCAAACGCTTTGATGTACCAGGTATATATATATATATATGACACGGTTTCGGATACCCAACCAAATCCATAATTATTACGAAAAACTCCGGCTGCTGCCTAGTGGGTGGGTGTGAGTGCGTGCTGACAATAAAAAAACAAGAAAGAAGAAGACCGACGATGGAAGATTGCGGCCAATCTAATCGATTTTCCGTCCCGTCACCCACGACGCGTGCCGTGGCAGAGGCACCGATCTTTTCAGAAACATGTTTCTGACTGCCGGAGCTCCAAAAAACCCAAAAATTGTTTTCAATCTCGTTCGTGTTTTTGCCAGTATCTTTCGTGCAATACCTGTGCCGCGCGATTTTTCGTCGAGTTAAGCTCACTCTTTTCGTCAGAGTCCGTTCTTTGGACGAGTTGTGGAGCTCCTCAAGCGAGGACCCTCTTAAAGTGGTACTAGCTGTAGGCACATCCCTACCGTACCATGCATCCCACCTTCTCGTTCAACTCCTTTGTCTGGTCAGCAAACAGGCCTGCGAGGTGCTCGTATCGCCTGCGCCACGTCGAACCGCCGTCGTCGTCAGTGGTCGCCGGTGGAAGCACGGACGTTCCCGTCGGCGACGTCTCTTCCTCCCGCAAGATCTCAGTAGCTGCTGCTGGTGGCGGCGACGCCGGCGGCGACTTGAGGTCGACGTCGCGTCCACCGATAGGCGAGGTGGGGTCCTGCTGCTGCTGCTGCCGCTGCTGCTGCTGCTGCTGCTGCTGCTGCTGCTGCTGCTGCTGTTTTCTCACGAGAGACCAACTCTTGGCGGACGACTGCAAGTTCATTCCGGAGTGCGGTCGCTTGTACCTGTTGCCGTACGTACGTATGCATGAAGTATGAACCGCACGGGGGACAGTGCAGTAGTGTAGACGTTTTTTTTAGAAGGAAGAGGCCTTCATTACCTCGTGTTCCACGTTGAATCCACAGAGTTTGTCCCCAATACTGTGCGTTGAGGTTCTTAAGGGAGTAAAGGAGCGTGGGCGGGGGGGAGATGCTGAAGACAATTCCAAATCACGGTTGCTGTCACCCAATAAAGTAGACTGAGGGTTTCTTCGAAGTAGGCGCAAGAGGGGGGGGGGGGGGCGGGCATAGGACAGGTCGCGCTCGACACGGTCGTGTGTCGCTACTTAATAGAATCGAGGTGCAACTCTCTCTCGCATACGCTATGCTCTCTTTCATAGACCGGGAAGAATACTATATATTACCTGGTAGGTACTCTGAAGCATACGTTGTACTTAAAAGTCCGACTTTGTCCACGGGTTACTTACTTTGTGCTCGATGACAGCTGTAACTGAAGCAAATAACCCGGCCAGCAACACTATCACTGGGGACCAGAGTCACTAAAACTCACGATGAACCCCAAACTCACGCATCCCCCTTTGTTTACACAACATTCTTGGTTAGCGATTACTGCGTTCCCCCGTATAATAGAAGAGAGCGACTCACGAGACGCTGCTGGAGTTCGTCGACGACGTCCGCCTTTTCTCGCGCCAATGCCTCTGCCTTGGCACGCCCCTCGTCGGCGGCTTCTTGCTCCGCCGATGCCTGGTCTCGGGGGGAGGAGCAATCGAACCGAAACGGTCATCGCCCATCCTCGACATCTTGTCCGAGTGCGAGTACAGCATTTTGTTTCGTGTTGCCTTGAAGTGACAGAAATGGATCGGTGTACATGCTGCCCACTACCGGTACAAATACCAACGACGAACGCTTCCGCGCGCTTGAAGTAGAGCTACTCGAAGTCCAAGCACTCTCGCCTAAAAATTACGATGATATTACCGGCATGTGACGTGCAATTGAATCGAAAGAACCGCGATAAAAATGCTTGGCATATTCTGGTGTCACAAGCGCAACGTTAGCTACCTCCTGGGGATCCTCGTGACGTGTCGTGCAAAAACCGAAGGTCGGGACCGAACCAATATACCCCGCCGGCTCTGCCTTGTGAGCTGGTTCTTTCGTATTATACCGTATAAGTCATGCCCAACCGACAAAAACAACAAACCTCTAAGGAAGTACGCAGTGTTTTTCGTGTGTTTGTATTCGTACCGCACCTTTTGTTCGGCCTCGCACGCCCTGATCCGACCAACCAGCGCCTCCCTCAACAGCAATGACGCCGAGGCCAAAGCTCTCTCCAGAGCAGCCGCCAAGGCCCTCTGGATTTCGGACGCTTCGTTTTTTTCACATCATGTTTACGCATTCGAACAAGAGCGGCGTCGTTTCGCGGTCATAAAGGAGGGCAAGGATCACGCTCCCAGACAACGAAAGCAGCAAAGGTCACAGTTTCCCGCTTCCTTTCCCAGCCTTTTTCACGAAGAGGTGTCCAGCTTTGCCGCTTTCTCAAGCGAAGCCGAACGTGATTTCGTATAGTGTCTCTCCCCGAAGTCAAGGGTACTAGTTTTCAGTTTGCAGCTCAATCCGCTTCGCCCCCCCGCCCCCCCCCCCCCATGCCTGCCTGGTCGGTGAAAACCCAACGTGCTCCGTCCCGTCATTGCATGGATGCGAGGGTCTATGGTCATACGACTACGGCCATGAGCGTACTCCCCCTCCGGAATTGTAGGGATGCGAGGGTCCATGGTCATACGACTACGGCCATGCATGAGATCGAGTACATCTCTTCTATCGAGTACCCCCCCCCCCCCCCCCCCCCCCCCCCCCCCCCCCCCCCCCCCCCCCCCCCCCCCCCCAGCGCCATCGCTCGCCTCGAAACCTATACCTGGCATCTACGAGTATGCACGTTCAAGAGTGAAGAAGATAGATGCTTTTCTCTCACCGCCTTTGCTGTCCGTGTTGGCCCTGTTTCGGCCCAAGATGCGTTCTACCGACGAGAGGCCCTCACCACAGCATTCCACAACACCAGAAAAACGCTTTGTCGGCATTCTCGCAGTGTCGCTGCGCCTGCCGAGGTTCGTTTGGACCGGCGTGTGATGTCGCGCATACAACACGGCGGGTCAGCGGCGCGATGGGGCGAGATCATGCGTATACCTGGTACGTGTGTACGGGGGCATGGGGGGCGTACTCATTTGTTGCTTGCCTTAAGTCATTTTAACCGTTGACCACGCATTCCTTTCGAGACGGAGCACTAGGGGGGGAGGGATATTCCGTATTTTCCAAGCTGAGCAACCCTTTTCAACGCACCGCGGGAGATGGCTCGTAGTAGTAGTACGGAGACGAAAAGCGAGACCATCGGAGGCATTCCAAGGTAGAGGTTCAAACTATTTTTTCTGAGGCATCCTATGTCCCCCCCCAAGGTATAGATAGTGTCGAATTCAACGGAGACAAATTTATGAATACGACTGATGCTACACGCGTCTCGTGCGTGTACGTGCGCATTCTGCCCAGAAATGTACGTAGAGCACAAGTTAAATGCTCACAGCCTTCAACTGGCGCCGGGTAAGGACACCGCGGTGGTTCACAAAGTTTTTTTTTCCCAAATGGGATACCTCTCTTATCGCAGAGCGCCTCATCGGTAGGTGTATAAACCAGCGCCCACCCCTAAGCCCAACCCCCCCTTCACGAGTACCAGGTACGACCGACGTAGTGTTCTAGAGGGAGATGCTTAATCGCTCTTGGTTGTGGGCGTTTTTTTTTTTTGTCGTGAAGCTGATTATCGGTTCGTACGCAACGTAGGAGACGTTTTGATCTGTTTATGTACACGTCGCGCATCTCCTAAGAAAAGGTGACGGTCAGCATCGATAGAAGAATCGTGCGGGATGCACTTAGCCCCGAGTGAGCGTAATTTGACGCATGTTGACGAGCATTTGTGAGCGATGAACTCAGTACACCGCACGGGAACGGGAGTGTTTCAGGGGCGCCAAGAGGTCTTCATCGTGACGCACAGGTCGGAGTGTGGCTGGGAATGACATGGGGCACACGGCAGTAGAATCTTCGCAAAAACTCCCTGCACGCCGTAAGAGTCGCAAAAGGCACAGCCTGTACGTAGTACCTGAAAATCTTTGCGTTCATTGAGGTGGCGCAATAGCACTAAAAAAACAGGTCTCCCAAGCCGCAACAATCGTAGCAACTGGGAGAGGCGTTGGAACCCGTCCCGCTCAATACGCACCACAAGCATTAGTAAACCCACGAAGTACTTCCCGCAAGCCCGGCAGTAGGTGATAGATCCATAACAGGACCGTGTCAATACCGACTCTGCGGTGCTAAAACTGCAGCGACGGGGGTACGTCAGACTTCGCACCGGTGTATGTTCTGCCAGTCGTATTCAATACGATGACCTGGCATTGCATTGTCTACTCTCCTTACTGCTTTTCAATCTATTACGGGGATCCATAGTTAATGGGACCAAATTTTGTTCGTAAAAATAGGTAAATATATAGGTTTTTATGTATACCATAGGTCCTATTAACCATGGACCCCCGTAATAGCATCTATCTCTGTGTCGAAGTTTTTGCTACCACAGCTCGCATCTCTCTCGTAGGACGAAAGACTCGGCACGGGCGCTAGATGTGTGCTGGATGTCGACGGGTAGAAATAACGGTTTCATGTGAAGAACACACACACACCAATACCGCCATGATCCAGAAGCCCATCCGTTTATCCACGTCTCACCGCTTCAGTACATTTCGCTTTCCTCCGCAACTCGCTTAACGCCCCGTCTTCTCCGCGTAACGCTCTGCCCACGAGCCCATCGTAGTCCACCGGCGACAAGCTCCACTCCTCCTCCTCCTCCTCTCCCTCCCCGTCCAACTCTTCAGTGCTTGCGGGCGAGTTCCCCACTACCGACGCTGCCTGATCCGTTTTTTCGTCGGTCGTTGCTCCCGTCGGTGTTGCGCTAGGGGTGGACGAAGTGGAGGCAGCTTTGCTCGTTGCCGCCGCCATAGACAGACGAAAGGCCTGCACGTGTATGATTGTATCGGGGGTTTCGTTGGGGTGGGGGGTGGTATTTAGGTGAAAAAAGGGGGGGGGGGGGGGCGTACTCATTTGTTGCTTGCCTTAGTCATTTGACCATTGACCACGCATCCCTTTCGAGACGGAGCACCGTTCCTACTCCTAATAGAGACACCTCCAACAATTGGGCGCTCATGACGTTGTTTCCATAAATTACATAGAAACGTTTTGCTAATCTTATCCCCTTCCTGTTTGGCCTTCTGTGGACACTATCTATCTTCTAGGATAGCGAACGTTTTCTCGCTGCTATTCAATGTATCAAACTCCTCCATGTCACATTCGTCTATTTTCCTCATCTCCTCTTCTAACACATCCCGTTCCTCCTTGGGGGGGGGGGTTGGAGGGGAGGGGGCAGGGAGGAGGGAGGGGGGGGGGGGGGGGGGGTAGCGAGATGTTGTCGCCAAAGCGAGAATGCGCGTACGTATACATATATGCCAGTGGGCGGATGCAGTGTCAGCCATGCCATGACTTGCGAGAAGAGTAGTACAGCAGTTGCGGTTCCAACGTCAATGGACGACTCGGTTCGACAGCTACACCCCTCTATACCCCTCTCGACCTTTTTTTTTTCTTCCGATGGCGGCACGACCTAGAACTGACACGCAAAATAGTGATATTGTTGATAAAATTCAAAGAGCACTCACTATACGCAGGATTTTACCGCTCACGCTTGCATGCATACATACACACATACATACATACATACCTCCCCTTGCTCGAATTTTTGTTTGTCCACTGCAATGTTCCAATTACTAATCAAAGACGATGCGCTAAAGCAATGCAATCACCGAGCCCCTCTCCCTCCCCGGGGTTCGGAACACGTACCATGCACGGTCGGTTGCCATTGGAGATCGACAATGCACTGAAAACCTACGACAGACTTAATTCATTTTCTCGGCAGACCGCGCATATTAAAATCACCGCCGCCAGCATTCGCGTACGAAGAGAACACCCTCTCTCCCTCCCCCCCTCCGATCGCACCGCCGCCATCCGCATGGCGCGGAGACCCTCTTCTTCACCTCGACATAGATAGTGCTAAGGTCTTTGTCCGTTGGGCTACTGGTAAAAAAAATTACCGATCGCCTACCCAATCTAAGCCTTATAACACTCTCCCCCCCTGGAACGGATCGAATATACGGGTCCACGTGCCACCAACACGCGGTTCCAATTTTTGGGGGTCTAGCAGATTTTTTTAGATTCTTGACATGAGGAAATGAGCTTTTCTTCAAAAAGCTATTTCATGGTGGAGGTGAGATTCGAACGCACGACCGACGACCCATGTCCTGCCGATGATGCCAAATGTTAAGGTCTTAGTCCGTTGGGCTACTGGTAAAAGGTTAACCGATCGCCTACCCCATCTAAGCCTAATAACAATAGACAGTAATACAAGACACCCACAATGTTGCCAGGGGAGATAGACGCGAAAAAAAAAAAAAACGCACAGCGTGAAGCGCGATGTAGATGTGTATGTACAAACGTAGCTCATCCCACTCTGATCGGAAAAGTGAGGACCGTTGGGTTACTATTACGGGGGACCATAGTACATAGGACCTAATATCGATAGTAAAAATAGGTAAATATATAGGTTTTTATGTATACCATAGGTCCTATTAACTATGGACCCCCGTAATAGTATGAGTAACCCAAACGTTCCTTATATTTACAACCAGACTGGTTCTACGATAGGAGGAGGGGCGGGGGGTGGGGGGGGATACTCGATATCATGCATGACCGTAGTCGTATGACCGTAGACCCTCGCATCCCTACAATGCCGGGACGGAGCATGTCGGGCTTTCACCGACCAGACAGACATTGCTTCCACCAAGCGCGAAGCGCCTTGAGGTGCCCGGCGAGTCGCACGAAGAGTGAGCTGCATCCTGCTAAGAACCGCTTGTGAGGCGGACTTGGCATATAGATGACAGCTTCAATGAGTTAATTTATTTCCGGTGTAGCCACTTCCAGAGACAGCAATGGGAGTACTATGTTACTGCCTCTTGGGTGCTTTACCATAAACACTACGTGATACGATCATACCCCTTGTGCAGAGTAACGGTTCTCCACCCGGCACAAATGATCAAACTCGACCCCCAGCTGTGACCGACCGCCAAAAAGAAAAGCGGTACCCTGGTTGTCCAGCTCATGTAGTGCGCGGCATGTTTTACAACAGTGTCGTTGCAACCGATGGCAACGCAACCTACAGTATATATCATATATAAGCGGGGGAAGGGGGGGGGGGGGGGCGTATTCATTTGTCGCTTGCCTTAGTCACTTGACCATTGACCACGCATCCCGTTCGAGACGGCGAGGGTGGAGGTATGTTGCTGGAATATTCACTACTACCGCGGTTTAGGCGTTCGGGCGAGAGGCTCTGTTCCCTTACTAAAAACTTGAAAAAAAAAGGACTTGGAAAATAAGATGTTGGCTCAACGCATCAAACGAACAAAATAAACAAACAAAGGAAGCAAACAAACAAACCCATGGTCGTTGACACCTGTCGCGAAACCACAAAATCGTAAGAAAAACCTTACCCGGTAATACGGCAAATAAAGGTAGGGTAGTCACTAAGCCGAGTGACTCTGAGCGAGGCTGCAAAGCACGCAAGGACCTCTTAAAAATGACCGCCTCCCTCTGCCGTAGCACCGGCACTCGGTACAGCTCTGGACGGAAATAAATGGACGGTTGGAGTGTAAACATGAAGAGCTAACGGTCCTTACGTTTCCACCCAGAGTAGTATGAAAATGGACCAGGTACCAGTATGAATTTGCCGGAGTTGGTCACACCCACCTCTAGTTGTTTCTGCAGTTGCACAACCTCAGCGTTCGCCGCGGCCACCGCCTTGTCTTTCTCACGCACTTGTCCGAGCGCCGCCTCGAGCTCGCCCGTAGCTCGAGAACGGGCATCGATCTCTCCCGAGAGCTGTCCATTGCTTTGCCTGCGGAAGTCCCGCAGGGCGTCTCGAAGGCCCTGGAGAAACACCCGTGAGTGGACTTTTCCCATTTAGTTGGGCACAGGTTTGGCGAGTGAGTTATGCAACACGTTAACACGTTTACACCGACCGTGAAAACGTTGCTTATTTAAAGGGAAAATCTTATGTAGTGCGTAAAACGTTCTGTCTGTTTCAAGTAGGTACAAGAAAAGGAAATCCGCCCACGAGAATGGATGCGGCGGCATTAGGGTACAACGAGAAAATCCACGAGCACAGAGCGATAATCATGTCGTTTTCTTTCGTAAACATATATTTTGATTTTCATGGAGCCCTCTGAACTACCTTGACACCCACCAGCAGTCTCGTTAAGCTCTTCGATCACACCACGGCGGGCACAAAAAAACTAAACAACAGGGACAAAAAATAGTTTTTTTCGTACGTTCCAGGAGCGTCGAGACAATGCTGCACAAATAGATCGACGGAAACACCTTCAAACGAAGCCCCGCCGGGGTACACAGCGCGCAGCTTCCCATATACAACCAGTATTATGACATTAAGGGCATGCGCTACTGTGTGAATAGCCCTTTCCCGCCACTTGCCTGTTCCACAGCGTCAGGGTCGTGATTGTTGATAACGGTCGGTTTTCCCTTCTCCTTGCTCAGCTCCATCTGGAGGTTTTGCACGCGTCCTGTGAGCGCTTCGTTCACCTCCTACCATTGACGGCCGGGCGGGCAAGGTACGAGGCAACGATAAAAATGCGAAAGAGAAAGGATCCCTCGGAGCATGAATATAACGGACTTAAACGTGGGCCCTGTGAAAAACAGCCAAGTAATTCGTCCTCACTGTTCCCAAAACGTGTTGAGCTCGACACCTTTCATGCACTCCTTTAATGATTATATATGTACTTCCAAGCATATACATATCGATGTTGTTATATCATGCCTGGTACCAGGTATACTGTACCTCGATCTCGAGCAGCGCTTTTTCAGCTTGTGACGACTGCTCCTTGGCGTCGCGTAGCATTTCCTCCATCGCCGGATCGGTCCCCTTGACAACGTTCGCGTGCACGGCCTGCAGCAGATAGATAGATGTGCTTTGTGCATCCGAGATGGATGTTCGAAAAGTGTCAGTCGCCGCGCAGGTTTAACAGAACGAAGCGCTCGGCAGCGCAAAAAACAAACTCAGCTAGCTTTAGCCTTGCCTTAGCTTTTGCCACTGAGCACTGAATGGAGTACGTAGCGCCATTCGCTGCTTGTACAGTATACTGAACCAAAAAACATTTCGCTTCTCTTCACGAAAATCGGTATTTATATACCATACCACGGGACGAGTAAGTCGAGGAAACGTGTGCCAGGAAAATGGAAAGGAGGGGCGAAGGGTCGAGGTCGTACGATGGTAATATACGGGCTCAAAATCACATTTTTTTTTTATTCGCTTTTTTTTCCGAGCATTGCTACTGTATACCCTGGTATATACTACGTACCACAAACAATATGCTATTCACACCTCCAAGTAATTTGTCCCCAAAGTAAAAACAGTGGAGTTTGACCATAATGTCAAAGGGGTATTGTAATTTCCCGACCAAGGTTTTTTAAGCACGTACAGTGGATGGGGTCTGAAAAGGGTTATTTAAGCACAGCACCAGCTCCGTGGCTTGCTTGAGGGTTTAGCGACGTACGATACATAGATATTCTCACGCTGGCATGACGCCCACCAGCCCGCTTGCCGCCATGTTCCGCCAAACGCAGCACCACCAGCTCGCGCTGGAGTTTTTTGTTGGCTTCCGTCAGCGCTGCATGTTTGGCACCGGCGGCGGGGGCGTGAAACGTCGTCCATAATAAGGAGAGAGGCGTCAACCCAAACAACAATGATATTTGTGTGAAGTATGCGTGTCACTCACACCAACAAATCGTCACTCGCAACCGAGTCATTCGTGGAAGCAGGTTCCTGATTTTCCCGATTTCTTCCTGGGTTGTGATGGCCAACAAAGCAACGACAAGGCAGCAAGCAGATCAGCTGGGTATTCTTGCTCCAATATACTACGGCTTGTCTAATGTGCTTCGGGAAAGCAAGCCCTCCCTCCCGGACCGCTCGCTCTTTCACTCGCTGAAACTCACAAGAACCGTTGGGCAGACTAATCAACACGAATAAATGGCATACTGGTAGAGCTTGTTTCGAATTAGACAACGAGATAACAAGGTCCTATTCAGGTTGTGACGTCGTGCTATTCAAGATTGATAGTACATAGTGTCCCTACCCGGCAGTGCCTATAGCGTTGCCAGGGAGCACTACGTAAACACAAATGACGGAAAAAATCAGACCAAAACCAAATCCTGATTTACTGCTTAAAAAGAAGGGAACACATACACGAAACAGAAGCTAACATGAGTCGTATCAGCATGCCATACCACTTACTATATCTATACGGCGATGCTTTTACTTGGCCTGCTTGTAGAGACAAACCCCTTTTTGACCTCTCACCGGCGTTCTCTGTCAATAACCTGTTGCTCTCGGCCTGAAGCTGCCGTGACTGTCCGGAATCACCGCTCGGTATTCGTGGAGAGCTGAGTTTGTCTAGCACCGGAGCTAGAAGCGGCTCCCTGTTCTCCATGCACCGGCAAAACGACAGACAGGAAGCTAGGCAGTTGGACGACAGAGTCGCTACGGTGCCGCAAAGCAAGTTGCACCGGCTCAAGCATTATTCTTTAAGGGCTGGTGACACTCATGCTGTTATCAATGGCGACTTTCGGCCGCGCCAAGGGCACTACAGAGTAATTCCACACAAAAACATGGACGTGAAAAAAATTATCGTGGCCTTAGTTTTTTTTTCAAATAGCTGGCTGACACGGAAATAAACAGAATATATACGGAGTGAAAACAATAGTGTATGGTGCGCTGACCATGCACCATCATACTGTAGAGCGCTCCGATTTAGATGGCCCAAGACGGAGAAATATAGATCTGCTGACCGGCAAATGCGTACCTGTAGTCTACCGGCATGGCATGCTCAAAGAGTGGACGCAAATAGTGTATGGTGCGCTGACCATGCACCATCATCGCGCTCTCTGATTTTCAAGGCCCAAGACGGAGAAATCTGGATCTGCTGACTGGCGAATGTATACCTGTAGTCTAATGGCATAGTGTCCTCAAAAGAATGGACGCTGTTGATGACAAACGAGGAAGCAACGAAACCATACTGAAGGGCGCTTCGGGACGAGGTTCATCAAACCTACTGCCGCAAGCAAGGGCAAGGCTGCTGAGAACCGTCGGACGAATGCTCGTGCCACAGTTGCACGCCGAATACTCTGGGCCAGGAACCAAACCGCCTGGAGCATTCTACCGCTGAAAAAAAAAAATCTGCTGATACCTAAGCGGTATCGGCGGTCACCCGTCGTATGATGAAAAAACGTAACACAACGGGAGTAAAAGCGACGACGCTATGATACGTACGCCTGAAGCATAGCTAACCTCACCTGTCGATTTGTTCCTGCCTACGAGCCTTGTCCTCGTACCCTGCAACAACCTGCTGCAGCTGCTTCACACGATGCCTGGACGTGTCAAGCAGAAAAGAACGATCGGCGCGTGGATCGTATCTCACGGGGGGTTGAACATCGGCGCACTGCCGCACGGCTCTCGTGGCAGACTGGGGCAGTGCAGGGACATACATCCTGTGAGCACGGGGGTAGACAATACTGCCGCATTGTGAGCAATGCAAGATCGACACTCCATCTTTTGATGCTACTGCCGTCTGTTGATGCTACCGCGTGTACCTACGAAGTATGTATGTGTGCGTGTTGTTCACATTAAACCGTTTTTCCCGCCCATCGGCTTCCAGCAAACCCCGTGTCCGTGCCGATTTTTCATCCTAGAGAGTGGCAATGTTCTGTGGTCACAAACTACGAGATAGAGAAAATAATACGTCGCAAAATGTAGCAAGAAGACTATTAATATGCCATGCAGTGGAAACGTACTGGGTACGAAAGGCTATACACCCAGGTTGAGCAATCATTCCCCGAGAATTCAAGATTATTTTAATAGAGAAGCGTTGCGTCTACCGCCCACCTATTCTACACACGATACCATTGCCTGCCACGTCTACGTGCGACACAACACACACACACAGGCGCTTCCCTGCACCCTTACATATAGGTGTTGAGACCGTCCTGGAGCTTAGCTTTGTCCCCTCGGTAGCGCTCCTCCAACCAGCGGCATCGCTGTTCGGCGCCCTGGAATCGCGTCTGGAGGGTCCCATTCTCTTCCTGAGTGCAAGCACGAGGTACACCAAACATTCGTCAGAAGTGGCGCTGGTGACACGGGCACCCTTTAGCTACAAAGGCACGAGGAACACGATGTTATCTAATCTTAGCACCGTTCGTCTAGTCACTTGGTTCTGTAACGACAAGCTCCCGTTCGCCCTGGAGTGGCAAGATGTTAACAAGTCAAGCTATTGATAGTGACCATCAACCGCGGCGATACCTCGAACGTTTGAGCGTATGATCGAAACCTCTGCACCTCAATCACCAACTTCACCCCAGAGACTGCTATCGATTTCTCGTCGAGAAAAACGTACCATCGCCGGTACGCAGAATGAGCGAGCCAGATCCCTTCGGCCAAAAAGAGGTGGGTACATAGCCAGCGGCTGAGACAGCTTGTGTCCTACGGTGCTTCGAAACGACAGGGGGCAACCGGATTGTGCTGCCTGGGAGTAGAGAGGGGGGGTTCATTGATTGCTCGCCTGCATAGAGTTGAGGAGGGTCTCCACATTGCTAGCATGCTCTTGGAGGTCTGCGATCTTCTCGCGAGCCGCCACCGTGACTTCACTCCCCTTTTTCTGCGCCCTGCTCGCAAACGACACACCACACACACATGGCAGCAGTCGTACGGTACAGGATCCTCTGTGTGTTCCTGATGATGCAAGATGTGCTGCGACAGTGAAGCCAGCGCATTGGGTAGTTTTGCAGTGAACGCTTTGGTGCCAAGGTCGGAAACTAAGAGAAACATCAAGATCCTTTCCCCCCCATGGGCTTTATGTACTCATAGCTGCAATGTTTTAAAGGTTAGACCCGACCCGGCCCCACACCTTCGTTCATCACCCAACATGGTTCCAGCGAGGGGCAAAGGAGGCAGATCCGCCGTCCACAGCGTCCGCGTCACTCGGTCATCTCCACCGTTCTATAGGACAACTGCACGATGTTTTCATCTCAACATCCGCCGATGCACACTTCGTAAAAGGTGCCGTCATCTACCCGGCTGCGAAATTTACGTTCCTGTTGCCTATTTTTCTTCCTACGCATGCTGTCAATCATCACGATGCGGAAATACATGCCGTCGGTACTCAACGGTCCGACGAGCGGCGGTGGATCGTCACCGTTATCACCGTTCGTGATGTCGTTGTCTGGTTCCCTATAGCATGTATGTTAAACGTTTGAAGCTTCTCTGCTCTTGCCTGTCTATCTCGGACCCGTAGAGTTTTCCAGCTTGGGCAAAGATCTCCTTCAGCTGGCCCGTATGTCGATTGGTGGCTGTCTCTAGCATATGGGCGGCGTCCTGATCGAGGTTCGGCGTTGCGTTTTGAATGACCAAAAATAGCGGATGAGGAGTAAACAGGATGCAGCACTGAACGCACAAAGCTACGGTGAAACGCGCAGTCGGTGGCGGGATGGGATACGCGCAAGCACCGGAGCTCACATGTACTTAGAGTCAAATATTTTCAAGCGCAATGGGCAATGGAGTTGCTGACACATCAGATAGAAAATCGTGCATGGTGATGTTGGAGCATACTATTTCGTGCGTTTCGAAGATGCGACAATTGCCGCAATTGCATACAATTTTACCGTCCAATAAAGTTGTAACTTGTGCAAAGCCACACCATCTACGATGCGGGGTAAAACATTACCTAGTTGACTCTTCGCCAGGACCCAGCCTTATCTTTCAAAGCATCGCATTCGGTGCTGTTCGTGTAAAACATATATGCAAGTAAGGCACAGCGGAAACATACCTGGCAGTCCGTCATGAGGGCAACCACCTCACTCTCCAGGCCGGGCTCCGGCAACATTGCGGCGATCGGATTGATGTCCTCGGGCCTCGCCGTACCCGTGAACCCGTCAAACCAACCCCTCAACCCGCCCAGCAACCGACTGTTGCGCTCCTGCGACTCTTCGAACTTCACGGCTGCTGCTGCAAGATTCTCGTGCGACTGCGCCAGCGCCATCGCCACACGCTCGTCGCGGGTCACCGCCCGCCCCGAGTCCCCCATGGCAGACAACCATGTCGCTGCGTGGGATACTTCTCTCAGTCCCGCCTCGCCCTGGGACAAGTCCGTCCTCGCATCCCCGCGGTTTCCGCGCAAAGAGATCTTGCGGTTTACGCCTAAAGAGATGCAAAATACACAAGGGGTGCGTACAAAAAACAAGGCGAGAACACAATTGCATATATAGCAAGACCCGTAATGCCACTATATCTCTAAATTTAAGCACAGTTTGTATATTGTTATTCAATACAAAAGTTCCTCATATTTGGGTACAGCGTGATATGCAGATGGGAAAGGCGCAAAGAGTAGCATAAACTTCCTCCCATGAAGCCGACGGATCTATTGCAACCACTTTTTCTGGGACGGAGGTGCATCGAACAAAAAAAGGGCATCGTCCCTCCGATTCCAGATGGTCCGCCGAACGAAACATATCAGGCAAACGAAAGTACGCCCGAAGGCGGAGAGAAGCGCCACATAATCCACTTGCACATGACCTATTGTACCACACAGCTTGCAAAAGCTGAGCATCAACCCCTCAATACGTAGACTTCAGAGCGGATGTGTGTTCATTACAATCACATACTAGAATACGCGCGTTCGGTTTATCACAATACTTGTAAAATTCGGTAAAAATGGAATATATACGAGGATTATTACGCAGCTTGCAAAGTTGAGTATCGACTATTTAATCAGTAGAACTCACAGCTGACGAATTTCAAAATTTATAATTTTTTTATATAGCGATCGAGAGAATGCAACGCCGAAAGCTGAAGTAAATCCCTCCGTTTTTTCACCCGCGAGAATTTCACACCTGCCGCATCTCGTCTTTTGGCGGTCGCGCCACCAGACCCCTTTCGCCTCCTATCAGGGTCCTGCCGATCTCGGTCGTCTTCCTCAATATTTTCCAGGGTGTGGCTCGCTCTCACGTTCACCTCTTCCCACCGATCGTCGATGGCCCTGACTCGATTCCTTCATATGCGGCGTCGTAGATACATGGTACAATGCCGGGCAAAGGGTATGGTGCATACACGCACAATATTGGGCAAAGCGTATCCGATCTGATGTTGTTTGTCTGTGCCGATGCGTAGCGACAACGTTACGCAGAAGGTTATCGTACATAAGTACTCGTGCTCTTCTTACTTCAAGTACCAGTTCCTTGAACGACACCCGCTTCAAAGACTATTTTCTATTTTCATGGCACACTAATAGAGGGGTTGAGTATGCAATTACCTGATCTCTTGCAGCGCGTACTCCGTGGACGTGAGCTGCTGCTTGTTCAGTCGGGTAGGAACGTCTTGTAGCCCGACAAGAACGTCAGACGCCGCGCTGGTCCCGGCGCTCGCGATGTCAACATCGAGGCAATCTCGACCCAGCCGATCCTGGTTTCGACGAGTACGTATAATATGGGTTTTGGAGATACCGATTTGAACTGTTATGCGAGATTGCGCAAAATCTCATATTTCTGATACCAACCTTAGCGTACAGCTTGATTTGTGGCTGAACCGATCTCAACATCACGAATTGTCTTCTTCGTCAGGCAAAGTAATCTCGGGTAACGACGTAGTCTTGAACTGCAAGCGGCGAAATCATAACAATATCTTACGTGCGCGTACGTATTAACCTTTGTACATTATGTGTGTACCAGGTACGAACGAAGGGTGTGCTTCATGTGTATATACGTACTGTAGCAAAACAGTGATCTTCCCACGCCAAGAATAATTGCACGAGTTAGCGGACTGTACAAGTATATACCTAGTAGATGGCAAAATCTGAAAGCCACGGACCCACAGTCTTTCACAAACAATGACGGTGATGTTCACATCAGGCTAACCAATACTATTAATAGTTGTGACCGTACCGTGGGTGCAACTCAAACGCCCTACTCTCAGTAGTAACGTTCGTAGAACATGACGCTTGTACTAACGTATGCTGGTAACAACGTACCAGGTACCATTGCCGCACTACGGTACGAACTGCTTGTAGGAGGGGGAAATCACCTGGGGCTCGAGGTGGCGGAAGCCGTCTGAGGCATTTATACCACCGGGCATGGCTGGAGTGAGAGGCTCTCCACCACGCGCTCGTTTGTGCAGCAGGTGGGGTGGCTTCTTTGCGCCATGCATTCCTTGACTCCAGTTGTGCGCAGGCGCAGACGCAAAGCCGATACAAAACCGTTGGCATATACCAGGCACTACAGTAGTACCACGTATCTACTACGAGTCCCTCGAGAGTTTATTTTTTTAAAGTTTGAAAGCGAAATATCTACTCGCGCAACGCTTTTCGGTGGAGGGAGCCAATAGTGTCAGCAACACACTACCCATTGCAAAAGGTGTTTGCATCTGGACCCATTGGCCAGAGGACTCTCGGTGGCAACAGCCGTGGATGCCGTGTCAAAGCTCGCAGCTCGCAGCCCCAGCACAAGACGTAGAAGCTGCGGCTGAACTAATACCGGTTTGTGAATAGATTTGCTGAACAGGTGTTTCGGTTACTCCCTATCGCAAGCGAAACGGCACACGGTGTTATGTAATAACGCCAATATTTTCACTTGAAAGCCTTCGCAACAAAATATCAAACACGTACCAGTAGTATCAAAATATCAATATATGAGGAGATGGTAGATGGTAGCTGGTCCTGCTACCGAGGCACGGTACCGACCGGGGCACCCGTTCCTATCGGGAGGGATCACCGGATGTCTCGAGATATGCGTGACGTTTCCTTTCGAGTGAGTGTTGCGTCGGTGATATGAACAGATTCAATTTTATTAATATTTGTTCATGTCATGATATTGCGAGTTGAGAGTTTGGAACAACTTGGCAGTATACTCGTAGTTCTCGTTCCTCGTACGTACTCCTTACTGATAGCAACTTGGCTGTACATACCCATTTACTGTTCGTTCAGGCACTGGGCCTAGTGTACTCCTGGCGCTGCACGCTGAAATCGATCTCTTGTTCTGGTGCCAGTTCCCGGGCGAGCATTATTAGTTGTCTCGGGGTTGAACCTTCCAACCCTTCGTATCTCAAGCACAATAAAGAACGCATAGAACGAATATGAATGAATCCCGATGCTGGTGTTTTTCGCCCCGTGCACTGCTGTTGTTCCACCCGACCTTTGTTATCCTGCCAACTGACAAGGTACGTGAAGGTCCAGCTGCAGCTGCAAGAGGAAGGGAAAGGTGCGCCTCGGTTTAAGGTGCGACGCTTCTCCAGTGCAAGCAAATACGTAGCTCATACTGTTTGAATTTTGAATGTTGGAATTAATTTTGGGACGAAATTTTCAATTTGAGCACGAAAAAACTAAAACGGCGCTATTTACGTGTATTAAGGGCCCATCTTAGACCAACTATTATGGGAAATTATTTCTGAGCTCTCAGAACTGGGGTTTTAGGCCGAATATACGCGTTTTACTTGGCGGGAAAGCCAGAAACACCGATAGACTCCTCAAAATGCTCCCCGTAGTTTTTTGCGAGCTTTCAGGAACAATTTCCCGTTTCTCCAGAGTCCTAATTTGAATTTTGGAGTTGCCAATCACTTTTCTCTGGAGGGTCAGAAATAAGGCTGTTGGTCAGAACTGGGGCCAGAAATAGTGGATCTTCGAGGATTTTTGATGAAAAATCACGATGTCCTCAGAACTGGAAATATGGACGAACAGTCCTAGACGACTCTGGAGAAACGGACAAGTGCTCGAGAAAGCTCTCGGAAAACTAAGGGGGGCATCCTGAGGAGTCTACTGTGATGTGTGATGAGAGAGAGCAGTAAGGGTTCCAAGGGATGATGATCCACAGAAGAAGTGTGACACAGGTATCTGTGCTTGGTCAAACTCAGACCTAGTTCTTATTGGAGTTCTCGTATTTTATTGGTGCGAAGCTTGCTCAAAAAGGGGCAAGTGAGAAGAGTGAGAAGGGAGGGGGGGGGGAAGTAGATGCTTTTTGAAGCCAGAAGTATCATCTGGCTTCAACCGGCTATAATCTACTGGCAAGGGTGCATGCTATATCCTCAACTTCAATAGTGCAACACTCCGTAAGGGTGCATGCGTTACCCTCGACTTCAACAGTACAACACCTCGTAGAACCTGACGAACATACCACGTGCGTACATCTCTGTCTACTCGGCTACTCAGATGCTAGTCTGCGTACCATGTCCGCGAATACAAATATCTTAATCCAAACGGGATACATACGTGTACGAGGAATACTAGCACTGCGTACCAGATACTACAACTACGAAATATCTTATTCCAGACGGTAAAAGGGATACGTGTACGGAAGAATACTAACCTGCGTACCGGTAATACAAATACAAGATATCTTATTCCAGACGGTAAAAGGAATGAGATCCAATTACTAGAATAATATCTAACGGTCCCTACTGCTGGTTGGTCTATATACTATAAAGCAGGGTACTCTATCACATTAGCCCACCCTGAATAGCCGTAGATGCAGATCCCACGACGATACAGAAATGGCTACTTAAGGCATTAGAAATTCGGAAGAGGGGGTCGAAGATACTGCTATTCAAAACAAACGACAACCCAATGAGACCATAGACCAACCCACACCTCGTAAATGAGGCTAAGACGCCTCTGGTAGGCAGCATTCGTGCTAGAGAAGGAAAACGTGAAGGAAACGAAGGAACAACGACAGAAAAGGATGTCGGCCGTGGTAGAATACGAGAAACGTCGAAGGGGTGGTCGGCTACTGTAGGCCCGATAGAAAAAAAATCGTGGCTATCCGCGTTGTAGGCCTATGAGAAAGGTGGGAGAGATCGAGCAAGGTAAGGCACGAACTAGGAAGCTAATGGAAAAGCCGGCAATAGACTTGATGTGGGACTAAGTCCACATGAAGCTAGGGCGAGAAGGACACAACAAGGTCCCTAACTAGGTGTTTTTACCAAAACAAAAAGAAAAACGAAGAAAAGGAACAAATAAGAAGGAAAGAAAGAAAAGAAAAAGAACGAGAGACAACAAGGAAGAAAAAAAGAAGAAAGAAGGAAAACAGAAAGACCAGAAGACCGAAAGACCACCCCTAAGGAAAGGCAAAAAGGAGGTACAACAGAAAGGTATACCCTGGAGGTACAATAACACTTTCTGTTGCGAATTGCGTCCTAGTGAAGCAAACGGAACGTGGGGTGCTAGATGGAATCAACACACAAGGCGAACGCGTGTCCCAGACAGCGAACGCACTGAACATCCCGGCCCAAAACTAGTATACGTCAATCTAACGCATCCGCTGACCATCAGCTACGGTTAATTGGTCGGGCGGATGAGTGGTGGGGGGGGGGGGTGCATTTGCATTTCGTAGTACTCCGCGTGCTAGTCCTCCGGCCTGATGACGCTGAAGGCACCAGGATCCTTGAGTCGCTTTCCGTGAAGTGGTGTAGAGGGACGGAAGGAGTGTGATCTTGATCGGGCCCGGGTCGTCGAGGAAGCGGACGATGTAGGAGTGAGTGGAGGAGGTGTCGGTCGAGGCGCGTGGGGCAACTTTGCCCAACCACCAGAGACCATCGCGGGCCTTGTACCAGAGGTGTGCCCCGGCAGGTAGAGGTGAAGAGCTGAAACGGTGAAGCCAGAGGGTGCGTGGTACGAGGCTGTACCCGGGGGCGAGGAAGATTTCACCCCGGGACCGCGAAAGTTCACGGTGAGCGGCCCCGATGCGCATCTGGCGGTATAAACGGTTGGTCTGGCGGTGCTGTGAAGGGGTGCCCGACCAATAGCGGAGGATGTGGGATCGGTGGAGCTGTAGGTCTCGTTCGTGTTCCCAAGAAGGGCTAAGGAGTCCGGCCCAGTGTGTTTCGTACATAACGGCGAGAACGCCTCCCCGGCCACGAACGAGTTGGTGTCCCGAGATCTGATCGACCTCGAGGCGTTCAGGCGGTGGAGAGATGTCGTCGAAGGTGACGTGGAAGGGCGGGGACTTGGTGGAGAAGGAGCTGAGCACGTACTTAGTTAGGTCGGCCGGTAGGTGTTTGGGGAGATCGTCGATGTCGTCGGGGTTCCGGCAGGGCTTGCAGCGGAGAACGGAGACGCGGTGCTTGGAGTCCCGCCCCGGCATGTCCGAGGGAAGGTCGACGTAAAGGAGCTTGTCGTGAAGGGGCCGTCCATCCGGGACGGCTGAGGCTGGTGCTGGGCCCACGGCAAGAATCTTGAACGGGCCAATCCAGTTGAAGGAGAGTTTGGTCTTGAGAACGGTGGCGTCGGTGCCTTTCTTGGCGCCCTGGCGAATAGTGGCAGCGGTGTTGTAGATCCATGCCCAACCGCCGACAGAGAACGGAGGGGAAAGGCGGAGGGCGTCCATGATGGGGGCGTTCCGGCGGTCGAGGCGTGAGACGTAGACCGCGTGGAGTTCCCGGACGGCGCGGTAGGCGCGTTGCTGACGACCAGTAGCGAGGTCAATGTAAGCGAGCTGGTCCCGGTTGAGGCTTTGATGTCCGCCGATGTTGGGAGCGTCGAACACGGTGAGGGGGGGGAGGCGAGGTAGTCGGCCAATGTGCACTTCGTTGGGGGCCAGTCCGGTGGCGGCGCTGACGGAGTTGTTGTAGGCGCTTTCGATGTGAGGAAGATGCAAATCCCAATCGTTTTGTAGTTCGTTGCCGACCATGGCGAGCATCAAGGCCATGGTGTGATTGACGCGTTCGACGCCGCCGTTGGTGCAGGGGTGGTAGGAACTCGTGGAGATTTTGTTAATGCCGAGGCGTTCGTAGAGGGCGCGGGAGAGTTTGGCGCAGAATTGAAGGCCGTTGTCGGAAAGGAGAGTGACGGGGCATCCCCAGAGAGGGATGTAGCGATCGACGAGGATGTCGGCCGTGCCGGATGCTGTGAACTCGGCTTCGGTAGTGGCGTACATGTCGGCGCGGCGGCTGAAACGGTCGGTGAAAAGCAGGATGTAGGCGTTGCCCCGAGGCGTGATGGGTAAGGGCCCGAAATAGTCGACGCTGACGAGTATACCGGGGCCGTTAGGTAGCGGCAGGGAGAGGGTGGGCCAACGAATTGTTTGGCGCGAAGACTTTCGCGCCTGACACTTGAGGCAGCGGCGGAGCCACCAGCGGGTGGAGATGTCCATGCCGATCCACCAGTAGAACCGCATAAGCATGCTGAGTGTCCGAGAAACACCCAGGTGGCAAGAGGTGGTGGAGTGGCAAGTGTGTAGGACCCACGGTCGCATCAACATTGGGACGTAAATGCGAGGTGGCGATGTGAGGGGTTGCGGCGTAGTCGTACGAGGTTGGCCCAGGGGAGTCACGTGTGGTCGGTGAACAAGAAGGACTGTGTCGTCGTCGGTTGTGTGCAGCTGGCCTTTCGCGGCGAGGGCGAGGACCTCCGAGAGAAGTGGGCGACGGTTTGAGGGGATGTAGTCTAAGAGGTCGCCCGGTGGTGGTGAAGGTGAGCCCAAGGAAAGATATCGTATGGTAGCTGAGCAAAGGGGTTCGGTGCGTTGTTCGCGCGCCCAATCGGTGGAGGTATAATGCTCAACGCAGGAACTAAGGTGTGGGTCGTCAGCAGACCGGACAACGGGTTCAGGTAGTGGGAGTGGTTGAGTAGGGGAGGGCGGGGGAGAAGGCCCTGGGGCGGTGGACTGTGGTGGTGGCAGGGACACTGGTGGTGTAGCCGTCGCTGGTGAGGGCGAGTCTTGAGCGGCACCGCGACGGGCTGCATCCGGTCGCCGAGGCAGTGGCCTGGGTGCGACGGCAGGTGGACGGCGGTGGGTTGGTGGAGGTCTTGAGACTGCCGCAGTTGACGATCGACGGCCAAATCCGTAGTCCGTTGGAGTAAGGGGGGTCCCTGCAGCAGCGGCGGAACGGTGACGGGTCCGAGAAGAAATTAGGCTTGACGAGGTACGAGGAGTGGCCGAAGGTGAGACGCCCAAGGTGGGCGATGGGGAGACGAAGGGTGGCCTGAAAGCCACACCAGCAGGAGCGCCAGCGGTCACGGCGGCTTTCTCGGAGCTGGAAGGCGATTCGGCGATGGAGTCGAGGATAGAGAGATGACCGACGAAGGCGCTGCGAAGCGAGTTGACGGTGGGGTCTTGGGCAAGGCGGGGGCCGGCGGGAAGGCTGCGAGGCGGTCCGGCGGCGGGGTCTTGAGCAAGGCGGGGGCCGGCGGGAGGGCTGCGAGGCGGTCCTGCGGCGGGATCTTGAGCAAGGCGGGGGGCGGCGGGAGGGCTGCGAGGCGGTCCAGCGGCGGGATCTTGAGCAAGGTGGGGGCCGGCGGGAAGGCTGCGAGGCGGTCCAGCGGCGGGATCTTGAGCAAGGCGGAGGCCGGCGGGAAGGCTGCGAGGCGGTCCAGCGGCGGGATCTTGAGCAAGGCGGAGGCCGGCGGGAGGGCTGCGAGGCGGTCCAGCGGCGGGATCTTGAGCAAAGCGGGGGGCCGGCGGGAGGGCTGCGAGGCGGTCCAGCGGCGGGATCTTGGGCAAAACGGGGGCCGGCCGGAAGGCTGCGAGGCGATCCAGCGGCAGAGTCTTGAACGGCGGTGAAAGTCACAGTAGAGCAGGGGGTAAGAACCAAGTCCGAGTTGTTCATACGTGGTCCGTGTCGGCGGAAATCGCCAAAGTCGTTTTCGGTGCAGGGGAGTGGTGGGATGGTGTCGCAGGGAGCGGTTGAGGGTGAGACAAGCCCACCCAAACCGATGCCCGGGGTGAAGGGGTTGATCGGAGTAAAACCGCAGGCTTGGATAAGGTAGATACCTTTGGTGTCGGGAGGGGTGAGGCGGTTGGGTCCGGTGCGGTCGAGATCGGTCGCTGGTTGTGGAAGTCGCGACAGGAAGTCGGCATTACCATTAGCTGAGCCTTTCCGATACTCCAAGGTGTAGGAGTAGGCGGAGAGGAATTCCAGCCAGCGTTGGACGCGAGCGTTGTGTTCACCGACTTTAGCGATACTCTCAAGTGCCTTGTGGTCAGAGTAGATGTGGAACTTGGTGGACCAGAGGTGGCCGCGGAGGCGTTTGATGGCCCAAACGATGCTACCGGCTTCGAGGTCGAGGGGGGTCCAGGACCGTTCGTTGTCGAGAGTGGTGCGGCTGATAAAGACGATGGGACGGACGGAACCGTCGAGTTGTTCTTGTTCGAGAGTCGCGCCAAAGCCGTCGATGCTGGCGTCGCAGTAGAGGCGAAAAGGTCGGGAGTTGTCGGCAACGGCATCCCAGTCTGGGTAGACCAAGACCGGAGGGGTAGCAAGTTCGTGGAGGATCTGGCGAACGATAGTTTCCATTTCCGGCGTGAAAACGAACTTAACACCTTGTTTGAGCAGGGCGTTAATGGGTCGGAGCCGAGTGGAGAGATTCTTCAGGAATTTACGGTAGTATCCTATGCCTCCGAGGAGTGAGCGCACTTGCTTGGTGTTCGTAGGCATGGGCATCTGAGTTAGGGCGGCAACCTTGTCGGCGTTAGGGCTAACGCCGGAGGAGGAAATGGTGTGTCCCAAAAAGTCGGCGCTGGTAGCGCCAAGCTTGGCTTTAGACGGGGATAGCTTGAGGTTGTGTTTTCGAAGGCGTTCGAAAAGGGAGCGGATATTGGCGACGTGGGCCGCAGGGTCGGGATCGAAAACTATGACGTCGTCGAGGTAGGCCGCTACGCGGTCAAGATCTTTGATGACCTCGTTGATGACCTTGACAAACCAGCCGGGCGCGGCGCTGCTGCCTTGGGGCATGACGAGCCACTCGAAGAGTCTGGTGGGCGTGCAGAAGGCGGTCAGGGGTATGGTGTCGTTGTCGATGGTGATTTGGTGGAACGAAGACACGAGATCGAACAGGGAGAAGATACGGCCTTTACCGAGGGAGTCGAGAACCTCGTCGACGCGGGGGATGGGCAGTTGGCCCAGGGAGCTGATGGCGTTAAGCTTTTTGTAGTTCACGGTTATCCGAACATTGCCGTCTTTCTTGGGAATGGCGACCATAGGGCTGGCGTACGGGGAAGTGGAGTGTTGGATCAGACCGGCAGCCAGATATTGGTCGAGAACAGCGTCGGCCTTTTTGGCGAGGATAGGGTTGATGCGGTAAGGGCGGGAAAAGACGGGGGCGCTGTCCGGGGGGATGGAAATCTTGAACGGAATAAGGGAGCACGAGCCGAAGTCGGTTTTGGACGTGGAAAAAAACGTCGGGAAACTCGCACAGAACGTCCCCCAGAGCTGTGATGACCGAGGGGGACCAACCAGAACCGCGGAGGTCGAAGGAGATTTCGCGGAGGTGTAGCGGAAGTCGGTCCCAGAGGCGGAGGAAGCTTGTCCGTTGGTCGGCAGTTAGGCGTTCCAGGAGTTTGGGGCAAGGGGTCTTGGGGGGATCCGCGGGGGGTGTACCGTCGTCATGCACGGGGATGTTGTCGTGCAGGGCGTGAATGTCGATAACAGCTGGGGCTGGAGGTGACGTTGCGGGGAGACCTTGCAGTGCTGATACCGGAATTTGTATGAGGGGAGAGGAGGAAGTCCCCAGAAGGTCGCCTGGTTCAAGATCAGTGAATCCCGAGAGCGGGATGCTTTGGTAGCCGTTGGCGACGAAGATTTCGGTTTCGGAGTCAAGGCCGTCGCGGGGAAGCATGTCAACGAGGTAGTGGCCGGTGGGTGCCGGAATGCCGGAGGGACGCACCAGATTTACCTGGACGAGAGATGGCGTAGCCGAAAGTGAGATTGCGTGAGCGCCGGCGAACTCGAGGTGTAGGGTGTCGGGAGAAGGTCGGTGGTCGTGGATGAAAGTGGAGAGACCATGCTTGTAAGAAGTGGTTAGGGAGAGCTCGCCAAAGAGCGGTCGCGAGGGGAGGCGAGGCAGGGTTACGTACGTGCGTTGTTCGAACCGCATCCAGCTATCTCGTCCCAGTAGAACGGGGTGTTGCATAGTCCCATGTGGCACTATGCACGCCCATACGGCGAGCTCGGCGGAGGGAGTGTTGTCGTGTAAGAACTGGATGCTGAGTCGGACGGAAATCGAAGTGAGGAGCGGAGCGGATTTACCAAAGCCGCCCCAGGAACGAGGAGCATCGTGTCGTTCGCATATGTCCGACGCAGCGTTGTTGTGCTTCATACGGGCCCAAGCTTCAGCGGAGATGAAGGTCTGGGGGGAGCCGGTGTCCAAGAGAGCTACAAGGCCGTAGCGGTTGGATGCGGAGGGTCCACTGTGTACTCTGATCCTGGTCGTGAAGGAGGCGTCGTCGATGGTAACGATACCGCTCGAGAGGCCTGGCCCGTGTTCGGCAATGAGGGAGGGGAGCGCGGAAGGGAGAGCAGCTCCGGACGAAATGGCAGAGACCAATGCGTGCGGAGGAGTGGCCTCAGGAAGGAAAGGGGGCCGTAGGTGATCCAGCGTGGAGTGCGGTGTAGAAGCTGGAACGGTTGCGCTGATCTCATGGATCCCATTTTCGGAGGGTGAAACGCGAGAGGCGCGGGGGGGGGGGGGTGGGAGTAGAGGGGGGGAGGCAAGCTGGTGGCGGATCTTCATGAGGATGTCGCCCAACAAGTTGAGTCCCGGCCAGTGTGGAGGTTGTAAGGCTCGCGTATCGTTACACCTGAAGCCTATGCCCCAGACGAGGTCGTAAGGACTTGCTTCGGCGAGGAACTTGTCGCCGGTGTCTACGAGTTGTTGTAGTAAAGGGGGAGCCGAAAACTTGGCGAGGTTGCCCTTGAAAACGATGTCGTACCGATGTTGTGCCCAAAGCTCTTGATTAAATTGGAGACCGAGCGTCCGAGGCGTTTTTGTTGTGCGGGATTCGGAGAGGACATGATCATCCGGCGAGCTGATGTGTCGCCGAAAAGCTTGGCCTTTTCCGACATCATGTACTGTTCCGCACAGTTGTAGTGCTCGTTATCTACGGTGAACGTCGAAGGATACCACTGGGAAAAAACCGAGGAATGATCCCAAAAAAAAAGAATTTGGGAGGGGCTCAGGGTCGAGGGGAGTGGAGAGGGGGACGTTGTGTGGGACGTTGTCGGGGAAGGCGTGGGTGAGACGACTTCGCTCCCCGAAAACGTGTGGGGTAAGGTCGATTGTGACGAGGCCCCGGGAGGATGTACGTGACGGCGAGACGCTCGTGACAGAGCACCCTGGGAGTCCCTGCTAACAGCATTTAACGTATGCGGAGGAGGGAATAACTCGGAAGAACATGCGGTGCCTGTAATAGTCCGTGACCGGGGTGTGGGTGTCGGTACAGGTGGCTCCTGGCATAATCTTGGTGACTTGGTCGAGTCTTCCGCGGGTGAATCCGCGGGAAAACCGTCCCTTGGGCCCAGGGAGAGTGGTGTGGTCAGCACGGGGCGGGCAGCTACGAGTCCAGGAGATCCTGCAGAACCAACGGAGGTCGAAGTATGTGCTGTCCGGGATCGACGGACGCCGGTTGACGTGTGCCGATAACATCGTTCGTCAGAGGACGTAGATGAGTTGGGAGTCGATGGCCCTGGGGGAGGAGCAGAGCCGGAGAGGGAGTGGATACCGCTGTTGGCCGTTGTTGTCGTGTCGCCCACAAGATTGGCAAGATCCGCAGACATTTCGGCAATGTTGGGCAAGGCGCGGCGTCGCGCATCGACTGGGGACACCGAGGGGAGCGTTGAGGGAGTGCTCGGTGTGCCCGCCTCCTCCTGCCCACACCTCAAACCAACCGCTTGAACAAGGGAGCCAACCCTAGATCGAGGGGTTGATATTGAAGATAGGTTAGAAGGGGGGGGGAAAGAGGGGGAGGGGTCGGGAGAATTAGTAGAGCCGGCGGCCCTTAAACAATACGCTGCCCGAGGGTCCAGAGAAGTACCTGGCGCGGTCGCGTGTAGTGCCGCTGGTGAAGTCGCGAGCGGTTCTTCACCATCGGCTGGTCAGTTAGTACGGAAGGTGCCCGGTTGCCGGGAGTTTTGATTGCCTCCGTGTTGTGAAGGACCGAGGCGCATGTTAGCTGGGGTAGTGGGGGTCTGGGTTGTGGGACCGGTTACAGTGAGGGCAGAGGAGGGAGGTCCTTGAGGGGAGGGGGGGGTGAGCTGTGGTGCCGAGTTATCCCGGGAGTGGTGGTTGTTGGGAGAGTAGTTTGTCCACTGAGAGCCTGCAGTACGGTTGGAGTTCCCGTGGGAGCGCTCGTTTTTAAAATGGGAGTTGGACCGGCGGTTGTTATTGGAATTGCCGGCAGAGTTGTGTCCCCTCGAGTTGAAACGCTTGGAGTAAGAGTTCGAGTTCCGATGGGCATGGCGTTCGTACTGTCCCCGACGGTATGAAAGCATACGTTGTTGCCACTGTTGAAAAGCGTAGCCTCCGTCGTTGAGCTGGCCAAGCCGGGGATTGAGCACACCTGACTTGTTTATGAAGGGACTCTGACACGTCTTTACGCTGTGGTCCTGTCCGCCACAGTTGAGGCATACGCCACGCCAAGTGCGAAGAGCAGTCGCTCTAGCAGTAGCGCCAAGAAGAGGACTCCAGAGGGGGGGGTCGGTGGTCGAAAACGTGGTAGACACCATGTACACTTCGTCGAAGTGTTCGAGAGGCCAGTGGTTGTAACCCAGAGTGAAAGGGTCAATGTCTGGGGACGTAGAGACGTTCATGACATAGGGGTTGCGTTGGGAGCCTTGTTGGTTTGGGTTGGAATGATTGCGCGAACGCGTCTGCTGAGCAGGGGCCGATGACGGCGGGGACGACGAAAACGTCGTGTGGCCTCCTGGGGAGGTATAAGAAAAATATTTTTCGCCATTTAGGGCAGGTGTATTATTCGTAGCGTACACTTCATGAGCCTGCCACATGGCCGAGACCGAAGGGAAAGGTTCTACCGCAGTCATCAATTCACCCGGGTACAAAACCGGAGTCAAAGCAGGAAACTGTCTACTAACACTGGTACGCACTACCTCTAATACCATGGCGTCGCTGGGCTTAAAGACCTTTTCAGAACCTTGTACAACCGCTGTCAACTCCCTCAAAGCCCGCAAATAAATGGAATACACCGTGCCCGTTGGTACTCCGAACGCTTGAAGCTTCTCGAATGCGCGGCCTTGGTCGCCGTGGTCGAAGTGCGTGCTCAGCAGACGCAAGAGTAGGCGAAAGGCAGACGGGCCGGCATTGTCCTTTTCCCGAAGGTGATCGCGCACCTGTTGTCTCCGGAGATGTAGTCTTCGTCGGTTGACGAGGAGAAATAGTCGCCAACACTGTGCTTTCGTGGGCGTTGTTCAGGCCGAGGGGAAGGTCCGCTGTTGCTGGACCGGGGGCGTGTGGTCGAACTGGACGATGACGCGCGGCGGGCCGGGATGTCGGAGGTGCGGCTGTTGTGGTTGTTGTCGTTGCCATCGCGATCATGGTCGTCGTCCGGGCGCCTGCGGGTGACCGGTAGGCGGCCGTCCGAGCAACCCATCGCCCGCTGTTGGCGCTGGCCGCGGGAGGCGTTATATTCTGCCACGGTCGGCCAAGTGTGGTCGTATGTGGAGTGAAAAGCCCTCAAGATGGTGACCAATCTGAGTAGTTTGGCACGCACGACGTCGTCGGTCACATTAGGTAGAGATTCCAGGGCGTGCCGGAGGGTGGTTGAGGCGGTAGAATGATAGAACCCTTTGATGGCGGAGGCAGCCGACGAGATGGCTGCCCGCCTGTCCTCTGGGACATGGTGTGACGATATTAATTGGCGTATGGAAACGTGTAAAAACGCGACGTCAGAAAACTCCAAGACAAACCCCAGCGGGGCAGGGTTTCTCGTGGGAGAAGTGGGGGGAGGCGGTGTGGCGGGAGCTGAAGAGTCGGCCGGGGGAGTAGGGCCGGTGCTGGGAGTCGAGGCAGCGGTCGAAACCGCGCGGAAGGGAGTGGGATCGAGGCCTTGAGAGGCCAGAGTTAGGGCATGTTTGGCCCTTAGTGAGGCCACCAGTTTCTCGGCGCGGTCGATCTCGTCCCGCTCCCTCGCCTGTCGCTCCTGTAGGAGCCTCGAAAGGCGTGCTTCACGCCTGGCGCGTTGCACATTGTTGTCTTCGAGCCACGCCTGTAGTTCCGAGATGGACGGCTCGTCCTCCGCAGGTGTTGTTGTTGCGGCGGGAGGCGCAGCTGACGTGGTGTCGGCCGAGGCCGGGGGTCGCTCTGGAGAGGGAGTGGCGAGGGAGTTTTCCGAGGTGAGGAGTGTCGGAACAGGGGGGGCTGTTGCGGTGGCTACCGGGGTAGGGGTGAGAGGTGTTTGTTGTCCCATCACCGTCGTTTGTGTGAATGCCGTCATCCTCATCACCGGAGGACTCCGGCCCAAAGTCCACGCCATCCTCTTCATCTTTCACGTTTACCATTGTTGCTGTTGGCAGAAGCCGACGACAAGGGAGCGAAGGGAGGGAAGGAGGGAGGGGAGGGGAACATGTCTGAGCCCTAAGAGATCGTGCCATGTGGCGTAGCGAGCGGGGTGTGTGGGGGGGGGGGGGCTTGGGGGTGCTGTTATCCATGTGCGAGCGAGTTTTATAGTGACCGGTCGCGGTGATGGAGTGTGTTCGTGTGCGCCCTCCGTCCGTTTGAGTGTACTGTAGACTCTTGTGGCGCTCTGGTTGAAGCCTAGTTATATTTGGGCTCAGGTGGCCCCGCTCGTGTCCCGTGGTGGAAGGAGGTATAGAGATACGACCTTTTAGACCCGTTTGAAGAGGAAGTGTAGAGACACTTCTGCGCACTTGACTGTAGTAACGGGGTGTAGAGACACTCCGTTTGTTCGCAACAGTATCTTGAATTTCTTGAACGACGCTGGCAGGCCCGGGGGTTTCGTACTGGGAGGGGTGTAAAAGGGACCCGTGCCCGGGCTGGTTTGGGAGGGCGGGAGTCGTATACCCGGGAGAGGAAGGGGAGGGAAAAAACCGAAAAACAATAAAAAAGAATGCAAAAGTCCGGAGGAAGGTGGGCACGGGAAGGTGGTGTCCGTCGAACGGGTGGAAGAGGGTACCGTACCAACCATGTACTTGACTCGCTTTGTGATTCGAAGACAAAACTCTCGGCAAAATCATCCTCCAATTGTTGACTCTGTGTCTGAAGACAGCTGTCGGTTGCTGTCAGATTCAGAGACCGAATAATTGTACTGGTATTCGCGTCTTCTACGTTGCGAAGTGTGTTAGTAATCGTCAACAGTTCCACTGAATTTTTATCCGGAAAAGAATTTCCATCCGTACGGCTCAAAATTTCTCTCTCATCGCCGAAGGTTCCACTATGTTCATCCAAAACTGTACAAGCGTGTACTTCTGGAAAAAAAAATACGATTGTGCCTGTCCAAAACGAGTGGTGTAAGGTTGAAAATTTCGTCGTAGTTTTTCAAAGCTGCAAAAGTGTGCAAATCTGGAAAAAAAATACGATTAGGACGGCTGGAATTTACGTAAGGTTCGTCGAAAAGTATATCACTCGGGGGACCTGCGTGTTTTGGCATACCTGAAAAAAAAATGCGATTACGACGGCTGGAATTTACGTGTGTTTCGTCGAAAAGTACATCACTCGGGGAACTTGCATGTTTTGGCGAATCTGAAAAAAAAATGCGGTTACGGCGACTAGAATTTACGTATGTTTCGTCAAAAAAATCATAACTCAGGGGACCTGCGTATTTTGGCAAATCGGAAAAAAAAGTGCGATTAGGACGACTAGAATTTACGTATGTTTCGTCAAAAAATTCATCACTCAGGGGACCTGCGTATTTTGGCAGATCTGAAAAAAAAATGCGATTAGGACGACTAGAATTTACGTATGTTTCGTCAAAAAATTCATCACTCTGGGGACCTGCGTATTTTGGCAGATCTGAAAAAAAAATGCGATTAGGACGACTAGAATTTACGTATGTTTCGTCAAAAAATTCATCACTCTGGGGACCTGCGTATTTTGGCAGATCTGAAAAAAAAAATGCGATTAGGACGACTAGAATTTACGTATGTTTCGTCAAAAAATTCATCACTCAGAGGTCCTGCGTCCAAAAATATACTCTCCTTGCGAAGTGAAAAGCAGAGAGAGTAGTATTTTGCGAAGGCGTCCGATGAGTCATCGGTGCAAAATATGCTCTCTAAAACGTCACGCTCGTGAGGTTCCACTAAGTTGGTGAGGGAGGCGGGGGGCACTGCGTTCAGGGTTTTTCTGTGACGCGGTACGTACGAGGTCCAGATAATTTTCAAGCTCATCAGGGCTTAACGAAGACCAATGAACTGCGTGCTCTGTCTGAGGGAAATCGGACAAAAATGTAGCATCATCAAACTGTGCGTTGTCCAACTCATCATTCGTGGACGGAGCGACTACGTCCGTGAGTGGAAGCGGGTGAGGTAACTGCAACCTGTCCATTACACGCGCAAAATGACTATGGTGCGAAGAACGAGGTGCCGGGTGTTCGCAAAAAGTTGTATACAAGGCCTCATCGCGAGGATATGTTATATGAAAATCGTATGGGCTACAAGCGTCGGTCGGCTCTGTGGGGGTGTACGACTGAGATTTTTTTTTCTTCAGCCGTGATAGTTGGTGTGAGTAAGCATTTAACGCAGCGATAGTCGCTATCGGTGTCGACATGAGCTTATTTGCATCAGCAACAGAGATGTGCTTTTCAGCGACGTCTGGTTCGTCGTCGAAATCCAAACTATAAATAGCTTCATGAAAAAGGATGATCTGAGGTGAGATCACTACGGAAAGCTCGTCAGACCGGTCGACCATTTAGAAACGCGCGGACGCGAAGGCGGAAGTTATTTCACAGGCGCAGGCGTGCGCGCTACGGCGGTCGTCTCTAGAAGCGGGCGCAACGCGCGCGTTGCGTTACGGTGCAGTGCTACCCAATGGAGAACACGAACGCTGGTAGACAGAAAGACAAAGACAGAAAAAAAAAAAAAAAAAAAAGGAAGAAAGACAAGGTACTCTAAAATGCAGTGACTCGACTCATGCCAAAACAAAAAAAAAGGAGGAAGGCTCACACCTAAAGGCAGAGGAAGGCTCGAAGAACAGGTCGAAGCGGTGGCCACGAGCAGAGATGTAGTCCGTAAGACGCCGCCAAGTGTGATGTGCGAGGAGAGAGAGCAGTAAGGGTTCCAAGGGATGATGATCCACAGAAGAAGTGTGACACAGGTATCTGTGCTTGGTCAAACTCAGACCTAGTTCTTATTGGAGTTCTCGTATTTTATTGGTGCGAAGCTTGCTCAAAAAGGGGCAAGTGAGAAGAGTGAGAAGGGAGGGGGGGGGGGGAGTAGATGCTTTTTGAAGCCAGAAGTATCATCTGGCTTCAACCGGCTATAATCTACTGGCAAGGGTGCATGCTATATCCTCAACTTCAATAGTGCAACACTCCGTAAGGGTGCATGCGTTACCCTCGACTTCAACAGTACAACACCTCGTAGAACCTGACGAACATACCACGTGCGTACATCTCTGTCTACTCGGCTACTCAGATGCTAGTCTGCGTACCATGTCCGCGAATACAAATATCTTAATCCAAACGGGATACATACGTGTACGAGGAATACTAGCACTGCGTACCAGATACTACAACTACGAAATATCTTATTCCAGACGGTAAAAGGGATACGTGTACGGAAGAATACTAACCTGCGTACCGGTAATACAAATACAAGATATCTTATTCCAGACGGTAAAAGGAATGAGATCCAATTACTAGAATAATATCTAACGGTCCCTACTGCTGGTTGGTCTATATACTATAAAGCAGGGTACTCTATCACACTACCGGTGTTTTTGACAGTCCCGTTGAGTAAATCGAGGTTTTTCGGCAAAAAAAGCCAGTTCTGAGACCCCTTCAAAAATTTCCCATAATAGTTGGTCTTATAGAGGACATTTGGTTTTTTCAATTTGATTTGATTTTTTTTTTCTACTTTAATTTGCATCTGATTAGCCGACGAGTGAATCAGGCAGGATTCTCAAGGCAAATTAGAAAAAATCAATTTGAGTGAAAAGTCTTTTGGGACTTTTTTCGTGCGATTTTTATAAAATTCAATTTCGAATTTGGGAGTTGATCAGCCTTGATGTAGCACGTTCACGGTTGGTCAACACACCCGCTGGAGTCGGGGTGATTCTTGGCCGCTTCGGTGACCACGGTCGAGGCGATAAAACGCGAACCTCAACGACAGGCGACCGGAGCAATAGCCGCGCCCACGGTCACAGACTATAGCACATCGTATCCCGGCGGTGGCGCCTCAAAAATATGTCATGGCGGCCGCAAGCCCAATTTTTCGGCCTACCCGATCGGCCAACCATCACGAAAACCGAGCAAAATGAACAAAAAAAAAGAGGATACGCTCGAGACCTCGATAGCTGCATCACCGTTGCTGTTCCGCACGTGGCGCTTGAGGGCTTACTCCGCCCGCCCAAGACACCCTGAGAGTGATAGCTTCCTATCCTGCGCCACCAAAAAAGAAAAAGAGGCTGGCGGCGGCGCGCACGCGACAACGCAAACCTTGGCTCTCGTCTACGCTCGTCGCTGTTTGTCGGCTGGGCGTTGTGTGACGCGGTGCGTTATTCCAGGTTGTTTCGAATTCCTTTTTGTTTGACAGTGAATGCGCCGCTTCCCGATAGGATACAAACACGTTTTTTTATCGAAATCAAATTAAAATTCATTAGCTTGAAATTTTAATACCAAATAACAAAATTTAGCGTTCCCCGTTAATATGGCCCCCAACGCGTTGTTACGCGGAACACATTGCCGTAACTTTTTTTTTTAATGCGTGACTTTGTTGTGTATATATCCTTCGAATTGTCATGTTATATATTACTCTCTGCGACTTCGAGGGGGGGTCCACTGGCGTGGTTCGAGAGCCGCGACACCGGCCGCTGACTCTCGTTGCCTATCGTACGCTGGTACCCGGGATTCCCCCCCCCCAGCCGACTGGCCGGGGCTCTAACAAGCACAGTCTCGGACGACCGAGACTTCTAATGGTAGTAAACCATTGACATACCCCACTCTCCCAGTGAAAGCCCCGAATTGCTATCAGTTAATCACAAACAATAATAAAAGTATAATACGGTGTGGCCAGCACCATGTGGCCGCTCCGTTCCACCCACCTTTGAAAGAGGAAAGGGGCGGGTGGGTGGGAGAAACCACAACAGTAGCCCTAGCCTCTAGGCCTATCAATCGGCAGCGAGCAGTGCCGTGCTCTACTCGCGCACCAATCACGAGAAGCTAGGAGGGGGCACGGGACGAGTGTGGCCGTTCTTCTCTTCTCTCTGCCTATGAACAAATTAAGCCATTTAGTTTCCGTCGGTAGGGCCCATGTCTATAAATGATTAATTCCGTCGGTTGTGAACAAAACAGGCATCTCACGTGAACTTAGAGATACAACGCATTTGTTATCGCCTATCCCCGGTATCAGAAAGCTCCGGAGAACTGGGAGGTCATCTACAGTAGTTTTTGTAGTTTTTGTTGGCATTTACGTTTCGTGGTTTGGATTTTCTGTTACTTCGTAATGTTTTTGGGTTTTGGGTATTGGCACTCACGCTACTTGTACAGGTGGTCGGATTGCAATTGTAGCAACAAAAAATGTTGACTAACTATTATGTACGTATCGTGACACCTGCAGTAAGTTTGGATGGGAACTTTGCTCAGTGTATGTTGCGTTGTCCGCCATACTGACAGCGTACGCGGCACACGCCGCGCTTAACATGCACTCACCTATAAATATATTAATGCCTGATATTTATAGTGCTTTTGAGCTCTTTTAAGGGTATTTTTCAGAGACGTGGAAACCCGAGGATGAATTTCAATTGTCCCCGGGGGAAAAAAAAAATCATGAACTTTCTCGTTTTTTTTTTCCCGTAACAGCCGTGCGTAACACCCAAAGCTGGTTTCGGGTTTCTACGCATAAGTTATTCCCCTGATTTGCCCTAACCGACATCCCTGAAAAAAACGTTGCAGCAGCGACCAAAAGACAAAATGACACCACACTTGTAAACAGGTCAAAATGAAAACAAAACTATACGGTGGGGTTTCTGGAGGAAATTACGAAAAGCGAGTTTTCTAGAGATGTCTTTACTTGGTTTTCGTATCCCCCCTATTATATACCTGGTATATATATAGGTTAGGTTGGCATCGGTTGGCGACGACGCTGTAAAACACGCCTCTCACTGCGTGAGCTAGACAGCCAGGGTACCATTTTCTTTCTTTTTTTTTTGGCGGTTACTACGGCTGGCGGTCAAGTTAGGTAATTTTTGTGCGGGGAGAACCTTTACTCCGCACAAGGAGGATGATCGCATCACGTAGTGTGCATATGGTGAGGCACACACGAGGCAGTTACATAGTACACCCATTGCTGTCTCTGGAAGTGGACACACCAGAAATTAAATCAATTCATTGATGCTGTCATCCATATGCAAGAAAATCCGCCTTTAGAGCGGTTCTTCGTAGGATGCAGCTCACCCTTCATGCGACTCGCCCAACATCTCACGGCGCTTCGCGCTTGGTGCAAGCAATGTCGGCCTGGTCGGTGAAAACCCGACGTGCTCCGTCCCGGCATTGTAGGGATGCGAGGGTCTATGGTCATACGACGGCGGCCATGCATGATAGTGAGTACACCCCCCCCCTATGGTCATACGACTACGGCCATGCATGATCATGAGTATACCCCCCCCCCCCCCCCTCTGGGTATCGAAAATGGGTAGAGGGGGGTCAGATTTTTTTCTTCGTGCACCCCTGACCCCCGAAAGTACGAACGAAGAACTAGTATATGTATACGAGTATATATACATATTAAAGCCGTAGTACGCGATCGAAGCATTACACATAGTTTGCAAACATGAGTTTCGACCAAATCCTCGATCTCACGTGTGAGGTGATGGCCGAGGTAGGGTAAGGGTAAGGGACGCAGGTGTACCTGGCAGCTGGGAAGCAGTGCTTCGCTTCTTCTGATTTAGATCTTTATTGATAGCGAGAGCTGAGGAGGTGCTCTGGTAGAGAAGTGAGAGGTAGGGGGGAGGGACTCGACACCCAGATATACTCGTCCCACCCCACGCCACAAGCTGTCCCAATTTTCTCTTATCTGATGTATTCCTAAAGAACTTTCCTATGGCTACCGATCGTTCTTCTGCTAATAGAAGAACTTCTCACTTTATGGTCCTATTTAACATTACTCTCGTCTAACGGGATATCCGCTCTAGAGAACATTCCTAAAAGAACGTTACTCTCGACTAACGGAACATCCGCCGGGTTAATCGATTCTTTGGATTATTCTCGTATTCCTGATACTACAAAACTGTAGACTACATTATCTATATCTATAGCCCATGAGTACTTCGCTCATATCACATTAGCCCACCCTGAATAGTCGTATATGCAAACCACAAGATGGTCGAAGGGTGATGACACGGCTCATCCCAAACAACCAGAAAAAGGTGGTCGAAGGTGCGGCTATTCAAAACAAAATAAATGAGGCTATAGATTCCCCCACACTCGCTGAATGCGACGACGTCAGATGTGAAGTGATGGCCGAGGTAGGGTAAGGGTAAGGGACGCAGGTGTATCTGGCAGCTGGGAAGCAGTGCTTCGCTTCTTCTGATTTAGATATTCTTTATTGATGGCGAGAGCTGAGGTGCTCTGGTAGAGAAGTGAGAGGTAGGGGGGGGAGACTCGACGCCCAGATATACTCGTCCCACCCCACGCCACAAGCTCTCCTATTTTCCTCTTATCTGATGTACTCCTAAAGAACTTTCCTATGGCTACCGATCGTTCTTCTGCTATTATAAGAACTTCTCACTTTATGGTCCTATATCCGTTAAGGAACATTACTCTCGTCTAACGGGATATCCTCTCTAGAGAACATTCCTAAAAGAACGTTACTCTCGATTAACGTATCCGCCGGGTTAATCCATTCTTTGGATTATTCTCGTATTCCTGATACTACAAAACTGCAGACAACATTAAATACATCTATAGCTCATGAGTACTTCACTATTGTCACGGCTGTTGTATTTTTTTCAATTTTATCAATATACATGTGGTGTTCACATATTATACGTATCGGTGATGCGTATCGATGATGTGTCATCGAGTATATTCGTACGCGTACCCGGCACGAGGAGAGGTTTGGCTGAAAGATTATGGTTTGGGTATCTACTGTAGTTGGACCTTTGGGCTGTGAGCAAAGAACCTTGGGACGTGAAGAGGCGAGGAGAGGTTTGGTTTAAGTGCTTGGTCGGTCAACCCTTCTGGCACCTCGAGATAGCGACCCAAACACTAATATCCTTGGTGTTGTGGACTGTCTACGACAAGCACGAGCGCCCAGCAGTATGGGTAGGAACGTGTTGCACTTGTGCCGTATGTACGACGCCTTGCATTGTAACTCAGGAACCCAACTGTGTCATCCCCTAATCACCAGGTGGCCATTTCTGTAATCCTCATTTGTTACCGTCAATTTTCCCCCTCCCCCAAGAGTTAAGGTGCAAAGCGTCTCTACTTAAAGTGCAAGAGAACAGCAGCAGATCAAAATTATGCGAATGTTGTACTGCTGTTGATGTTTTGAGTTTTTGCAATTGAAAAAAAATCAAGGTTCGATGTTGTGCATACGTGTTGCTTTCTTGCTCAGATAAGCAATGGCCCGTCCAAACCTGTTTTTTTTTTTTTCCTTGTGCAGGGGCCCCTTCACTGTGCCATGCACACCCTTCGACAAAGTGGACCGAGCGGGCTGTACGTCGGCCTCCCGCCGTGGCTTACTTTTGCACTCCCCCGGTACGAGCACGAGCGCGGAGCAACGCGCGCAATGTTTGCTTGTCTTCGTATACTCGTACTCCTGGAGTCTGACACGCACGCCGCCGATCCAACGCTGACGTTCGCATGCAACGTATCATAAACGAGCTACCAGGTGGCATATTGCAAGCATTGCATCAGGGGCCTCGACCAGAGTCGTCTATCTGCAGTATCTGCAGCTCTGCGTGCATCTTCCCCCCCCCCCCCCCCCGCGTATTCATGCCCTTTTGTCCGTGTTTTCTTCTGTTGCTGCTGCTTCTTCTCTCGTGTCCACAACAACAGATCTGCGATACGCTTCACCACGTTCGAGCGCGTGTCGGGGTGGCTGCAGGAAGGTCAGGGGGAAGTGCACGTCCTCAACGCGCTTGCGGCGGGTACCCTGGCCGGCGCCATCGAATCCGCGACGTGCCTCACCCCCCTCCAGAACATCCAGATCAAGATGACCCAGGACGCCGACGCCCCGCGGCAGGCTCGCATGTACCGGTAAGGCCAGTGCCAAAGAAGTGACACGTGATTGTCTCGCGGGCGATCGGACTGGCTGTACTCTTAGCGCAACACAATATCTCTTCATGTTTTCAGCGGTATGTGCTTGTAGCGCCATGCGAGGAGCGCAAGCCTGTAAATGCTCACTCTGCTCGTGTGCTGCACAGAAAAGACTTCGAATGCGTCCTATAAAAGTGTCATACAATCGCTATGGTACATTAATACGGTTTCGTACGTGGTATGTATCTGCTGCTTGTTGTGCTTTTTTTTAGGCTGATCTTTTTCGCCCGTCTCACATACAGCAACCGATTCCCAGAGTAACGTGTCACCTATATTTCACCACCGTGTTTTGTCCGCTGTGTGTATGTTAGGGGGTTCCTTCACGCGCTGAGCGAGATTCCGCGACGAGAGGGGCTGCGCAAAGGGTTTTTTAGCGGCTTGTGGCCAACGGTGGTCAAGGGGGCGATGAACAACTGCGTTCGATTCGGACTGTTCAACGAGGGGGGGGAAGGGCTCTCCGAAGGTCGCGAGGGGACGCGCCAGACGAGCCGCTTGGACCGGGCGCGGTATTTGGTCTTGGAGCGGCCGCCGGTGCCGTCAGTGCGGTGAGTACGGGGAGGGGGGGGCGTTGTTGTACGGATACCTACAGTAGGACTGCTGTTGTCGTGACAACTGTACGTACGTCTGCGGGGAGTTCCTGTCGAGGCCGTTTTGTATATTGTTGCTGGAGAAATGCTGGAGAGAACGATGCTTTTTTTTTTGCAACCTTTACGTTGCAGCATGGTTTACGTTGCAGGAGAAGCCCCCTTCGGTCACCAATCAACCTCTCGCAACCTTCAGGCCGACAACAAAAGCATGTCGGGGGGTGTTACTCGTCCAGAAATATACAACCACATCGGTCGTAGCCCTACTGCAGCTGGTAACCCCACGGTGTTTCTGTTGGCGGTGCGAGTGCGCAGGTGGTGACGCATCCGATCGACACGGTCAAGTCTAACCTGCAAGGGCTCTCCGCAGCAAAATACTCGGGCAGCCTGGATTGCGCCAGAAAAATTTTGGCGTCTGCTGGCGTCTCTGGTCTCTTCCGCGGGTTAACACCCCGGATAACCAGGTGGGTTCGGCTGTCGGGGCTATTCGGTGGCTGTGTTTTCTACACATGTGTGGCACATTTTTAACGTCGGGAGGTCAGGCGCGAGCCGGACGCAGTACAACCGCGTCATAATTTTAGCTGTTTTTGTTTCACGCGGCTGTTGTCAAGAGCGCTTGCGTACGCCTGGTGTCGATAGGGACTGACTTCGCCACCTCTGTGGCACGAAAAGTCGAACATTGGCGAACAGCGGGTAACAACAACAATCGCGCTTAGCTAGTCTAGCCAATCGATAATACTACCCCCCTTTCCCCTTGCTTTGCTGCTGTCGTCTTCCGCGCGTCTGCGCAGGGTGTGCCTAGAGATCGGCCTGCAATTTAGCCTTTACGACGCCATCTGCAGGGTTCTGGACAAGAAATTGGAATGAGCGGGAGCCCAGCATGTGCTCCATGTTCTAGCTTGTGCTCTGTATACTTCGCTGCTGTCGTGCAGTCTGGGACAAGTGTCTCATCGAACCTAAGCATGTTCGAATGTGGTTGTTCAACATTTTGGCAGTTTCATGACTACCTGAATCATCTTCGTTCTTCGCCTAAGACTTGTCAACAAAGCATGCAGTATCAGTGCCGTGCGGGTGGTCATATTTGGACCTGTAAAAATACACCCACACCTAGTCAACTGAAGACGGTTGAAGGTGCGCCGCTCGCTCGCTCATCTAATAATATAATAGTTACGCCCATGATTCCTGGTTTCTCTGGACAAGCCACGCAACGGCGTGAGTTTATCGCGGCACGGTTGGCCGGCATAAAACTGGCGGCGAAATTCACACCGATGCTTCCACGCAACGCACCCCGGAAAATCCGCAGCTGATCAACAACAAACGAAAGCATACACCGGAACGAATCTTGCTTGGTTCGGCAGAGCTATCATCTCGGTTCTCAGCAATTGGCGATTCTCTGCGTGTGGTGACCGGATATTATCAAACAGGGGGGGGGACGAGCCCACCAGATCACGGCACCAACGTTGGGTACTTTAATGCGGCTTCATGATGTAGCCACGGTGCAATCACCAGTGAGACATATCGCGCCGCCGCGGTGCGGTCTGAGGTCGACGAGGAGGACGGGATCGAAGGCCGCGTATTCCTTCAGACCTGTACAGCAGAGGGCGGCACGGGCACGTCAAAAGAGAGATATCATAATTGAGAGCTGGCGACAACCAGGGGATCCCATTTCGAGGAACTGGTGAAAGACATACAGCACGGACGGCAATGCTAGAAACGCAAGAACAACCCCTGGCATGTGGCACTGCCTGCTTGACTTAACCACATCTGCAGGAAGAGAGGACGGACTCGGGTCTCACAGCGGGATCGCACCTCAGTCCACCCGAGGCCGCCAAAGCGACGTAGTCCATTGCATCAACGTCTTCTTCCAGCGCGGGGGTGCGATGTCCCTCTAATCGCACAAAACCTGCTTCTGCTGCCTGACAGCTCATTGTGGCTGCTGCCCCAGTAGCCGCCGCCGAGCTCATTGCACTCCCCGCCGCCGGCAATCCTCGACCACGACTGTGCTTGTAGAACTGGCCGGATCCGGGCCGCACGCGTTCCTTCAGGTCCTTGTCTCTACCTTCTCTTGTGCGAAAAGCGGCCCTCGGTGTACCCGCCGATCCATTGCGTTCGCGGCCACTACTTTCCAAGGACGGAGAGTTCCGGTCACCCCCATCCCAACGAGCATCACCACTTGGCGCCGTAGTAGCCCGCTGCACGACGTGGCTGAGCAGGCGGTAACCTCCTTGCCTTCCGTCCAGACCTTGAGCTACCAACCTGTGAAGTTCTTCTACCCTGCGCAGCAAATGCGAGCGGGGAGCACAAGTGCAGCGCTGTCCTCGGCTAACGGCGTAGACGCAGCGGCAATGATTTTTGCGCGGATTACCCGGCTGGCGTCGCCTGCCCGTGATGACGGTGACAGCGGCGGCCGGCGACGGTTGCGATGGCGGTAGGGTCTTCTGTTTCTCTCGCGGAGGCGCCTTTCGCCATGCCTCGAAACCACCGCGCAAGGTGCGTATGCGAAATGACGTGATCAAACGACGGAGAGTCGTCGCCGAGAGAGCGTTCCGTGCCAAGGTCAGAAAACACTTGCGAACGAGCATTTCCTCAAGTTGGCGCCCGACTACTGCCCGGAGGAGGGTGTGTCTGTCTCTGGCGCCAGATGATAAGAGGCGCCAACGGCATAAGGCCGATGCCACAGCCCGTCGAGCAATCAAGCAACGGAGAGTGCTGACACGCATCTTCCAAAGTCGAAGCCACTCTCGCCATTGGTCTATCCCGTTTCTTAGATGGTCGTAACTGGATGCTGTTGTGCTGTGGTAGAGTATCCAAGCTTTCAGAACCTGACGAGAAAAAAATGGCAGTAGTACAGGATGTTATAATCAAGGTGTTACAGTAGGGGTAAGTGGGTGGGTGGGTGCAAAGGGTGTCGTCGAAGTGCATAAACAACTACCAGGAGGCATGTCAGTAGATGCGCACATGCAGGTATGGAGGCATGCGGAGTCATTGATAGTGTGTGTGCTGGATAGACACGTCGTGATCACCCACGCTTGCGCCCGCAGATAACTTGATGAAACATCCGTTTTCAGGGTCTAAACACACACATAGACGCAAAAGGCGTGGCGAAACATTTCCCGACGTTTTCTCGGAATTCCAAGCTTCGTGTCTTGTGCGCCACTGTTCAAGTCAGCATAAATTCTACAAACCTCCTGGGCACAAGCTCAGCATAGTGTACAGATGAAGCTGCCTACGAAGTAGTGAGTGGCGAAGCAAGGCCTTCGCACCTTGGACACAAGGTTCTGAGAATGGTGATCACGCGCCGCTTCAAGCGCGGCGCGCTTTTCCGCCTTCTTCTTCCAGCGCTGCAAAGCCCCTCGCACCGCCAGACGCCGCAAGAGCACCAGGAGAGCCGTGAGTTTAACCGCTTCCTTCCAGCGTCGCACAGCAGCCCTGATGCATAACGTTTCGACGAGATGCCGCAGACCGGCTTCCCTGTGTGCCCATTTTCTCCAACGGCGCATGACAATGAGCGCAAAGTAGCCCATGGCGACAAAATGCTGTACGTGATGGCAGGCAAGAGCACGCCGTACGCAAACTGAGCATGAGAGGGCGATCGCAGGCACTACACACATAAACGCACACACGGATTAAGGCTTCAGGTGGTATATATACGTATTTTTTCTGTGTCAATCAACACGTTAACGATTTCTTCCATGTCCGAGGCAGTGACCACAAACAGTCTAATGTCAAAATACGTTATCTCTGTAGGGTTACCTTGTTTACGTTCTCGATGTTTCAGAGTGGCGAGTCGTAAACCACTCTTGGTCAAGCGTCTTAATAAATGTCAGGCGCTCAGTGTCACATATGCCTAAAACTGTGGTGAGTATGATACGACGATGAGTTAAGCCAGCTGCACGCAGAGACGCGTGACTCTTTCGACTACAGAAACTAGGTACGTTACTCCATGCTAGGTGACGGACTGAAATAGTGCAGGAGTGGAGTTGGCATTTTTTGCTCCAAAAGTACTGCTCATACGGAGATCGTGTCTTCTACCAACCATAGGGCCAGTTCAGGTGTTGAAAAACCCCTTCGTTCTGCAAGGAGTAGTGCCATCGACTTGAACCGCAACTTCAAAAGTTAATTTCGTGCAATATGTTGTAAATTAAACAGAAATGACGGCCAAAACGTCGGTTGCAGAAGCAGTATGGGCATGTTTGTCCAAAGACAGGTTCGAGTTAATTCCTCTCAAAATCCACTCTGCAGTGGGCTATTTACGAATCCGTAGTTGCAGTCGAAATTACAAGGTTTTTCCGGAGGCTTTGATGCTGAAGACAACGCTTAAGCCACGCAAAGAGCAATGTGAAAGGTGCCTGTACTACGAGGGTAGTAGACTAGGGTATTTGCTAGCGTTGTATGGTTTTTAGTTGTTTACGTGGTTCTACGTGAAATACGCGGCCTCCTTTGCAAGAGGATCGTCCTATGTTTTCGGGGCCAAGATTTAGGTCCTGGGAGATTTCTTTCCATCCGCCCGCACAGTTTCGCCATTGCTGTAAGGAATCAGGTGGGGGTGTACTCATGATCATGCATGGCCGTAGTCGTATGACCATATATCCTCGCATCCCTATAATGCCGGGATGGAGTGCGTCGGGTTTTCACCGACCAGGCAGATATAGCTTGCACCAAGCACGAAGCGCCGTGAAATGTTCGGCGAGCCGCATTAAGAGTGAGCTGCATCCTACCAAGAACCGCTTTTGAGGCGGATTTTCTTGTATATGGATGACAGCGTCAATTAATTGATTTATTGTCTGGTGTGGGGGGGTTGTTTACACCTAAAGCTAAATGCAAGCTAAATGAAAGCTACTGTAAATGGCGGTGGCATGCGTAGGAGGGGGGACATTGCCACCTTTGGTCGGCGATAGGATGGTTTTTTTTCTGCTCTATGCAGCGTGTTGAACAAGCAAACTTGTCTCACTTGCTGCTGCTGCTACTGCTGCTGCTGCTGCTGCTCTTCAAACTTCAAGCGGGGAGGACTGTAGTTCTGACGAAGTCTAGGTATGACTTTTATGACTCTTTTTTTTTGTGTTTCAGCTTGCCTGTTCTCGCTCATCCATTGTCTTTCTGCCGCGACGGTTGCGGATCATCGAGCGGCAGTGTGTTATCCACCGCGGAACGTGCTCTGCATGACACCTATTCATGGCGGCAGAGGGAATAGCCGCAGCGAGTGAGGCGACGCATTAAGGAGAACGGGGTGGGAAAAGTATGACACCCGTTGTAGTGGACAGGGCGTGGATACTATCGTCTCCAGTCCTCGGGATAGCATGTTAAGGTCTTAGTCCGTTGGGCTATTGGCGAAAGGTTAACCGATCGCCTACACAATCCAAGCCTTATAAAACTCTCCCCCCCTGGAACGGACCGGATATACGGGTCGACGTGCCACCAACACGCGGTTCCAATTTTGGGGATCCAGAAGTATTATTTTTTTTTTTTTCAGATTCTTGCCATGATGAAATTCACTTTTCTTTTAAAAACTATTTCATGATGGACGTGAGGTGCGGACTCACGACCAACGACCCATGTCCTGCCGATGAGGCCATACGTGAAGGCATTAGTCCGTTGGGCTATTGGTAAAAAGTTAACCGATCGCCTACCCAATCTAAACCTTATAGCAAGCAGCACAGCAGTACAATATCATGAAGCATGAAATAACACATCGTACCAACCACTGCTGTACTACTGTACTACATCCCTGTACTATTACGGGGGTCCATAGTTAATAGGACCTATGGTACACATAAAAACCTACATATTTACGTATTTTTACTAACAATATTTGGTCCTACTTACTATGGTCTTCCGTAATACTACTGACTGTTGTACGATACATATTTATCTTGGTGAGGTCGTGCGATGATTGAAGCATGCTTGAAGCGGTGTTGCAGAGCAACGATGAAGCTGGTGCTTACTACATGGGCATAACACCCACTGCTTTGGGCTCTAGTTACCGTACTGTAGTACCTTGTAGATGTAAGGGACGACTGCCTGCAGTGATTCATTACAACAACACTGTTGAACTACCACGAGGGTTTCGTACTTCGTACTTATACTCTTCCTGTGTTGTTCGAAATCGATCAAAGCATTAAAAAACGGTGAATGAACCGGTTTTTTACACCGACGTCTTCTGAATAAGGCGCAGGCTTGGAATCAGTGACAATACGAACGGGTGTTCTACCGTATACGTACCTGGTTCAGCACACCGATCGCAAAGATGCAAGTATCCTAGAAACCGCCAGCCAATGCACAGTACCGAAGCTGGTGCAGACACTGACCTGTGTGAGTGGGGGGCATATACGAGGGATACTCCTCGAGCGTTCTGTTCCCGGGCGCCGTACAGCCGTCGCAAGGCCCCGGCGGGTGTGGTCTCGTCTGCCGACACCCGCGCTCCCAACCTAATTAGTAGTAAATCTTGGCGATCCTCTGGAGGCATACCAGAGTTGGAGAGTGATTCTCTCTGACCCCTGGTTGCTTCCCAGCCCTGGTTACAGACGGTGGGTCAAACCCAAAGGTGGGGGCGTGCACAGGGTTGGAGATGTATGTATGGTGCATGATTCTCTATCCTGCTCTTGGAATCATGCACCAGCAGAGAGTGAGGTAGATCCATGTGACTACAATAATTAATACTCTGTGTCTTTAGATCTCGAAGCGTCATACCAGGTACACACTTTTTAAAGACGGTCGGCTCTCGTGGTGCAAACGTTTGAGGTCAATTACGTTCGGGAGCAACTGACCTTGGTATATGCAGCTCGAACCTTCGGTACCCGCGGTCCGTGGCAGCTTCGATTCCACCGTCACATGGCCCCGGTGAAGTACATGCTTGTCATTGCCATTGTACACCACCGGTAAAAAAATATCCAGAATTGAAAGCGAGGGTTTCCATAAATATTTTGCGGCGTTACTGGTTCGGGCGCGGGGCAATGTAATAAAAATGTAATGTCATCCATCTGCTACAGAGCAGAAGCTGCCAGCTGCGCGCCCAGCGAGAGAGGGCACTAGGAGGTGTGCTATGCCGCAGTGGCAGAATATCAAGTCGACTGGTCACCCAAGCGTCAGGTGCAACTCTAGGTCACTCATCATCAGGCAGCTTTGAACCGAAAAAAGCATGCCGCTACTCCTATTAATAGCATGGAGACGGAAGCTATCGATGAGTTCGCTTATTGCACATGTTTCGGCACTCCAGCTGCTGCTTGTTGGAGTCATGGTGGCGTCGGACACGTTGTTGCCGGCACAAGCTTTCGTGCCTCAACTGGGTATTCGCCTTTCTCCGGGTGACCTCGACTTGGCACGAGGAGCTGGTCGACGCAGCCGACAACCGGGTTTTGCTGCTGCTGCTGCTGCTGCTGCGTCGACGCGGCATCTTCGATCGCGCAACCAGGTGAGAATATACGCTTGTAACTTGAATGCCACACGGGCGGGCCGTTTTCTGCGACACACAACACGACTGGAACGCATGAGATCGACGTTTAGGGCATAGAGGTCTCATGTTCTATACTCGTTGTATCGTAAGCCGCACCCAGTCTACTCGGACGGCAGCTCGGGTTACCTGCTTCCGTGCGGTGCTTTAAGGTCATTGATGGCGTCATTCGATTCGTTCTCGTACAACCACGTACCAGGTACCTGGTAAACCTGGGTACGTATTTACGTGTATATTGGCTGCTGGAGCGGAGGTTGTTAGAGCAGCGACAGCAGTGTCATCGTCGTGCGGCATATGGCAGAGGAGGGTTGGTTGTTGTCTTGAAGGGACGGGGGAGGGGGGGGTGTTGTTTGTTGGGGGGAAAGGAACGAGAAAGAGGAAAGAGATGAGGGCGACGCAAGAGCACTTTCCACGATCCCTGACATCTCCGGGCTTGGCCGCCCTTCCGCACATCAGTACATTCTTTCGCCTGACTTCATCCCTGTCATTGCTCACAGAGTGGTCGAGACGTACCCCGTTTACAAGATCCGCATCGCATTTCAGTCGTCACTAACTGACTTGCGTTTATACGTAGCCCTGTATCTCGAGATTTGTTTGCGGTGTTCAATCGACGACCCGTCGCCATCATGCCAAGCGACGAAAATCATGCAAACCCCGCCTCGCCTGCCCCCCCCTGCATCCCCTCCCCCCCGGCATGCACCCCCCCCGAACCCCCCTAACTTCTTCAAATCCCCCACCCACGAAACGCCTCCTAGGTTACGCCGCCACTGCTAGGCCCAGCCGGTGCACACGACTCGCCTGGGCGTCCTCAAGCCTACGGGCATCCAACCGAAAGCGGAAGGAGGTGGGCGCCGTGCCAAGGAATCGCGGGGCCCGCTCCGTGGACATTCGCAATCACAAAGACACCGTTGACGGTAGCAGCAGCAGCAGTGCCCGGGTCAGGAGAAGGGGGGTGGTTTCGGGGGCGAAAGGAAGGGCGATCGTTCAGGAGAGGCGGGGAGTGGCACCGCCCGGGTGCGGTGGCGGAAGGGGTCGGTGGCGAGGGTGGGGAGGGTCTCGTGTCGGGTGTGGCGGCTGGCGGCGACGCGGCGGCGCCCGTGGCGGCCCCTGACGGAGCCGCCGCGGAAGGGGGGGAAGACAGCAGCTGGGTTAAGAAGCGGTGAGAGCGGCTTCTCTCCCTCACGATCGAGGACGTTGTCGGTCGTGGTGTATGTCAATGGTGGGTACTCTGCCGGTAGCGCGTAAGAGGGAGGCTCGGTTGCTCCGAGAATCGGGAGGCCCAAGGAAGAATAGATACCTTCGGCGGTGTGAAGACGAACCAAAACCTATCACCGATGCTGTGCTATTTTGACTCGGGGTGCAGCGTGTACCTCACGCTCGCGGCTGTCTTCCGTGGTTGGGCCGGTAGCGGCGTTAGCTTACTGCACAGTCGTAGGCTGTAGTTTTTCGAGGCGTCTCTATTTGGAGTAGAAACGATGCTCCGTCTCGAAAGGGATGCGTGGCCATCGGTCAAATGACTACGGCAACCAACAAATGTGAACCCCCCCCCCCCCCCCCCCCCCCCCCCGCTTCCCCCCACGCCGCGTTTCTCAACTTGGTTTGCGTCGTCTTCTGCGGTCATGCAGGTGGCGCTACGCGTTGGCCAAGATAAAAAAAGAGCCGCTGCAAATACTCACCATTCCAGTCTCCGCAGCCTGCGTCGGCTGGATCACGAACAAGGTCCGGCTTACATTGGGAGTGATGGAAAATAGTGCGCACGATCTATCTATCTGTCTCGTACTGTAAATCCTTTAGATCCTAGCCTGCCGTTAAGATATCCTGCGCAGGATCCTGTATGCGTAGGACACATCCAACCCAGAAAAAATGTCCTAGATCATGCAGGTTTTACGGGCTCCCACCCGGCAACATGAGCTACTGTAAATCATCCGGATCAATGATGTATCTATCCTGAAGGATCTAGATCATGGAAGTGCGAACCGATGACATGTCCGAGGTGTGAAGTAGTGCAGTACTTGGCATGTTCTCAAGCGAAAAGCCTCGAGGCCGTAGCTTTACCGCTAGTGAAATTACTGCGAAGTCCGCTGGTCGTCAACCCCCCCCCCCCCCCCCCCCACCGGAAATTAAACTAACTCATTGAAGCTGTCATCCATATGCAAGTCCGCCTCACAAGCGGTTCTTAGTAGGATGCAGCTCACCCTTCATGCGACTCGCCGGACACCTCACGGCGCCTCGCGCTTGGTGCAAGCAATGTCTGCCTGGTCGGTGAAAACCCGACATGCTCCGTCCCGGCATTGTAGGGATGCGAGGGTCTATGGTCATACGACTACGGCCATGCATGAGATCGAGTACATCTCTCCTATCGAGTACACTCCCCCCCCCTCCCGCCAGTCTTGTTGGAAAAAACCGGGGAGGCGTTGCGGCAGGGGGTATCGGGCCACGGGATTGTCGTCGTCGTACCGACCCGCCGGGTCGGAACGAAGTACCACCAACTATAGCTACCCTTCTTGCGTTTTTAGCCTCCCTTCTGTCTAGGCGTACGCCGCGAAGGGGTGGCGTGACAATACCGCGCGATGCACCGATGGGGTGCGTATGAGTGCTCGTGCCGGTGGTGCAGGAGCCAACAGTTTTGGTTTTTACACGTGTGCAGTCTGAATCGGTCCACGTGGTAGACTGCTGTCTGTCGCCACCCGAGGCCAGGGCGACGCAAACGTTGCCGGCAAGAGCAACGCAAAGCTACAGTAGCCGTAAAAGCGTGCTTTTTTGTAGACACTTCGCCCTTGCCATGAAACATTTCTTGCTCCGCGTACATTCAATACGGCTCACCACCCCCGCCCGCGCCCCCCCCCCCCCCCCCCCCCCCCATCTAGAACGTGAGCTGATTTAGTTTGTTTCTCCCTGCCTTCTCTCGTTTTCGTCCTCTTGGTTGTGCCGGTGCTCGGTTCTTGCGTGCGACGATCCCGGGAGAAGCTGGCCGTGGAAATGATTTTCCACCCGCTGGTATGGCGCGGCATCCCGTTGCGAGTCATCGATGGGGAGCCGCTGGGGTTGATAGGGTGGCAGGGTATCGTGCCGGCTAAGGCCGGCGTGATGGCGGAACGCATGGTGGACATGGTCACGACGCAGCTCGTTGATGTGGAGGAGGTGAAAGTTTCTTCTCTTTCGTGTTTTTGGTCTCGTGAAGATCGCGTGCTACGTCACCTATTTTTTCATGAGGCTTCTCTCTTTCAATTCAGGAGCACTGTACCTCACACCCAACAACCGAGTTTGTGTGTGTGTGTGTGTGTGTTTTTTTAAAAGCTAAACCCGATAGTGAAAAGTGTTTGGGCAATCTCTCACCATAGTACGGCTCAGAGCGCGCGCAGTACTGCGGGGGGTCAAACGGTGCCCAAATATTGTGCGTCTCTTTTTTGTTAGCGCAATTCTCGGACGTCGCTCGGTAGACACGGGGTGGGCAAAGCGAAAACAACCTGTCTTGCTTTGCCACGGCAGTGCATGGAAGAAACGCGTAGGAAGCCTCACGCGAGGGCCCGACGCGCTCGTGAGGACCGAGCAGCGAAAGCGATCGCCTCCGCCGTTTCCACCGCCACCGCCACCGCCGCCACCTCACGAAGTGGCGCTATAGGCTACGGCGGTATAAATTCCCCCTCTCGATCAGCCTCCGCCCTCAACGCTGACGCCGAAAAATCAAACCAATCACCCGTGAACAGGTCTTCCGCCGCCTCTCCCCGAGGAAGATCGCTCGGCTGCTTGGCCCGGAGATCAACTCGATCGTCCAGAACGTGTACGATGATCTTGCCCCGAGCCAAATGGCGTGGCTTCCCGAGGGGTTCGGGTCTGGCCTTACGCCCCAGGCGGTGAGACGCGGGCCGCGGCGTCGACTCAATGTCTGTTGTTTGGTACCGACTTCTGGTGAAGTGTGTGTGCTGGGAGACTCTGGAGTGCGCGCTGTGTGTACCCTGCGTTGCACGTGATGGTGTGAACGGCTAGCAGTAGCAGCGTGCGAGGAGGGAACGGATGCGTCGTCGCTTGTCTCCAATGTTACCGTTTCACTGCCGTCCTGTAGGGCACACGCGGCGTACCCTCGGGAAAGCCTCCGTCGAGACCAGGAACTTCGTGATTTCTTGCCCCCGCCCCCCCCAACCCCCGGGCATGATATTCTCCCTACCAGCCCCCTCACCCCCTAATGCTCACTGTATGTGTACTCTTGCCCTACGTCGAATACTGTCCTTGCACAAACGCGTTCGTTGGTTGTTGTTATTATATTATCCGCTCTCGCATGTGAGGTGGATGAGCTTAAGGGACTACGGCGTGGAATGCTGATGGGGCTGACGAAGGACATGCAGACTCACGTGACTAAGGTGGACTCACTAGAGTAGAAAAAAGAGCGCAAACGGCGTGAAAAACCCCGCGGCATTTTCCCGTCGCCGCCGCCCGTCGCTTTTCTTGTGTTTAGTGTTCGCTGGCACTTTTTGCGTGGACAGTCGTAGCGTCGTGTCGGCAAAAATAGGTGGAACCGCGGAAGTATCAGGGAGCAGTCCCATGCGAAAGTTGGTAGTTGTTGTCACTACGTCAGTCGATTCGTCTTGTGCGTGGTTTAGCGCTGGGTGTTGTTACACGTGTCAGGGAACGCTATTCGTTTGGTCACCCTCGTAACCTCAAAAACGCCTCTTTGTCGTGTGGGGTCTCAGCGGTTGAACCTATCTCAACGGTAGCTTTCAACAGTAGCTTGGATCCATGCGTCCCTATCAGAGCGTGGACATTTTTCAGCCATTTCGCGCCTTGTGACGGGCGTTCGCGGACCTAAGCCCACGAAAAAAGGCAGAGAAGGAAGAGCTGTTGTATTCGTATACGTCGAGTCTATGGCCTATGCCCCCAGCGCACAGTGAACAAATTCATCAACTCTGCTGGTATTGCTTTTTTCGTATTATACAACGACAGCGATGGGAGATGCTCGAAGTGCGTCGATGGAGTCTGATCGCCAAAATACAGCCCTAGATTTGTCCGTGGCAAAGTAAAAAAACGCTAATTTTGGTCTTTTTTGTGTGGGTCATTCATCTACCGCGAAAATCCCCCGACCGCGAAGGTGCTCGACTTGAAGGAGATGGTTGTCGGCGAGATGCTCCGAGACCGTTCCCTGATGGTGTCGCTGTTCCAGAAGTGCGGCAAGGCGGAGTTCAAGTTTCTTGTGAACAGGTACCGTACGTCAAGACGCGTCCTATGATAGCGGTAGAGCACTCTTTGGGCTAAAACCATTCTGACTGGCGGGGGCACTCCTCAGCTCAGGAGCTACAGCCAAGACGACCGAAAAATCCCGCCAATGCTGTACGTACATGATAATGTTTTTTTTAAAAACCCTACGACAGGGCATTTATAGGGCTAGTAGGCTAGGCTACGCTTGTGTTTGTTTTTTTTTTCTCAAAAGCCAGATAAAGAGAGCTCCTTACGTATGGAGCCTCAGAAAAGTAAGGTGCTCTTACCTCAACCGCTACCATAGCAGCCCTCTCGAGAGACCTTTCCACCGTCTTCGGCGGGCTCTTGACAACGCTTGGCATGTTTTTTGAGGAGCCAAATCGCTCTCGTATGTAGCTGCATAATCCAATCCAGGCGTCGCCGTGTGCTATGATCACATCGAAGAGTCCGTTAATCTGTTGCCTCTCGCACGAACCACGATATGGACGGGTCGTTCGCCCTTCCTTCCTCCCCTCCTCGCCGCCCGGCCGCCCCCAATGCAAAACCAGTGGATTCTTCTTTGGCTTCCTCCTGGGGGTGGTCCAGATGTTTGTCTGGCTCCTGTACGACAAGCCTTGGACACTGCCAGCGGGAGGCGCGGTAGTGGGCTACATAACCAATTGGCTGGCCATCAAGCTCATCTTCGAGCCCGTGGATCCGGTAAAAAAATGGGCCCGTTCGTGCTCCAGGGGCTGTTTCTCAAGCGGCAGGATGAGGTAAGCCGTCGCCGACACCCCAAAACCGTCTCAATTTTTCACCTTGAGAGCAACCGTTGCAGTGAGAGCGCGAGTCGGCAAATATTGAGGCAAAATCGACGGGCAATGGGAATTTACGCGCTAAAAAATGATGGGCAAGTGTACAAGGGGGGAGAACGGACGAAACCTGTGACCATGGCTTACCCAGAAGGCTTTTGAGGGCAAAATCCTCCTGCGCGTTGAGCCGGAAGGTAAAAGTGATGATAAGATTAAAAAAAATAAAGCCAAAATGGTGCGTTTTGTCAACGTTCGTACCTTGTGTCCTCGCGGCGCTTGCTCCGCGAGCATAACTGGTGAACGGACCCGAGGATACGCTGCCGACTGGCGGCGGTACGCGTTAGAGCTAATGAGCTAGGCCGAAAACGAGGGGAAAAAAAAAAAAAAACGAAAGCTTCGTGCAGTGCAGTGCAGTGCAGCGCGTGCCTTAGGTCTCGAAGAGCACATACTGACACGCATCCCTTTTCGTTCGAAACCGACTCAGCAAACCAAACGAGTATTTATCACCCCTCCCCCCCCCCCCCCCCCTTATATAGTATATGTACTGTAGGTTGGGTTGGCGTCGGTTGGCTACGGCACCGTCAAACATGCCGCTAACTACTTGAACTAGACAACCAGGGTACCGTTTTTTTTTTTTTTTTTTGGCGGTCGGTCGCAGCTGGTGGTCGAGTTAAATCATTCGTGCGTGGTAGAGAACCTTTACTCCGTACAAGGAGAAGGATCGTATCACGTACCAGGTAGTGTTTATGGTAAGGCACCCAAGAGACAGTTACATAGAACTCCGATTTCTGTCTTTGGAAGTGGCTACACCAGGAGATAAATTAGCTCATTGAAGCTGTCATCCATATGCAAGTCCGCCTCACAAGCGGTTCTTACGTAGTAGGATGCAGCTCACCTTTCGTGCGGCTCGCCGGATACCTCACGGCGCTACGCGCTTGGTGCGAGCAATGTCTGCCCGGTTGGTGAAAACCCGACGTGCTCCGTCCTGGCATTGTAAGGATGTCAGGGTCTATGGTCATACGAGTCCGGCCATGCATGATATCGAGTACACCCCCGCGCCCCCCCCTCCGGTGCCCGCGCGCTTTTCCCACTGCCTTCTCAATACACTACATATCGAAAAATCGAAAAGGTGGCCGCAGATTTCGCTGCGTTCTTCTCGGACAATGTCTTGACGTCGAAGAAGTTGTGGGCGTCGATGATCGGAGGCTCGCGGGCGGTAGCTTTCCGGGATCTGGTCACCGCACGCGTTGTACCCTTCGTGTCGCGGGCGTCGGCGGTGGCCGGGGCTAATCTGGACCCCCTGACGGTGAAGGGCCTTGCGGCTAGGGCTGCGGACAAGCTCGTGGACCACGTGCACGTGCTGCACGACTACACGGACAAGACGCTTGCTCTGCGGGCGACCATGACCGTGCAGATGCAAAAGGTGAAAGGGGGGAAAGCGGGAGACACCTTTTTTTTACAAGCCAGTGGCGGGTCGTAGTTGGCGCGTGTTCGTTGGTTTTTGTCGTTGCATGTATAGACCAGACCAGACCGTCTCGTGGGTGTGTGTGTGTGTGTGTGTGTGTGTGTTTTTTTTTCTCGTTGTTTGTCCGGTGCGCGCAATGGGCGGGAGGGGGGGAAGGGGGGGGGGGGGGGGGGGAAGGCGCACTCATTTATTGCTTGCCTTAGTCATTTGACCCTTTTCCACTCACCTCTTTCGAGACGGAGCACCGTTCCTACTCCTACTAGAGACACCTTCAACAATTGGGCGCTCATTACGCTGTTTCCATATATTGCATAGAAACTTTTTGCTAATCTTATCCCCTTCCTGTTTGGCCGCCTGTGGCCACCCGTTTTCTCGCTGCTATCCAGTGTATCATACTCCTCCATGTCACATACGTCAATTTCCCTCGTCTCCTCTTCTAACACATCTCGTTCCTCCTTGTACTTTTCATATTCTCTTACTATGTGACTTCTACTCTCTATTGCTTTGCCACACGAGCACATCTGTGCATCTGGTTCCTCCTCCTCCCGGCTACTGGTATACCTCTTTCTTCTTTCTGACAGGTCCAGGTCACCTAAACGCAATCACAGTTTCAGCGTTTTCGCAAAGTCCATTGGGCCGTGCAAATAAGGTTTCATGCCTATTCCCTCGCTCAATCCCCCGTGTATCTCTAAGCGTTTTTCCCGATTTCACCTTGTTTCTTAGCGCTAGCGTTTCCCTTCTGTCTATCCTTTCTTCTACTTCTGCCTTGTGCCTCCCAAACTTCCCGGAGGACATCACCTCTTCTTGGTTTCCCCCTATATCCTTCCATACTTTCTCAACTACGCCATCCCACCTTATTCCAGCTCCCTTTTGTTGCTTTCTCCCACACAGCTGTATCAACTATAGCTGGCAACCTCTTTTTTGGCATGTTCCTTAAATCATATTGTCATTTCAACTTTCTCTTGTCTCTATTGTCTTGAGTGGGTGCATTCCCAGTTCTGCCCTTAATACTCTATTACTAGTCGTCCTTGAGCATCTTAGGATTTTTTTAGCGGCTGTCATTTGTACTGTTTCCAACTGTTTTACGAGTTTTGCGTTCCCTTCCCCTACTGCTCCTGCATGTTCTAGCTTTGATACTATCACATTCGTCAGGATACATCTCTTAATCCTCGTGTCAAGGTGCGAGTCTGTTAGGATCGCATCCATCTTGCCTACGTGTGTTTTACCCTTTCCTATCACTTTTGCTGTGTGTGTATCCCAAGAGCAGTTTTTTTTAGATCTCTACGCCAAGGTACGTATACTGGTCTGCGATCGGCAATTCATCTTGTCCCCACTCCGAACTTAAATTTACCGGGTTCACCTTATCTTCGTTACAAACAACTAGTGCGCACTTATTGACGTTCGTCGTGGGAGGGGGGGCGGGAAGGAGGGAAAGGGAGGGACGGCTCGAGCGATAAAAACGAACGACGCCTGCGGTTCAGATCTGCCGTGCTTCTCCGCATCCCGACTCATAGAGAGTGAGAAGACGCTTGAAAGGGATGAATGGTTACTGCAGCCACCCGCAGCTTGAGCAGGCCACACCCCCCGTTTGTTAGTTCTTCACCTCTCTGCCCGTCACCTGTACCGTGCCTCTCCTCCGCATTCCGACCCACAAGAGACGGGAACATGCTCGTAGGGGACATATCGTTACTGCAGCTTCCCGCGGCTTCGAGCGGGCCATGCCACCCGCTCTTACAAACCGCAGTCGCTAAATTCCTCGCCTCTGCGCCCGTCGGACACGCCGAGGAGGCACCAACAAGACCGGTGTACGTCCGTCTCAACACTTCTATATCTTCCAACTACTCCCTATTCTCACTTCTCCCCCTCTCCCCCGACCCAGATGTCCACCCGCACCTTCGAGGGCGTGTTGCACCCGGTATTCCAGGAGGAGGAGTTCACACTGATCATCGCGGGCGCCATACTCGGGTCGATAGCGGGTTTTCTGCAGATGTTGCTCAGCACTAAGGGAGTTAGGGATGCAGCGAAGAAAGCGGCGGCCATGGCGGCGGAAAGGGCGGCAGCCGCCGCGGACGGGGTTGTTGAGGCCGGGGAAGGGCTCGTGGCAGGGGTCAGCGCCAGCGGGCCAGCCCAGGTGGCTCAAGCCGCGCAAGCGAAGGTGGCCCAAGCTGCGCAAGTGAGGGCGACCGGTTGGAGGCAACGGGCGGTGTGTACGGCGAAGCGGTAAGGGGGGCGCGGAGGCGGGGGACAGGGGGGGGTAGGGGAGAGCGGTGTTCGGGGCTTTGGGACTGCGCAGCAAGTTGTTCAATTGCTTTGTCGGCAGCGCCAAGATGCTATGGTATTCCGGAGGCCTTGCCGTCCCATGTGCGCTTCGCAGTACCCGTGCTCAGATGTTATACTGTCGCGTTTGTGCGATGTCTTGTTTGATGTATCGATGCGATCGAAGGGGAGGCGAAGCATGAAGCGGACGATTTCAGGCTCAGAGCTGTTTCCTCTTGAACGTTTGTCTGCTGTTGTGGCGTGGGTTGTGCTACTGTGCGCCACCGCTTCCTCTCAAGTGTTTCCTCGAAACTGGAGATTGCAACCCCTCTCGCTTGCTGCGACATAGGTCCTGCCGCTTTCCCCTCTTTCTCCTCGCGCACCCAATCGCCGCTCAACTCCTTTCGTTGTGCATACGTATTTCACACATTGCCCAGGTGTACGACATCAACGCGTGAGGTCGCCTTGGCGAGCTATCGCTCGTTGTCGACGATGGGGAGAGCCGCCGCGGCGGCCGTCGCGGACCGTTACCACCGCCGCAAACGACGCGAACCAACCGACAGCAATCCCGCCGCCGATACGGATGATTCCAGTCCTTCCAGTCCTTCACCCTCTCCACCAACAATAGACGGTTGATCCGCGCCTTTTTTTTCTAGCCGCAGAAGCGGTTGCCGTTGCCACACGATATAATTGCCGTCGGTTTCACGTTAGAATGTCCTCGGGCCCCAGGGGCAACTTTGGTTGCGCCCGGCCTTGCTGATGTTGGGTCGGTGGCATGCTGACTCGATGGGAGATGATTTTTTTTTTTATACTGCTGTTGGTGTAGGTGGAATGGTTTGAGGAGCATGCGCGCTTGCTTCCGTTTTCTGTGTTTTACCCGCTCCGTCTGCTCTACGATGGCTGTCCACGCCATTGTTAGCCCCTTCACTAAGAATACTGCAAAAATATCCCCACACTAATTCCAAGTTGTTAGTCCAACAAAATGGTTGCACTTTTAGAGTGGGTTAAGAGTGACACTACTGCTGTGCGTGGCCCATATGTCGATCGGTTTTGATGGGGGGAGTACACCGTCGGGAAGCGAGGAAGCGAAGCGACTCGACAGTTTTGAGAGCAGGCAAGCACACCGCACATATATGATATGTGGAAGTGTGGAGCTTATTTTTTTTTTTTAGTTTTACCTATCCGCGAGGAGAAAAAAAGGGGGGGGGGCAAGGCGTAGGGGCTCGCGGGGCTTGGCCGCGAAGCCGTGATGCTATGGTCACACCTACGTCAGCGAGCGACGGTGGGAACACTCCGCAACGGTTTTAGGACGAGGTACATGCGTAGCTCCTGTTGTTTTACGCTTTTTTGCCTTTCCTCCATGTGTCAAGGACGCGCCATGTATGTCGAGACTAAAACGCTGCCCGTTTCCGCTGGGTAATGACCCGTTGGGTGCAATCGCGCCATCTTTTTTATTCTGCGCTGTCCCCGTACGGTGGGCTGGCGACATTTGTACCAGTATTCGATGCCATGGAACGCAGGCGTTGTTTGTTAATGTCAGGGTGATACGGCGTCAATCCGAAACGTGCTGTTGGTTGTTTCACTACCGGGATACTTGGGGACTATCGAGGGGATGCGTTGCTGTGCCATCCCTCCAAGATAGCAGACTGTGCACGCCAAATCAACAGAGGCGTCCTTTTGTCGTCGCCTACTACTGTAGCTTCTCGGAGCAAGCGGACGAGCACCAAGATCGCCACGATCGCGACTTCGTCGGCAACGACCTGGTTTGGATTTGTCTTGTTCCTTTTTTTTTGCTGCGACCTATCGATGTGGGGCGCACGCTTGCTACGTATGAACGCGGTGTCTCGCGCAGATTTTCTTCTGTTCGTAGCGCCACACGGCTGGTACCTCGTACGGACTTTCCAATTAATTAATAAATTGGCACAATTTAGGCCACAACGGGGAGACGCTGAGCGACCAAAGGCTATCGCGTTCCGCTCGTTGGTATGTTGGTATGTTTCCACTGGAACTCTTCGCTCATTTTGCACCCCTGCTAAAGGTAAAGATACATCTGATACCAGTAAACTATTCCCTGGGTTCAGGTACTGTAGGGTCTCCTATAACGGCAAGTCCAACCGTGTCCGTCCGTCCGTTCGTCCGCAATATCTCGCGAAAACCGTGAAAAGGCACACCGGTAGACTTTACGCCAATTGACGGTGTAAGGAACTGAAATAAGCTCTTCAACAGGCTATATAGGGAACAGCACGGCAACGCCTGTCGTTGTTCGTGTTCTATAATTGGTAGATGCTCTGTTCAGTTGCGGTCGACGGCGACGACGCGGAAACCAAGGACTCTTATCAGCCTACAGTGCGCAATACGGTTGTAGGTGATGGATGCACAAGGTGGTCGAGACTTCCCCCTTGCACAAAGTGGGCGTAAAACATTGTGGAGAAACTTTGTAGCAAGTCCCTCAACGTATCGACACAACTCGGTTCTCGTCCAATGGTGCGCCACACTGCTCAATGTCTCCACAAGGATATTTTTACGCCCAGATTGTGCAAGGGGGGGGTCCCGGCCACCTGCGTGATTACTTGACGGAAATTTGTCCTCCTCGTTTCCGTCCGCATGACTTCAGACTACTTGCCACAACCGGTTCCACATTTTTGTGATAGCATCAACCAACATTCCCCGCCGGAGCAAAGTTGTTGGCACGGATAACAGCCTTGGGGGCGCCGATTTCCTGTTGCTGCATATCTGTGGCGCGTCCCGCCGGTAGGGTCACCCAACGTGGAACGAGGAAGGAATCGAGCAGGCCCATTTCTCAGCGTTTCATCTGAAGACATTTTTGTAGCACTTCCTAGAAATGATACGAATAGGTGACGGACAGCAAAAGAAGAGGGGGCAGGAAGGACGGAGAGGAGTACGCAAACTTAGAGGCCCCACGGTGGGCTCTGTAGATTGTTCGGCGCTAGGGTGTTAAAAGAAAGTGATGCGTCTTCGGTGACACAACGTTAGGGAGTTGTACATACCTGGTAGTACGTTAGCGACAAGTGTACAGCTATAATCGCTGACTATGGCCAAAGTACCAGGTGGTTACTGTAGTAATCCCGCAGCGACGTGCGTTGTCGATTCCATCGCCTTTCGAAAACCACATCTTATCTGCCGAAATCGTGGCACCCAAACGCAACGATGAACAACACATGGCGTTCGAGCGGCCTCGACAATGTGGTGCTGAGAACTGCCCGCGACGATGCGATGCTGGGAACTGCCTCTCCACAATACGGCAGCGTGAATTATAGTAATATACTAGTCCAGCAATCAGGCAATCTTCGGGAAAGTTGTCGTAGCTTCCATACGATACTGTTTGTCACGCTTGACCGCGATTCTTGCCCTGTGTCGTGTTATATTGTCTTCAGAAAATCTCAATGCCCAACATTATAAGCTAAATTCCCCACCTTGCTGAGGTCTCTGTGGCGGGAAGTTCATTTGTGTCCGGCTGTCCGATTGAACTGTTCCTGGAATAGACACCACAAACTCTTTCTACAATGAATCAACGAGGAAAAGCAGAGCAAAGTAACGAAAACATATCTATGTTCGCGTACCGAGAAAAAGTCTTACCCAGATTGAACAAAATGTTGTCGACCCGGCATACCTGATAGCTCTTACTATCGAGGTTTATGCTCTCCACAAAGAATCGACACACGCACAGGTACCAGAAACATGTATATACACAAAGCTTCGCGACTTTTTTATTAGGCTACAGACGAAGCGAACATTGTAACTGGTGATCCTTGTGGGATATGCAACCACTTCATAAACATGTGCATTTGATTGGGAATAATGAACTTGTTGAATTTGCTTAGGCCACTTCTTATGCAGTCGGATTTGGAGTCAGTTGAAAAAGTCCCTTTCGGCACGTTCGCATGAACTTTTGCCCCGGAAATGTTGAAAATTGGTCTTTGTCGCCTCAGAATGTGTCGGAGTTCTCTCTAAGATCTATCAGGGGGTGTTTCCCGCTTCTCGAGGGGTCCGGTTGTAAGAAATCACCGTCCACACTTTTCCGATCCAACTGAGGTGAACATGATCGCGATCGTGGATCGGATCGAAAAATACGTTTTTTTCGATCCGATTGGGCGTTTGGATCGTATTTGATCGAGTAGTTGAATCGAAAAAGTGCGGTCGGCAATTTCCTGTATCTAGGTGCCTGGAGAAACGGGAAACACCCCCTGATAGACCTTGGAGAGAGGTCGGACGCATTCTGAGGCGAGAAAGACCAATTTCCAACATTTCCGGGGCAAAAGCTCATGCGAACGTGCTGAAAGGGACTTTTTCAACTGACCCCAAATCCGACTGCATAAGAAATGGCCTTAAGGTCGTTCTTATCGGAGATGATTTATTTCATACGTTCATATTTTTTTCTCTCAATTTTTGAATTTTACAGATTTTCCCGTTTTTTTTTCCAAATATGTGAAATAATACTTTCCTGATTTGTTTGATTGTGAAGAATTTCACAATTTGTGAGAGAACGCCTCCGTATCTTGATACATATGTCCAATAGTTTCCAAACCTGGGAAATTCTGGGGAAAAAGCTCTCCGATAAGAATGGGCCTTACCCCTATCGGTGGTGTACAACTGGCAGATACTTGGCAGACCGAGGAAGGGTAGACTGTTGCGGTGTGACACATGGAGTAGCGGAGGTATGTCGCTAACGACAGTTCTGCACGAAGCTGGCGCAAGAAAATGCTGTCGTTCTTTTCCCTGAAAACACTTCGAAGGGTTACAAGCCTTCATACATATGATGTATTTTCCTATACATTGACTGTGCGCGAGGTGAACAGACACCGAGCACGATTCTCTGGTTTGTCGATACGGTAAGCTCGCACTACCGACGCTCGAGCCGACTAGCGGCGAGGGATCGCGCCCGCCCATCGAGGTATGAAAGCTGCGAAACACTCGAAACATACGAATACATGTATACAGAGGATGCACTTGGACTCTCCAATATTGTACCTTCATGTCGCCGTAGTCGTACGGCCACAGAAAAACAGCGCTCGCACCCATGGCCTCCAAGCTGATTCGTAGCCCCTGAATAAAAAACCGTACGGCCGTACATATCATTGATAACGAACCACGTCAGTCACTGCAAGCACGGCCGACATCCGCTCGCGGTTTGGCGCCGGGGTAAAACGGCGCACAACGACGGTGTGAGACGCGCGCTAAACACGCGCGTGCTGCATACCGTTGTAGGGGTGTCACCTAAATTTTCCTGAGTTTTTTTTTTTACTTGACGGGCTCCTTATTTCCCGCCTAAAAAACGTGACTTTTGTTGGGAAAAAAATAATGCGTAAGCCGATGAATATTCGAATCAATCCCCCACATGTTCTAGAGTACAATAGACCGAAAAACCTTGTGGAACGGAAACGGTATTTCGACAAATAAGGCATGCCTTATTCGGTAGTTCCTCAGCGCCCTTGAGGAGCCCCGTCAATCAGAATTAGTTTAGCCAAAAAAAGGTATAGTACCCACCCCTATCGTAAGCGCACATCGTGACCTTACCGTATGTCACAGCGAAGACTGCCGCGAGTATTGGGACATTGTGGAAAAAAAGCGACCGCCTTTTGGTTCTGTCCCGGCGTGGTGTAAGAGATTTGCTTTTGCCTGCGTACTTCGTTGGGCCACGCTCCTCTCTCACGAAGACACTCATGGAAGCGTGCACGGCAAGGCGAGACGTTTCCCCTCCCCCCTCTCCCCTTCTGGTCATACGACTACGGCCATGCATGACAATGAATACCCCCCCCCCCGCCCTCCCCTCCTCGTACGTAGCCGGTTTTTTTTTATCATTTCGCGCCAAGTCCGCTATAATTAAGTACGCGGTCATTGAAGGCATGACGAGAAGAAAAGCAACACGTCTATAGTTACGTACCAGGTACACGCTGGCAGCAACTTCGAAGGAATTTGCTGCAGCTTCGGGGGGGGGGGGGAGGTCCCCAGCAAGAGAAAACTCGTTGTCACAATGGACACAAAACTGTGACACCTGTAAACACGAGCTTGGGTACATACCAGGTATACATATATATGACACGTTCACAAACCAATACGATACAACACGAGAAGTTTGATTAGTCTCTCCTACTGTAATTCAAGACATCAATTAGGTTTCGCCCCCGAGGCAGACGACATCAAACGCCTTCATTACATTTTTTCTTCTCCATCCCATTCGTTATCCTCGCCCTATATGCTCTTCCGCTCCCTCAAATCCGAGGTCACGTAGCGGGCGCTCCTCCCCCCCTTCCCCACTACGGTTCGTGCCTTGATTTTTATCGCAGGAGGAATTCAGCATTTCCTTCCCTCGTCGACACGCGTCGAATTGCGTCGACATAGTATTGTGGTTGAGAGTCGTGATATCGGTGAAATGAACGCACGTCCAGGCAGCAAAGATGGCAGGAGACGGCACGTTCACCCCCTTTCGACGACAGACGGCAGATTTTTTTCAGTCCATTTTATCTTGACGGACGTCAAACCACAAGGGTTTTCGTAGTGTGGAAAAAAACTCGGTCGTACACCCTTGATCGGTGCACGTTTCCCTTGACTAATCGTCTCCTGAGAAGAATTTGCCAGGCACAGAGGCCTGATGCCCGGAGCGTAATATTGTATCTGGACGGACGTTGAGGAGAATTTCGCTAACGGTGGGCGGTACGATGTGGCAATATAAACACGGCCTGCAATAAAGCGCTACCATTTCAACGTCGACGCCATAACTCAACGGCTTACTGGGGCGTGCGTGCCTCATTCCCCATGGTTACTTAAAGACCGCCAATACCTCGCCAAAGGCTATGCTATTTAAAGTACGCCAACATGAAGTAAAAAAGCATGGGAGAGAGTTTGGCATCGGAGCACGTTTTTTTTTTTTTTTTTTTCAGTTGTGAACCCGACACCCATAAGAACCATTCCGTCGTTTCTAGTCACCTAAAGTTTCCTTCTTTACCTCGCCGTCGCTCTCCCCGCCGACCACAACCACCGGAAGTCCTGGCTTGACGCCTCTCATGCCACGAGCACCGCCGCCCAAGAATTCCCGGGCGGCCTTTGCAGTGCCGAACGCCGTCCATGCTACTACCACGATCGATGGAGGCATGATCTGAACCGTCTGTTTCGAAGAGATCGGCATTTTTTTCGTTTTTACAGGCGTGATGTTTCGGGACGATATCAAGTGTCAACCAAGGACACTCATCTTCCTGTTAGGTGGAATCGAGGTGGGGGGTTAGCAGCGCGGTGCGATGCTACTTCGACGTTCACAGGTGGCCGGGACCCCCCCCCCCTCCCTGCGCAATGCGGGCATAAACGAAACCCTTGCGGAGACATCGAACAACGTAGCAAACCCCGCAAGGTGTCGGACAGTCGACAACCTCTCAATTCGGGCACGCCTGAATATGGTGTGCTAACATTGTTCAACGTCTCTACAAGGATGGTTTTACGCCCACGTTGTGCACGGCGGGGGGGGGGGGGGGGGGGGGTCCCGGCCACGTGTGTTTCTCATGATTAGGACAAGACTCGAGGGATTTTAGTGGTGTGTCATGACAAACAACAACCAACCCGTGAGTATAGACGAGTTAATTGTTGTGTGAGGGAAAGGGGGGGTGTTCTCGATAGGAGATATGTATTCGATCGCATGCATGGCCGTAGTCGTATGCCCATAGACCCTCGCATCCCTACAATGCCGGGACGGAGCATGTCCGGTTTTCACCGACCAGGCAGGGAAGCGGGGGGGGGGGCGGGTGTAATCATTGTATTATCATGCATGGCTGTAGTCGTATATGACCAGAGACCCTCGCATCCCTAGAATGTCGGGACAGAGCACGTTGGGTTTTCACCGACCAGGCAGATACTGCTTGCACTAAGCGCGAAGCGCCCGCGAGGTGTTCGCGTGAAAGGGTGAAACTGCATCCTGCTAAAACAGCCGCTAGTGAGGGAGACTTCGACTGCTCGAGGGGTTGGTTGATATTAATTGTTGTCGGAACTCGGGGACAACTCCAGCAAACCCAGAAAACCTATCCTAGATCATGCAGGTTATACGGCTCCCCCGCGGTGACCATGAGCTAGATCATGTAGACCAGGCAGACTCTCTTCCCTGAAACATCTACTACACCATGAAGCGGGAATCGATTCTCTGTCCGGAGTGTGAAATAGTTTATTTTACACTTGTTGCGTGTTCCGTTCGGGGAGGACAATTTGGTGCACGATCTGTGTTCTGGTCAAGGTTTTTCCTGCCACTGTGTTTGGAGGGTATTTTTTGCAAGTGTGGTGTCGCCAATCTTCGACGCACCCGGTACAGACGACGGAATGCGTATGTATGCACCAGCCTGTACATCGCCCTCTCTCGCTACATCCCCTCTTCAGCTACGCGCGTTGGCGCTGCTTCGAACATGTGGCGCCGTTCGTGTGCACTGTGGGAAGGCAAAACAAGCCCGTGTACCCGGTATGAAGGTATATGATTTGTACATTTTTTTTTCATGCTTTGTGTCGCAAACCGGCAAACAAAGCGAGTCGCGTAAAATAGCCACGGGAGTATGATGGCAAGGGTAACACCCGCTAGATCACCTGGATCGCGCTTGGAACGTCTGCGGCTATGCGCACGTCCATGGCTGGCACCGCTTGGACAAAGAAGTCCCCGAGCTCTTTCTAAGTGGGCACACGGGTTCAAACACAGCATCATCCGAAGAGCATTGTTGGGCCGGGCGGACACAGGGGGAGGGGGGCAGCAACGGGTTGAACGTTGTGCGTATTTAACATTGTTCAGGTGATCCAGATAGTTGATTCGCGCGTGACTACGTATAGCGAGAGGCTTGGATTGTGTGTTGGAGTCAACGCCGGGAAGTAATAGTACTAACGACAGCAGTGAATTGTCATCACAGATTATAAGCCCGGCGCAAAACAATATCAAGTATGTTGTACGCTCGACATTGTGCTCACGATACATCGAATGCATCTCGCCCCCCCTGCGTACCGGCAAATTGGTGTGACATTCTTTGTTTACAATCTTGGCGCTGACGTGCCACAGATGTCCCCCCCCCCCCCCCCCCCCCCCCCCTATCCCCTTTCGTCGCCCCTCTGTGAACAAGTGGGAGCCCGGGGGGCTCATTCAAGTCGCGGTACTCCTAACGCCGTTGCCAGAAAAAGGACGAACTCGTGGGCCGAACCCCAAACACTCCGCCGGCAGTAGCGCGTATGGCGCCTGGATTGTTTCTCCCCATCGGCCCGACGAAGGTAATACCAGCCGACCTCTGACGTAGTACATGACCTACCGTACACTATCATATCTATGTCTTCGATCGTCTCCCTGTACATAGAGGACTTATAAGCGCGTTTTTTGTGTCGAAGCAATCCCCCGCCCTTTCATGTCCGTGTCGTACTGTTTCGCCTTTGTAATACTTGCCTGTGCTTGGTGTTGAAGCCCTGCAAGAAGGACGCTCGTGGATAAACAAGCCCCCTCGAGGTCAGCTCCTTCAGTGTCCTTCGGCGCGTGTGTTCTTTTTCTATCGTCTTTGGCAAGCCCACCGCCCCTGCCGACGCAAGGGATGGCGCTGCAGGTACTAGTACGTTGTGCGCTCTTTTGCTGCTCGGTTCCAAAGCCACTGCTATTGTTTCGTTTGCTGCTGCTGCTGCTGCTGCTGCTGTTGCTGCGGTTGCTGCTGCTGCTGTGGTCAGAATCAGCATCGCCTTGACGGCGGTCGACGTCCCCGTGGCGATCAACATTTAGCTCTTCTTGGTATCTCTGCAGTGCAGGGGAACGGGGACAGGTAACGGCGGCATGGAAAGCCAGCAGCTGCTGGCGTAAAGCTTGCAGGGTCTCTCGCATGCAGTTTTGAGGCATGCTTGATAAATTTTTGGGTCTGTATCAAGTAATACTTGTTCCACAATTCATGCCGCACTCGCACGAGGTTAGGACAGAAGTAGGGGCGTATATTGTACGATTTAGTCGTTTCTGGCCTACCTGGTATTAAGTGGCGTGAATGCACGACTGGTTGCACCTTTTTCGACGCTTGAGATACAACTTGAAGCCTGATGTTCCTTGTGTTACACAATCGGAGCCGAACCTTCAGCACGGAGGGATAAGCCCCCTATTCAAACCCTCGATAGCTTAGCCCAACCTGTTCGAAAGCTCTCTCAGTCAAATCAAAGTACCACAATAATAAGCTACAGTGGTACTGTATATACTCCCCAAAGAGTTTTAGGGGAAATCCTTTCTCCTCTTTTTTTCGCTGCGACCACGTATTGCACCCTATACCTTCCAACACACCTCTTCGTCGAAGCTAGCTCCGGACCAAGTGCTCTCTGACATAGAGTGGCAGCTGCTCTCACTCCAGATGGATGACGACGCGTTTGGGGACTGTGACAGTCCATCCGTTGTACCCCCGTCTGACCCCTTGGGCACCAAAGAGCCATCATCGAGGTCGGAACATCCCGACCTAGAAAACGTAAGACCCGCAACTCCCTGCGTCACCTTCAACCTGCCCAGCTCTTGCCTTAGCGTGCATGTGTCACTATTTCCAGTCGCCCCGTGTTGTCGCCCTTGTGAGACATGTTTCACGGGTTCCTCAACGCTCTTCTTGCCCCACCTTCGGGAGAGGCGACCCGTGTCCGGAGCCGTCGGGCCCACACCGACCGTCGGTGGCTGCGATGAAGCTGGATGGCTTGTTTTCGTCTTGCTGATGCAGTTGCTTCTTCTGCCGCCGCCGCCGCCCTTTCCGAGGCTGGGAGGTGCTGTCCTCGGCAGCGTACGAGCTTGTTGTTGGGCGATTCCATGGGGGGTTCTGCCGCGGAGGCGGGCGGTGTCGTTGTCCGTGAACATCTTGTTGACCAAGGTCCACGGTTTCGGGGCAGCCTCCGTGGTGTTTGACGAGGTCGCTGTTGTTATCGCTGCTCCCACCGTTGCTGCTGCCGCGGATGGAGGCGGACTACTACTGCGCCTTCTTTCTTGTATGGTGTTGTCGACAGAGCTGTTGACAGATGCTTGGTGGCGGTTGCAGCTGTTGTTGTCGGTGGCGGCGGCGGTATCGTCGAGGCGGTGACCGTCGTCCATCTCACCACCACGGCCACAGCAAACGACTTGTTGTTGTCGTTGTTCTTGTCTCGGGGATTCCACCGCTGAGCAGTCAGCAGCGGAAACAACGCAGGGGGGGGCTGTTTCTGCGTTTTCTGCGTATGCGTGGTCCGCCAAAGAAGGTATGGCCGTGACAAAGGTCGGCTTGCCTCTGTAGCGACTTGGCGCGGCCGCATCCCTTTCGTCTCGCCGTAGAGGAGGCGCAGTCTGAAGACTCACCCCGGCCTCCTCCCCTGCATCACCCGACGCTACCGCCGGCACGCTAGGCCGAGACGGACAGGTACAAGCACGCACAGATTCGCGTGTTCTTCTTTCCGCGCGACCGGTTGCACGCGACGCTTTCGAGCTACCATGAGACGGCGAGAGGGGCAGGGCAGGCGCAGGGTAGGGCATAACCGTTGGGTGGGGGGCGACAGGATAAAATAAAGCGCCCCGTTTTAAAGTGCGGCAGATGTTGCGGTGTTCGAGGTACCAAGGCGCCTTCGGGGATAATATCTTCCGCGCGTGTTGCTGTGCTCGTTTCCTGCTCTCGGTGCGCCCGCTGTTTTTCGAGGAAATCATTAAGTACACGCGAGTGCCCCAACAACGCCCATTTCTAGCCCGCACACAGCAATACCTAGAGTTGTTCGTTTCGCAGGGTACCTGTGGTACACTGCAAGCGTGGGGGGCGTATTATTAAAAGCCGATCGCTGGCTATCTTTAGCCTCGGAAGTAAACAAAGACGAAAAAGGGGCGCGAGAACGACACCGCGTGATGCCTTCGCAGTCCAACGAAATATCGTGTAAAAGCTGTGCGTACTGGTACATATGTCAGACAGACATTCTGTATACCTCGGAGCGGCACGTTGGGGTGGCGTCGGCCTCGGTAGTTTTCCGCCGACAGACTCAAGCGAGCAGCTTCCCTCGGCGGTTAGCACCCCTACCGATGGTTCTCCGGTCGATAAACAACCCGTCCCCTCGACCTGTATTAAGCCGCCTGCTCCATGAATGCTGCACCACTGGTGGGGAGAGGGTTCGAGAGATTCGCTGTGGTTGTATCCCGCACCACAACTTCCCAAACCGGAATTGGTGCCAGCTGTTACGGGGGTGGTGATCGACTCTTGTCCAAAGAAACGACAAGGTAGGGACGGGACGAGGCTGGCCGACCAAGAGAGAAGTCGATATTTTTGGAACGTCCGCACGTGGCAACGGACAGGTCGGAGTGCTCGGGTCGATCAGATATCGTTTCGAGTTTTGAACGCATATATTCGTTGACCCCAGACACATAAGCATATATCGCCGCCAATCGAGCCGTTTTTTTAACGATCGATTATAATTGTCTAGGCTTGGGAACACTGAACGCGCAGTCCTTCGAGTGGGCAGTGGAGGGTTGCCGCATGGTCACGACTGTAAGGACAAACGTTACCCAGCATCCGCTGAACCAACTCCAGTAAAACCGAAAAATCCGGCATTCGTTGAACCAACTCTTCCACAAACGTAACTGCGCGGATCGCCGGCTGGTGGTGGTGGTGTTGGGTCATGGGATATAGGCGCGCTCGAGGCTTTGTTTTTGCAAAGCGCAGCAATAATGGTCGCTGAACGACGGCAAGACGCAAACGCAAAAGGAAACAACCATCCGATATCCCACTGGTTTACGCGGTCTACAGTACCTACAGGGCAGTGCGTCGACCCGCCGTAAGACAGGGGACTGTATTTTGAGCCCAAAACGTTCGTATCTTCGCTGGCGGGGCTCCTCTTTGCATCGAGGAGCAACTGAATCCGATATACAGATTTGAAATGTTGTTGTACCCTGGTACTGATAACTAGGCGCTTCGGGCTTCGCTTACTATATTATACCTGGTAAGCTTTTTCAGAAGTCTGTTGTTATTGGGTGAGGTGTACGAAAACGAGCTCCTAAAAACAACGAGGAGTCTCCGACAAAAGTAGGCGCTTTGCTATACCCGTACATGTATCACACCTTCGATACAACCCCCTGCTGCCGTTGGAGCGCATCCGCGACACGTCCGCCGCGAAAGCTTCCTCAAAGTCCGGCTCATCGTGGCAGCGGCGGCGGCGGCGGCGGCGGCGGCTTCGTGCGCCGCGACGACCAAGTTCGCACGAATCCCAGTTCAGCGCGTCCGACGACGTTTTGGCTTTTGACCCGGCGCTACCACTACTTTTGACGTGTTTTTTGTGCGCCGCTTGCCGTGCGCACACGTCTCTCCATGCGCCCTTTATATTAGCAAGAGGAGTATATTCGGGGGTGGCTAAGAAGTGAAGGGGAGTGATCCTGCAGGTACTTTTTTTATCGCCATACACTAGTTGTGTGAGTGAAGCAACTGGTGGAGAAGTGGGCAAGGGCCACGATATTGACTTGAAAAACGCAGCCTAACCTCTGGTGTGCAAAACCCGAAGCGCCAAAGCCAAGCACAGCAACCCTGCACGATCGACTGCTTTCACGGTGTGTTTGTTACGCAAGAAGAGATGATCTCCGTGGCTCCCCAGAAGCGGTTTCTGGTTGCCCCTCGCTGTGACCCCGTACACACACGCAAAAGTGGGCTGCCACGAATGCGTGTGAAAGCACGTAAACCAAGCAAATCGTGAAGTATTTTTCCGTCGAAAACCTGCCTCAAACACCACCGTTCCCAACAGCAAAAATTGCACTGTGTGACGCGGAACGCGTGTGACTTCGACTCCATCTACAGGCAGTATCTCCACGGCAAGCGTGGCATCATCTTCGTCATGAGTGGTTTCCCGGGGCTCGCTTACTGCAGTAGGGTGCATATATACTTTGGAGTACCCGGGTACCAAACGTGGTTGTTATGGTCATGCTCGGGTAGATACCCGTGTACCCCAAGGATTTGCCATATAACACGCATCATAAGATAACACCCCCCCTCGGTCTAAAAAATTCGAACATGATTTTCTCTCCACAATGGGGGACAGTGCAAACACCGCCGAACGATGAATGCGTTTATGAAAAACTCTCGTCGAGACCCTTTCCAAAACCACGATTCTCGCTTGTGTGTGACTGATCCCCCTCGGGTTTGGAGAAATTCGGCTCCGAAATTCGTCGTGGGGGGTGTGTCATCGTATCACCCGTGTGATACGGTAAAGATGTATCCCTTTTACCACTCTGTCCCGCAATACAAGTATCACTTGTACATTAGTAGTGTATCAAAACGGTGTATACTCTCGAGTACCCGGGGGTACCAAACCTGGTGGGCGTTGGTCGCACTCGGGTAGATACCCGGGTACCCCAAGGATATACCCAGTATGCCCTTTCAAACACACACCCTTGGTTGGTCTCGACCCGCAAACACGCACCTGCCCGATAGTCGCGAGGTGGCGGCCGGACCAACGGAGAACCACCAGACCCGGACTTCTCCTCCCTAGGGACGCGCTGACCTAGTGTTGTATGTGCGGCATAACCAAGGATAGCGGGGAGGGGTCGAGGGGTTTGGTTGGTAAGGGTGACGGGGGGGGTCGGGGGGTTGAGGCCACATGGTGCGTGGGAAGTATCACTGTTTGTGGTGCAGTGGGGCATGGGACAGAGAGGATAACCCTGTCGTGTTGGTCTTTGGCGTACCGACGGAACTTCTTCCAGGGAAAAAGTTGTGATAAGTGTTACCATTTTACCTGTCCTCTCTTGCTATCTGTCTGTGGTGGCGAATCAGAGATCTAACGAAGCCACTGCCCGCCTTGAGACATGCGCGGCGTAGCTGAAACGAAACGTCTCGGGCGCTGTGTAGGTTTAGATTACACATTCAGCTCCACATGCGCCCATGGACATTTTTCTTGACGCCAGCCTCTGGCCACATCGCGAGATTAGCAGCTTGAAACTGGGGCGGCAACACTAAATCACTCCACTCGCTTACGTCAGATAATTCCTTTGGCAGTACGTAAAAATCGTGCCTGCTTCTTACTTGAGATAATATATTTAGCAGTACGGGGAAATCGTGTCTGCATCGTGATATTTTTTTCGCAACAGGCATTCATTTGCTTACCTACACCGGTCAAAATTGTCGCGTGACTCCCTGATTTCGTTCGCACATATACTGAGCCCACAAGGTACTCGACGACACGTGGCTTGGTGCCTGACGAAAGAGGGCCTATCGCGTTGCGCTTCGTTGTCCAATGGCGGCGCCCCCGCCTTTCTCGCAGAGCTTGTCTCTCGCGCGAGGTTGTGTTCGCTGGTCTCTCCACTCTTTGAGAGTATGCATCTACCCGTGATATTCTTTCACATTTAGGACAGATCACGATCTACGTTTGACCCTTTTAGTACTGCAGTCCCGTTTTGGGGACAAAGAACTTGGAATTAGAGTGGTTTGTCCCCAAACTGGGACTGCAGTACTAAATGTGTTAAAGTGAAGAACACACGCGTAGATACCCTAGATCCTAACCTGTCGTTATGATACGCTATGCAGGATCTGTACAGTGCGCGTCCAACCCAGGAAATGTTTGCTAGATCATGCAGATTCTTCGGCTCCCACCCGTCAACACGATCTACAGGTAGACCATACAGGCCGGGAATACATCTGCCTGGAGGATGTAGATCATCAAGTGGAAATCGATGATCTGTCCGGTGTGCGCAGTCTTTCGCCCGTATTCGGTTTGTGAAGTACCAGGTGCTGAATCCCAACTGAGGGAAATTCCAAGCTATGGACGTAAACTGCCAAAACAGATACCTGAATATCCAAGTTCTGTACTCACGGGTGCTTGGAACCTGGCATCCCATGCACCTTTCGACTGCAGGGTCTACCAAGTCTTCTCCGGCAAAGCTGACGCAGACATTCTACAGGTGAAACTCCAAACACGATTAAACTATACTAGGTATCTTGAAGCGGTGGTCGTCTGCCCTGTTGAGATGACGCAGCGCAGCCGCAACCTTGAAGCAGGCCATGCCAATCCGGAGACAACACACGTCCCGCGTGCTCCTAAAGGTCGGTGCACGTGCATGCTGTACAATCGGGGGGGGGGGAGGTGAGACCGCTCACTCGGGCACCTGGGAGAGAGATGCTATCTTGTGCGTGCCCCGCCCCCCCTTTTCCGGCAATTGGCGCACGTGAAGGGCCTTACGGTCGAGGTCGAGGGCAACCACGGTGCACTGGCCACTGCACAGCGCCAAGGCACACGTACAGGCAGATAGCCAGAACGAGAGGGAAGGAAGGAGGGAGGGAAAGGGAGAGAGATGCAACGATACAAAGGGATCAAGTCAGAAATCATAATGTGCTGTTCGTTTCGACTGAAGCAGGACGGCAGCGGTATGTTGGCGCTTTTCTACAGCAAATCATTGAGACGAGTGAAACAGCTAACCCAGGCCAAAAAACAAAGCAAACAAGCGGTGTCCCGAAAAAACGTTCGATGGCGTGATGCTTCAGGCCCTTATCCCTCCCCACTTTGATTATCGTATTTGTACCAACCTTATGGGAGGTGATATTAATAGTGGCAAGCAGAAATCGCATTAGGTTCCTGCGGTAAACCTTAAGCCCGGACATCAACTGTAGGTGACACGCTGGTAAGACGGCATCAATACTCGTTCTGTTTGGTCTTGTCTGCAGATGAAATATGAACGAGACGTGTGACGAGCGTACCATCTAAATAATCCGTCTAGAATTCGGTTTTGCGCCTATCTTGCGATCCCTGAGTTTCTATTACCGAGTCGACAGAAACATAGTAATGTCGTCGAATCGGTCGGACTCTTGATCGGCTCCGCGTTGCTACTGTACAACACCCTTGGAGTCCCCACGTAGCAAGTGCGCTATTTGTCAGCACGTTTTTGGTCGGTGTGCGAGGCTCACCCTGCGTACTCCACGGGTGTCGCGGCCACCGCTCCATCTCTGCTGCGCGCTCTTGCCCTGTTTGACCACCTGCGCCTGGTCTCGAGGCGTTGGGGGTTGTGCTGTATCACTGTGTATAATGTTTTCTGTCGTTATTCAGCACAAGGGGGGGAATGGGGACAGCATCATCCCCTTCGGCAGTCGGATCTGGCTCAAAGGTGGTGCGTCACCAGCATAAGCGTTAAGGGCATCTATTAATATACCAGATATGTGACGTGCTATTCAGCCACGACAAACGAAGGAGAGCATTGGTCTACCGCAAGCCGGCCTGCCTGCGCTCAACACCGCACCTACCCCAGCCTCCCCCACCTACTCTCCTACAGCCTTATGTAGCCGATCCGGCTCCTCTCCGAGCGAATGGCTGCAGGCGTTATGCCCGGTGCTACTAAACAGCCTTGCCCCGCGCCCTTCATAATGTGCACCCACACAGAGATAACGCATGAGGACGAAGGATAATGGCGATATACGATGTATATCCTCACCGAGCATGTCTGGCTCCTGACTGGTTCACAATCCTCGCCTCGGCGGTCTCCGGCTTTCGTCTATCGCCCGAATTTCGACACTCCCTGTCGTCCTCGGAAGCCGGGTTAGCACAGTTGCCAGACGGGTGATAAACACCTCCCGATTCGCCTGGTCCCCCCAGCTTGGAGGGAAGAAGTTGGGCGAAAGATAAGAAAGTTAAAATACAGCCAGCATAAGGAGGGTTCCGTCTTGATGGTGTCAGCCCACATCGGTCATTACGCGATTATCGAACCGGTATGGGGTAAGGACCAAATTCACTGCCGGGTGCAAAAGGGCTTTTGGAGAGCGAGTTCGAAAATCCGTGACCTGAGACCTGAGAGTTGGTTGGGCGACCCAAAGCCCTAGAAAGCCACCCACTGGATTGTCGGGGTCGACAACATCTTCGAAGAGCACTGGCCGTTTGTTGTACAGTATTTTTAGATACATCATGTTTTGTGGCTGGGATAGCATTTAACCCTTCCAATAGCCCAGCGTTTCTCGGAGAAAAAACGACTCTGGACAGTATGAGAGTACCCATATAAGCCACCACCCAGGGCGCAAAGTCCCTCTCTCTGGCGCACACGCCTGACTGCCGTTAACCCTGCGCGACTGAGACTATGAACTTGATAATATCCGCGTGCACCTGATTATAACGTCTCCGGCGGCCACCGTCAGTATCCACACCGGGCTCCTTTCTTCCGCTCCTTGCTTGGGTCTGAGACGGAATACTCGCATATGTACAATCACCGACACCACCGCCATTCTCGCCGCCAGCTTCATGCTCTCCGTCCCCTGCGTACGGTTTTACCGCACCAATTCTCCCGCCCAGCGGCCGACTCCCGGCGGCTTGAAACCCGTTGCGAATGCCACGACAGTGTACATTAGAAGACTCGCCGTCGCTGACGGTGACGTGAACGGAACTCTCGACGCTCAGATTAACCATGCTGCCCGCCTGATCAAACGTTCCGCCGGCGAAACCGTCGATGTAATTACACGAGTCCAGTCCATCTCTCCTGACAGCGTTTCCGGCCCCTCTTTCCGCCCTGCCGCGATGGTAAGACTTCTTGGAGTAGAGGCCAGGTGCGGAGCTACCTTTCCGACGGGCCTGATCCACGGATTTGCGTCGTTGTCGCTGCGGAAACGAATGCGCCTGTTTCGTTGTGGGTCTCTCTCGCTCGACTTGTTCATTGCTTCAACAGGAGGGCGCGCGCAAGGATATGCCAACAACGGTCGAGGAGAGAAATCGAGCGGCGTGAGGGAGTCCGCAATGTATCCGCGGGCATTGCTCATCATTTTCAGTCAATCCCAACATACGAATGGGATACTTTCCAGTACCCCTGGATCGTCATCGCTGCAGGGGCTGTCAAACGGTACGGGAGAGAAACATTAGATGTGTGACTGCCGGTTGGGCGGCTCGAACCGGAGCGAAATGGAGAAACGAGGGAAAAATATCGGCGAGCACGAACAACTCAAGAGATATCCCTTCGACCTCCTGAGTGGGCGTTTCCTACCCCATTGCACGTGGGAAGTCTGGAAGCGTTTGAGCGTGACGCTCCCCTTCTATCATGCTTCGTTTCGATCGGCGTCCGCTAAGCAAAGCTGGCCAGCGCCGACGTTGCGAATCGAATGCGCATGAAAACGAAATGAACCAAATAAAAAACATGCATACCGATACACACCGAAAAGAGCTTTGACTTCGTCCACGAGCTCGCTTCTTGTTTTTTCTGTCGCTGCTCCCGCATTCCGAAGCGGATCTTCCCCCGTCGACAGACAACCTCCGCCTCTCGTCCGTATCGATGCTCGTGTGCAGCACCCCATGAATCAACGAAGAAACACTGACACGCTGACCTGACCCGGTAGCACCGACGTCATCCTTTGCGCGCCGTTTCGTTGCCCCCATCTCCCCGCCGTTTCATTTTGTCGAGAGTTTTTTTTCTGGAATCCTGGACGAGGAGAAGGACGACATCTTCGAACCTCGAGGGTGGCGTCCGATTCGTGTCCTTCCCTGAGACCCGTTCCGCGGCACGGCGGGACGCTTCTTTTTTCCACTTGAGGGCAGCCCTGGCGGCGCGCTTCATGTCCTCCTCCTTCTTCATCTAGTTATGGCCAGCGTCGTGACAATACCGCGAAAGGTGCACTAGGACAGTCAGCCAGTTTGTACGAACTGGCTGCGAGGAGGGAGGGTAGGCACTCGCTTATTGCTTGCCTTAGTCATTGATCCATTGACCACGCATCCCTTTCGAGACTGTGTCTGGAGGGGGGGAAGGGTGATATTGAACACACGTACTCCATAGTTTTTAGTGTTCGTAGCGCTAAAATTATTTTGGCGCATGACTTGTTATCAGAAGCAGCCCGAAGGATGGCGCCGCCAGCAACTTCCAGCCGTCCAATGTGCCCGACAACAATCGTATCAAGATACGATCCCTATCTATTTTCATCGGCGAGGCTGGTGATAATCATATCCTCATCGTACTTTACATAATATTATCACCGCTCTCACCCTTTCTCGTTCCAGCTCCATCAAAGGGGTTATTTCGTGGAGGTCGGTCATAACATTTCGACCCTGTCCAGGTGATGCGCGCGAAACGGTGGGGAGGGTGGAGACACATGTTTACAGAAGTAGGTACCACTGTACATTAACTGTCAATAGTATTGTACGGCTGTACCCAATGGGCAAAATAATTCCGGAGTACCTGGTAAAATGCTATCATCGCCAACGGGACATTTTAGGCTTTGGCAGCGATTACGCGTGGAACGTCGTGTGCCGAGGTAACTTGCAACAAGTTGGGATACGGAGAGAGGGAGTCAGTGCTAAATATCGAGCTGCTTTATCGTGTCCCGGGTGGACTCGTACTACGTACTGTATATATCGTTAGCAAAGACAGCAGCAGTAAAGTTAGCATTCGTTTTTTCAGACCCTACTTCGACGCTTCCAGCAAATTTTCCGTGGAAGATTTTCCGTACTTCAGCGAGTATATCTGCATCGTCCCAAAGCGACTCGATCGCACCGACCGCTACAATGCATTCACTTCTCGAAACCCACGCTAAACAAATGGACCACACTGTATCATCACATTTGAGTCACGACATTGCTGCTGCCACGATGTATTGTGGGACAGACCCGCCAACAAGAAACACCCAATCTAAATCAAAATCTTGAAACCTTAACCCATTTAATACGACTACATACAGTAGTAGTCTCGTTGCATACGATGGGGACATACACAGTCCTAAAAGGTTAACTCCTTTGGGACTCCTAGATAGCGACCGAAACAACGATAACTTTGGCGCTATCAACCGTCTACGAGCAGCGTAAGAGCCCAGCAGTACGGGTGTAGGACCATGCTGCGCCCGTGCTCTACGACTCCTTGTGCTGCAACTCGGGCGCTGATTTGTATCATCACCCAATCACGCAGGGGCCGTCGCGGAAATCGTCCAGTTTTGGCATCAAATCTTCCCTCACGTCGTCCCAAGAGGGTAAACATGACACCAGCCTTGAACAACCTCGAGCATGGGCTACTATATACCAAGCAGGGTTTACTGTAGCGTAGCACTCGCCGCCGAAGACGGCCTCTAATTCTAAACATGAGCCTCTGACGTTCTAATTTAGGTTGTTCTTGCCCGTGGGCCTGGACTGCTGCAAATTACCTCGTCCGCAGGCCTGTGCGGGGCCTCCTCGGTAGCATGGCCATGTTCGTCGTAGCAAGCATTTTTCCTCGCCAGTTTAAGATCGTCCAAGCGCATTGCCCGCTGCTTGATGGTGGATCGCATTTGCCCGGCTAGACCCCCCTCCTCTGCCCCTGCCGGCAGCTGCTGCTGCCCGTCGTCCTCTGACGCTTCCCAACCCACACCGAAGCCAGTGCCCTCGTCTGCTGGATCCCCGAATATCAGCATCGTCGAAGCTCTTGTACTCGTCCTATTATGAACAACGCTCAGCGGCGTTGCCGTCTCACTTTCAGAATTTGTGCGGACAAGAGATAGCGCATGTTGCGTTGCTGCTGCGGGTGTGGGGGGCAAAGGGACGGACATTTTTCTTTTTCGCTGCTGGAAGGCGCGAACCCAACGTACCACTGCTGTGTCGAGGGGCCGCTTGGCTAAGCGCCACGACACGCACTATCTGGTCGCAATGCGGGTGGCAGGTCAAAAAGAATGTCCAAAAAGATATACCGTAATGATAAGCTATAATGCGAGATACCCCATGTACGAGACACGAAGCAGACATGAGACATGTGACACGAGACGAGATACAACGAGAAAAACACGACGAGATGACGAGACGGCGAGATCGATACGTAAAACCAGAAAACTAGTCGTAAAAAACCCGTAAAAACACGGAACACGTAGAAAAGAGCGACGGTTTCACACCAACCATCACCTATTGCGCCGCGTTGAAACCCGAGTCGGCATGCGGAGGGAGTTGGCCTTTCTCAGATCGTGTTTACAGAATACCGGCGCACAGGTCAGCAGAGGTGCCTGCCTTCCTCTGCCCGCTCTCTGCGAGGAGGACGGAAGCGTGGAGATTATAGTCCCATGGAGATATGCCTGCCTCACAGCCTGGCACGCCCGGACGTCATGGGTCCACTGAAGGCTTCGAAGGCTACGAATTCTGCTTCGAAATCGTTATCGTGGCAGCAGCAAAGCCCCGTTTCCACAGACAGGATCGCTGCAGCCCACAACGCGCAAATGGGTAAGCAGTAAGCAGTGCTCGGGCCGGGGCCGATGCAATAAGGGGTGCCTCAATCCAGTACGAGAGAGTTGCATGAGTTGTATCTGGCTGAGCTGCCGTGCTCGCCTCATACTCCCATGCGGGAATTATGCCGAGGCGCATCACGTGCGAGAAAACAGTAAATAATCCAAAACTTGTACAAATAGTACTGCTGTACGAGTACACGTTCGTTCGTTTTTTTTTTTTTGTGCAGCAGACGCTCTGTTCTTTCTGTCTCTTCTTCTGTTGTCTCAACCCGTCGAGGCTACTCGTGTGTGAGCCTGATTCTGTCACCTTCCAGGTGGAGCAGTGCAATCCAGAGAGAGAGAGAGGGGGTTGCATCTTGCGAGTTGAAAAACACGAGTCGCAGCAACTGAGTTGCTGATCGCCGATCGCCGATCGCAGGGGAGGTTTGGTTGGAATACACAAAAGTGCCACCAGTGGTAGCAACACAAACTCGAACCATGTCGTGCCTGCCTGCCTGCCTGCCTGCCTGCCTGCCTGCCTGCCTGCCTGGCTTTGTGTGATACAAGTCGAAATTCAAGTTTGGATGTAAAATTACAATGTTACACCTGTCTGTCCGGAAATGTAAGGACAGTTGCGGTATTAACGTTGATACCTGAATAATCCTTACATTCTGGGCCAGAGTGATGATACATGTGACCCGTGACCGGTGAACCAGGGTCTCCCGCGGACAATAACTGCTGCTGTGTCGTTTGCTAATAGACTACTGTGTTACATCGTACCTAAAGTTTGCACTCGATTTCAGTGACAAGCTGAAGGGCTTTTTCCGGGAAGGCAAGGCGACGATAACTGCAACAGCAGCAGCAGCAGCAGCAGCAGCAGCAGCAGCAGTGGCGTGCCGTGGCGTAATCCCCGAGTGGTGGCCTCGCCGCTTTTTTTTTCCTCTTGCATTTGTGCTGCACTTGGCCAGGCAAAGAGTTAAGTTAGTGTTGCGCGAGCATCATCCTGGTATCGTATAATGCTTTATAATATGACCGATATATGCAAATGGGACCAGGGTACGTACTGCTGTTTGTATATGGTACATGTTGCGCGTTTACCGAGCGACAGGGTTCATCGTACAGAGTAGTACCGGTACATGGCAGCTGGTACATGGTTCATGGTACATGGTACTTCATTTCGTGTGTTACGGTACACACGTTCGTAGTACCTTGCTGGTCACACTTTAGTCGTTCCACCACACATAATTAATGCCAAGTAGAAATGCGGTTATGATACTCTCGAGGTACCAGGTATAATCGTCATACCATACAGTCAGTATTCAGTATATTAAAGTAGTACAAGCAGTAGCGGCATTCAAGAGTATTACGGCAGTCGAGAGAATCCGACAAGCAGTTGCGACTTTTTCCTGGGGAATCTGTCTATTTATATGATATGAGTTACACCGAGGTACCGTACCGAGTATATACCGCCGTACTCTGTACGTGCAGTATTACGGGGGACCACAGTAAATAGGACCTACGGTACACACGAAAACCTATATATTTCCTTATTTTTACTCACAATATTTGGTCCTATTTACTGTCGTCCCCCGTTATAGTAACGACTACTGCTGTTTCGTGCGGCAGTCGAGAATATCCGACTGTCCCGACTTATTCCCGAGTACATGCCATACGAGTGCATGGACACAAAGCCGCCAACGAGTGCGAGTATATATATATATACTCGTGGTAGTTTTACTGCTGTGAGGTTCAGTGGGCGAGACGCATCCAGCTACTAACGGATCCAACAACCCTCGCCCGAAACAGAAGCCACGACCGCGGCGATGCGCGCCGACTATGACGCCAAGATAGCCGAGCTGATGGCGGACCTCGAGGGGACCAGGGGGGAGAAGGAAAAGACGGAGACCGACCTGGCAATCTTGAAGGTGCGCTCGCCCCAGCAACCTGTCGGGGGTATGTTGTGTGTTCTTCCCATTAAGCCGTTCTCTCTACCCGTCGACATCCAGGACCAGTCAGTGGACAAAGCTATTGTGATAGCCTTCATCATGAGTGATCGCTTGGTTTTCTATATGTTGCGCGTGCTACGAGTAGTAGGGTTCGCATAATAGCAATTTTTGGCCAAAACGTTTCTGACTAACAGGGGTTTTTATTGGTGCTGCACTGCATGCATACAAAACCTAAATCTGACTCTAATCCCAAGTGGCTGTGTCCCCAAGATGGGAGTGCCGTGCGCTCCTAAAAGGCCTTACCGAGGGGCTACCGAGCAAGGCATGCCTTATCGTTATGTACGTAAAGCCGTGGATTTTTTCATCGGACTACGCTTTTAGGACTACAGTCCCGTTTTGATGAGAAACCATTCAAATTCAAAGTAGTTTGTCCCGAAAACGGGACTGCAGGCCTAAAAGGGTTCAAAACAAGGAGGCCTCAGAAAATTCAGGGGGACTGCAGTCCCAAAAGGGTTCAAAACAAGGAGGCCTCAGAAAATTTAGGTGCTACTCTGGCCATGGCATGCGTCATTTTTTTTTTGCCCAATCCACGCCCGGCGCGATTTTACGTATGGTGAACTATTTATTGCACCGAGCGATGCACCTTCGTGATCGCATTGTGTGAGAGTGCGTGCGTGGCTCGAGGCACACATGAAGTCAGGAGACCAAGCTTGCGGTTTGTTTGCGTGCGCCTTGTTGTGCAACGCTCCGTGTGTGTGCGCGACTCAAAGCTGCGGCTTTTTACTAGATCGCACGGAAAGAAAAGGTGAATTAATGCTATCATGGGCGCACCGGTTGGGCATCGCGGACGGTTGTTGTTGTTGTTCTCACATTAACTCATGTCCATGACAATTGAGTCCGTGGTTTTGTCGAGAGCTGCAACTACTCGAGGGGGGGGGGGGGGGGGGTAGGTTATTTTTGGTGTTCTCACGGGTATGTATGGTAGGTCAAATGCTAAATCGACCACACCTTGGATGACGAGACACTTGACGTTTTATTTTAATGTTGGGGCGTCAGCGCAAAAAAAACGTCACGTTACGTTACTACCTACGTCAACTACTTTCTTTCTGGATTTTGTGATAACATAGTGATAGTGTGTTATGATACTGGCGGGCGATCGCGTAACATTATGTTAGTCTAAGAGTGTTACCTTGATCCCGTGCTGACCGCAGTATATGTGTTACGGTGTTAAGAGTATGCATGCAGCCTATAGCGAGTAACACTACTAATACTGTGCTGGCGTGTTCGCGGAATTCCCTGTGACTGTCGTAACACACGTTGAAGGGATAACGTACATGGTCATTTCTTCGTGTTACATTATGTCGACATGAGCCCGTAGCGGGTAACGTTATGTTATTAATAGTGCGTCAGTGGGATTCTTACTTTTGCTACCGTAACACCTTTAGACGGATAACGTACACGGCCAAATAAACGCGTACTGGTACGTAACACTATTACGGGGGTACATAGTTAATAGGACCTATGGTATACATAAAAACCTATATATTTAGATATTTTTAATAACAAAATTTGGTCCCGTTAACTATGGACCCCCGTAATATGTACCATGGTAATTAATAGTGTGTTGGTGTAATCCTAGTGGCTACTCGTACGCGTATCACACGTTAGAGGGATGACGCCTCTATGGTCAATACAACGTTAACATTATGTTACCGTATCAGCCGCAGCAGCAGTCCGTATCGAGCGACGTTATGTGAGGGTGTCAACGGAAGTCTTGCTACCACAACATACGTTAACGGATAACGGATATGATCGATAAAACACGAATAACATTGTGTTGATGTGTTATCAGTAGCTCGTATGGTTATGATGTATGTAGTGACAAAAGTTAGCAGATAACGTATATACACACCCTCAATCTAACGTCAAGAATATTTTACTGCCATGGTACGTAGCTCGTACGTGCGAGTGTGCAGATTACGTTATAGATGGATGCTGTACTGCTGTGTTATATATAGATGGATAACGGCAAAATTTATACGTCGCGGGACAGCTTACGCGGACTTTAATTGCGCGCCGCGCAATGTATGTAAAACCCCTGTTCTGGCAGATACTAGAGCAATGTATAGTCATTCCCATTGACTACAGCCAACTTTTATGAGAATCCTCGGCAGACATCGATCGACAAAACCAACGACACCGTCATGAAATCTGAACGGAATGCGCTGGTGAAGGTCTCCGACCCAGCCTAGTGCCACAGTACAGTGCTCACACCTCGGTCGGTGATATGTGGCGTGGGCTGACCAGGCGTCTGATAAAAAACATTTTGGCACTGGTCTGTAGAAGACAGACGACAAAAAATCTCTACCCTCTCCGATGGCAAAAAATAGACCATTTTTCAGGTTTGACATCGATCGACAAACCCAACGATTACGTCACGAACTCTGAATGAAGCACGCTGGTTAGAGGCTCCGACCCACACTAGTATCACAGTTCTCACACTTCGGTCGTTGATATGTGGCGTGGGTGGGCCAGGCGTCTACTAAAAACGTATTTGGCAGCTGGTGGTGTAGAAAACAGACGACAACAACTCTCGATTCCTCTCCGTTGGCATTAAACATAACTTTTTGAAAGCTTTGACGAAGAGCATAGGACGCCGCGGCCAACCTCTCGCCCCCTAGACCACGGATTCCAATTATACCTCCCAGGCCATAATTTACACTCATTGGCCTTGCCCGGTACCAAGCTCGTTGACCGTGGGTGCATTATGTGTCGAGATCGAAGGTCAATCGTCGCGTGACTGCGGGTGTGCGAGCTGCGAGGTGTGTCTTTCTTCTTCTAATTTGTGTGCGGCGTGATTTCACGTGGTTCCCGTGGCTCCCGTCAATACAGCGATTTTATTGGAAGATGGCTCCCGTCGTTCACGTCATTTCAGCCATTTGATTGGAAGATGGCTGGCGTCAACTACCCCGTGTTATTTTAGACTTGCCATGGATAACGTACTGGCGGGGTTTCCTGAAAAAAATGAGGCTTTTTTTGCGGGGATCCCTCCTAAATATCCCCTGTGTTTGGGGTTTTAACATATGGAGGCGTTTTTTTACCGGGGATGCCATGATATCCTTCCCCCCGGGATATTTTTGTAGGTATCCCCTACTGGGATGTCGGCGAAATTGGATGTCACGGCTATGTTATGTTTCCCCGCCACGCCGCTTTACCACTAACACAGGTAACATATTAGATCCCGGGGAGATCCAAAGGGTAACGTTAGAACGACTTCGGCCCCAACGGTAACTCAGTAACATAATGTTAGACCCGGAATGATGTTTATGGTAACACTGTAGCGGAATATTACCATCAGATATTTACTGATACCATCAGATCTTTACTGATGGTAACACCGCAACATAATGTTAGAGACCTCCGCATTTAGGCTAACGTCCTATTAATAACATGATGTTGCGTATGGGCCGGCTAAGACTGTCACGTATCTGACGTACGTGAAGTGTTACGTTATCCGTGCCTAAGGCAATCAGATGGGGGGTCCAGATAACGTGGTGTTAGTGGTGCTGGCCACTGCGTTATGTTACGTTAGTGTGTTATTTGTAACACAATGTTATGCGTTAGTAGTGTTGGCGAACATGGCAACGTTTTGTTACGTAGGGTGTTATGTGTAACACTCCTCCTTAGGGTAACACTATGTTAGTGCGTTATCTCTAACGCTTCGTCGACAGTAACATCATGTGATCGCGTTAGTAAATATGCGGATATCGATCTGGGCATGTTAGAGTGATAACGTACGTGTTTGATCAAAGTCTAGCACTGTGTTACAGTGTTAGTTCAAGGACTGATCACGGCATAACACAATGTTACTGTACCAGAGCCGGACGAGATCGAGCAGCAACATAACGTTATGGCGTGTGCATGTTCGTGGGTTTCCAGTTAACACCGTGTTGCCGCGTTTACCGTGATAGCTCCTCCAGTGCTAACACTATGTTAGTACTTTTCCACGTTCCTGTGTTAGGCCCCATAACGTAGATAAGTGTTATCCGAGGTGTGAAATCGACCCAACTACTCGGGCATCGTGTCTCGATCCCAGGTTGGCGTAATATCACGAGGCAGGGGGGGGGTGTACTCATCAGCGGGGGGTTGTTATGGGTATATGTAAACCCGTTTGGTAGGCCTCACCCGCGGGTAGGCTTGTTACTCGATTATCTCATTAGTACGTACGTACCCTGCCAAAAACATGTTGGTAAAATGTTATTGCAGCACAGCAGTGAGCTAGCTACCTCTAACCTGGCAGATTTCAGGCACTCTTATTTCGGGCATCCATCCCCCCCTATTACGGGGGACGCCAGTAATCAGGACCCATCGTAATAACAAAAGCCTATATATTACAGAATTTTTACTATTAATATGATTACGGGGGACCATAGTTAATAGGACCTATGGTATACATAAAAAACTATATGTTTACCTATTTTTACCAACAATATTTGGTCCTATTTACTATGGTCCTCCGATAAAATTATATTTTCTCCTGATTACTGTGTTTTCCCTGCTGTAATTCTTTAACCCCCCCCCCCCCCCCCCCCCCCCCCCCGTCTGAAATACTGTATTTTCTCTCCTCGTTGCCTCACCATGCATCCCCAGGCATCTGCTCGGAGAGAGCGACTCCAGTGGAACAAAGAACGCACGCTTTTGAGCAGGAAAGTAGCCGAGGCAGACGCTCGGGCGCGCGAGGCGTCGGACGGGGTAGCCTCCCCTCAAGAGGTGAAAGGACCAGTCATGTCAACAAGTCAGTCAGTGTCGCTGCTGAGGTTTCCTATATTGTTCTTGCTGAGGTGCGCCGAAAAGAGACCCGAAACCCTGCGGTGACTCCAGAGGCCAAAAGTGATGATCAAAATTGATGACTAACTTACAGCAGTAGTATCGGCCCGCTGCGTGGGTTGGGAGAGATGACTATGGTGTGCCCGAGCGAGCTCCTATAACAGTTCGTTAGCAAGGATCTTTAGAGGGGCGGGCTGTTCACTTATTGCAATGCTTCCGAGCTAGGAAGCACTTCCTGGTGGGATCAAGGTACGGGCGTATGCTCAACCCTATCCCTAACCCCAACTCCAACCCCAACCCTAGCCTCAAAACGGATCCAAAACGGACCAGAAACGCGGCTGCGCCGGCCGCTTTTGCACCTAGCGAGAAAATTTCGAGAACATTCCGAACGCGAACCACGATTCCGAAGTGCGGACGGACCACAGGTACCTAATTTATGAGACAAAAACTTCCCCCCGAAGATCCTTGCTAAGGAGTTGTATACATACATAGGTGTACTCGCCCGAGCTACATTTCCTTGCCAAGTTATAAACTCACTAAACACGGGCGGCGCGTTTGCCGCATGATACTTACTACCCATGTTTCTCACTTGTTCCGGGAAGTCACCCTACTTACTCATAGGCGGTTGATAAAACCAAACTTATTATCGTTTTTTTTTTTTGTTACTGTTTGGGGGTTCCTGTGGTGTTGAACAGTCCACCTTACCGCGGACGGTTGCCACCGCCCGTTTGACGGGAAGCGAAAAAACCATTGATGAAGATAGAGGCTTCGTAGCTCTACAGTGTTGTCACAAGGAACTGATGCATTATTGTAACGTTAACGGGAAGCGAAAAAGCCAGTCATGGGGGTCATGGAAGATAGATAGGCTAGCTTTCGCTGTTGTAGGAACTGACGGATTGTTTGTAACTGTCGCCAACCGTGTGCGTTGATGGAATGCAGAAAAAATAAATAAATACCAGTACACGCCGTTGTTCGGAGATTAAAAAAAAAACGTTTTTGAGCGGTTTTTATTGGGACGGTGCGGATCTCTGGTGGCTTCGCACTTTCTGTGGTAAAAATATTTTCCGGCTTCACCCAGCCGCAACAACGTGCTGTCTGTTTGGTCGACGTTTTTCTTCTCGCCGGGGTGTAGCGGCCCAGGGGGCGTTTCTTCGGAGATATCGCAACCGTTCTGTACGCTGGTAGGCGGGAATCGGGTGACAGATGTACATATCCCATTGTGATATCTCGTCCACCCACCTATGTAAGCTATGATAGAGCAGCGTGTCGCTCCTTTCTGACGCTTGACATTATTAACGCCTTCGGGACTGACTCCAATCCAAGGGCACACCATGTCGAAAAAAATAATGGTGATACAGAATCGGTCACAAACAAGGAAGCTAGCCGCGCGGGCTGCTTATTATTAGGCAGCATGAAGGGTGTGCGCCCGAGTTGTCATACAACGCAACAAGGAGATCTCCGACGTTCACACGGACAGCATGATGCTACAAGCAGTAGTAGCTACAAGCGGTAGTAGTTGCAGCAATTGCTGCGCGCTTCCACTATTTACGGGGGAACACAGAAACGTTCAGCTATTCATAGTTGAGTTTACGTCGAAGGCTGTCGTTGTGCTTGTTTCATAATACAGTAATAATCAGAACCAAATATGCTTCAAGTATGGCAAGTATGGTAGGTAAACATATTGTAGAGGGATAACCTGGTTTTTTGGTCCATGCGAGTTCTGCTCACTGCATATCTTTACATACGTATATATATATTTGTTTTTTCGTCATCACTTTTTCTCTCCAGCCTAACTCGTAGGAGGTTTTACCCTCAGCGATCTTCCGGACAAGCCGTGGTCACAGGTGTCGTCTCTTGTCGCCCCCCCCCGGCACGTGCCTTTATTTTTATCGTGCACAGGGTTCATTCATTCAGCATTCCCACAGGTTCGTCGGTTTTCATCGAAAGATGCTTCGCTCTTCCCTTTATTCGTTTTTTTCATGTATGAAAAAGTCCCTACATACGGCTGTGCTGCACTCGGTGAGGCTCGAACCCACGAAATTGATCTTGTAGGCACGCGGGCGGACCACCTGCGAAGCCACCGGGGACGACCCCGGCATGCCCCCCCCCCCGAAATAGAGTGTCGATAAGACCACACCTGACATACAGCAGTAATATAGTTGTCATCGCTATGTAATGCCACTTTGGCCGGGAATATAATACACGTTTAGCCTCTGTAAATATTGAACGTTTGTTGTGTTCCCGTCCAGAGTGGTGTGTACCTTGGTCCCAAAATGAAGGATAAAAAGAGGTCTTGTGTGTTGGTTGCGCTCACAATGGCACCCCTCTGGCATACCATGTCAGGTATCCTGCAACTTCTGTGGCTGCCCCTTACGACGTCTCATCGCCCCCCCCCCCCCCCCTCCCCGGCCATCACTTTCGGCCCACGTAGTTCACCACGTTGCAGCAAGCCTTGGCAACCGGTGAGGCGACAATTCGAAGCCTTCGCGAGGCGCTAGAGGTGGAAGAGAGACGGCGGGACAAACTACAGTTCGAGGTGGCGTGTGCGTCGACAGCGGAGGCCGATGTCGAGCGCCTCATGGTCCTCGTTGCCTCGCTCGAGAAAAATCTCGCTGAGGTGAGGGAGGGAGGGGATGCCTACGCCGTATTATAAGTGTATGCATACATACGCTGCTTTTTTGATCGGCTCCAACGCACCAGGCTGCTGTTTTTTTTGTTTTTGTTTTTGTTTTTTGCCGACTCGAGCGCTCCTTCAATCGCCGCTCCGTTATCCCCTTTTCGGTGAGAGGGGGTTGTGTGTGGGTGGACCAGTGCTTGTGCTGTTTTTCGTTTCCATCGCGTCAGATATGCGAACTATTACTGCGCAGCGTCTCGTGTGTGTGTGTGTTTTTTTTTTCTTTTCTTGGTCTTCTTCTCCCTCTGAAAGTTTCTCCACGCACACGTGCGTTCCAAAAGGGAAGCGCGGAAGGGCTGCTTTGTTCATTTTTTTTTCTTTGAAGGGGAGCAACAGGTGTTTTTATTCGCCCGACGCGCGGGGCGGTGTACTCGATAAGAGAGATGTACTCGATCTCATGCATGGCCGTAGTCGTATGACCATTGACCCTCGCATCCCTACAATGCCGGGACGGAGCATGTCGGGTTTTCACCGACCAGGCAGACATTGCTTGCACCAAGCGCGAAGCGCCGTGAGGTTGTTAGCGAGTCGCATGAAGGGTGAGCTGCATCCTACTAAGAACCGCTTGTGAGGCGGAGTTTCTTGCATATGGATGACAGCTTCAATGAGTTAGTTTAATTTCCGGTGTGGCCACTTCCAGAGACAGCAATGGGAGTAGTACTATGTAATTGCCTCTTGGGTGCCTTACCTCGAACACTACGTGATACGATCAATTCCCTTGTGCAGAGTAAAGGTTCTTTACTTCGCACAAATGATCTAACTAGACGACCAGCTGTGGGCGACCGCCAAAAAAAAAAAAAAAAAAAAAAAAAAAAACGGTACCCTGGATGTCTAGCTCACGTAATGAGCGGCATGTTTTACAGTGTCGTTGCCAACCGGCGCCAACCCAACCCATATATAATATATATATGGGGGGGGGGGGGGGACACTCAGGTGTTTGCAGGGGTTCGCCGTGACGTTGCTGTGTCGCACGTGACCCCGACTTCGACTCTGGTCCGCCAGGTTGCGCCGCTTTGTTTACGGTTGCTTGATTGTATGTGTTCATTCATCCGCCGTTCCTTCCGTTTCAGGCCACCCTCGCCCTCACTTTCCGTCCGTCTCTCGATGGTGCCGCAGGAACGGGACGCCAAGAAATGCGCGGAGCAGGAGGCCAAAGCTAAATCCGCGGATGCCAGGGGCCTCGAGAGGCGGCTGAAAGCCGCTGTGGAAGCCGCGGCCCTCGCCGAACACAGCGCCGCCAAGTGCATCGAGGTCAGTGCCGACCCACCGCACACGACACGCACTGAAGCTTTCGCTTCGCCAGCACCTTTCGGCATTGGCCGTGCTTGGGTGTCATGTTCAATGGCAGAGAAACCACCTTCATAGTACCGACCGGGGGCTGTGCCGGGTTAGGTTTGCTCAATGTTTCACAGCGCCGCGCCGGCTTCTCTCCGACCCGTGCTTTGCGCACGCACACGAGTGTATTAGTGTACTGTATGTGGTACGTAGGGTTGCTGGGCGGGCGGGCCTGTTTTGTCTGATTGCTCCTGTGGGCTTTTTTTCGTGTGGGTCAGTCACGCCCCCGCACCGCACCGCATCGACATCAACATCGCACCGCACCGCACTGCGCCCCACCGCACCGTGAGGCGGCAACGCTATGGCGCTCTGACGTCACCGTGATGACGGGAAGGGGGCACCTTTCCAAGAGCACCGAGTCGATCGATCGCTAAAAAATCTGTGGACGTTTTGCTTGCCCACCGACCATCAGCCCCGCTCGCCCCCACCTCGCCATCTCCCAGTTCACGCTTTTTTTTTCTCTTGTGTCGTCTGCGCGCCCCGCTGCTGGCTCTCGCTCCTGACCGGCAGGACGCCGGGAAAATAACGGCGGAGGTCCACGACGCTCGCGCCTGTCAGCGCCACGCTGAGCTGTGGCTGGAGAAAAGCCTGGCCGAGGTGGATGCGGTCCACGCGCTGTTGGCGTACGAGCGGTCCGTTGCCGCGGGCGCCGCCGACACCTCGATGCAGATGCCGCATCAATTTGACCGCTCGATGCAGACCCCCGTCCTGCAGCCGCTGTCTCCGGCTTCCGACGGCGCTGACAGCCATGCCGCGTTCGCGGGGATACAGATGCCGCATCAATTTGACCGCTCGATGCAGACCCCCGTCCTGCAGCCGCCGTCTCCGGCTTCCGACGGCGCTGACAGCCATGCCGCGTTCGCGGGGATGAGGCCCGAGGTGACGGAAGTGCGGGAGGACTGCGTCGGAACCGGTGCTCAAACGCCTATCCCGGACTCCCCGACGTCCATGCTAGCGGCTCTTGCCGCCGCCCCAAGTGCCGGCAGCATTGATGGGTATGCCGGAGGTGTCACGGCGGTGGGGGCGGCGGTGGTGGCGGCGGCGGCGCACACGACGCCGGCGTCGCGCGGGAGGAGCCAGGGTAGCAGGAGCGGCTTGCAAACGCCAGAGCTGGACACGACCAGACAGGTCTTGTATTCCGCCACCGGCTTACGTACGAGGATGAGGGGCGCGGGGCGGGGGATGGGGATGGACGGGGACGACGAGGTGCCGACGACCGCGGCGATGCGAGGAGGAGGAGGAGGCGGTGGCGGTGGCGGTCGGGGGGGTGTTGGCGTGTGTTCTCCCCCCACCCCCACCGTTTTGTTCGGCGAGCTCGCGGGCGATGGCGGGTCCACGACCACCACGTGGGAGAAGGAGTGCACCTTGGGGCTCGAGGGGGCTCCACCGCGTCTCGCCAACGGTAACGCAACAAGCAGAGCGGTGGTAGCACGCACCCGTATCTTGATCGACAGCGGGGCCAGAAACAGCGCCTCCGGCCACGGCAGCATAGCCGGGCTGGAAAAACCGGACAGGGCCATGACGAGGACGACAATGGCGACGAAGAAGAACGAGGAGGTCGGCGGTGGCGAGGAAAACACCATGGCGACCCTCCTGTCGCTTCTTCGTCTGGAGACTAGCAAGCGCGAGGAGGTTCAGGCGAGGGCGGCGCAGCTAGAAGGAGCGATCGCCGTTGTCGCCCAGGAGGCGGCGGCGGCGGTGAGGCGCGCGGAGTCCTTGGCGCCGCCCCCTCATCATCGCCAGCGGAAGGAGGAGGAGGAGGAGGAGGAGGAGGAGGCTACTACTCTCTCTTCTGGCGGGGGGGGCGCTCTGAAGTGTATCCGTGTCTTAACCTCCACGGCAGCGGTGCCACCACTGCCAGTGGCGTTGGCGGTGGTGGTGGCTGTGGTGAGACAAGGCAAGCACAGGCAGGGCTGAGAGGAACTGCCGCCCACCCGGACAACCCCCAGCCCCCCCGACCCGCACGCCACGTTCGTCCGACTGGAACAGGACAGGCAGGTGGCTAAAATTTTGGGTTTGGTGAGGGACGCTCGCACGAAGCTGGAGGTGACGGCGGCGGGCTGTGGGGTGGGCGTTAATGCCAGTGGGGGCGGGGGGGGGGGTGAGGAGAAGCGAGGGAAAGCGGCAAGGGCTGGCCGTGGCGGGTCTTTTCCTACGGACGAAACGGAAATGTGAGCAGAAATCCGCATGGTACCACGTCGACGGCACTGATAGTGGTGGTGGTGGTACAATGTTTTTTTTTTGGTGTTCACCTCGTGTTCCGCCTGCTTTGCTGTGTTTTGCTTTGGGCCGTTCGCGCCTTGCTTTGTGGGGGATACGTGGAGCGGACGTTCTGGCGCTTGCGTTTTCTCTGTGTGGTTGGAGGTACTCATAGGGTGTCGGACGCCGCATGACCCTCATCGGCAAGAAAAAAGGGAGTTGGATGGCACTCTCTTCATATATTTTCTGTTCGTGTTTTTGGCCTTGCAAGATAGTTGCCCCCCCCCCCCCTGCCCTGCCTGGTCGATGAAAAAAAACGACCAAAACCGACGTGCTCCGTCCGGGCATTGTAGGGATGCGGTCTATGGTCATACGACTACGGCCATGGATGACGCGAGAACACCCTCGCCTGCTGTCATCGCATCGAAACATTCTTAGCTCTGTTCTTACTACTGTACAACAAACGCCTGCCTCACTCAATGTACTTGCACTCTACCAGTCGGACGGCCGACCATCACACCGCTATGTACCATGCCGCCGCCGTTGTCGCCGTTTTTTTTCGTTCATCGATAGAAATTCTTGGAATGGGCTCAACCCGACCGTCGAAGTGGCGTCTCTTATCGAGCAGCTCGAGGGGGAGCTGAAGCGATCTGTCGACGACAACGCTCAGCTCCGAGAATTTTGCACCCATCTAGAGGGGCTGCTGGCCGCCCACGGGGACAGGAACGACGAAGGATTAGCTCGAGCGGGGGGAGGGGGAGGGGCCGGCACTGCTTACGGTGCTTCTGGTGGTGCTGCAGTTGGGGGCGGCTGCAATGGTTGGGGCAAGAGCACGGCAGTCGGGAGCAACCACCCGACAGGCGACGACGCAAGCCCATTTGCTGTGCGTCGCGGGTCGTTCGGCGAAAGAAGGAAAGGGGCACCTTTGCCCGGACGCTTTCAAGACCTGTGCTGATGGTTTTTTTTTTTTGGGGGGGTTAATTTTGGCGAAGGATAAACGGGAGAGCCACGTCTTTTTGTTTTCGCGCTACCGCCCCGGCCGCCCACTCTGGTTGATGAGCTGTGGCTGCTCCTTGGTTCCCCCCTGACTTTGTGTTCAATCGAGGGCAAGACACACGGGTAACTAAAGACTTTTGGTGTGGGTTTAGCACCGGTTTTGCTAGTTAGCGACTTTTTGCTGATAACGCCACCGTCAGCTACATATGCGCTGTGGCAGTTTGGAGGCAATGCTGCAGTAGGTGGCTTCGTTGCCGTATCGTCACGTTTCTGTGCTGCTGCATCACGCCGTAAGGAGCAGCCCTAACATGTTGTAGAAGAGCTGTCAATAGGATATTTTTTCTAGGTGCATTTGGTTGTTAGGAATCTAGGGAGGAGTCATCTATCTGAATGCTTTGGATACGACAGGAAACGAGGGTTACGTATCAAAATGATGTAGTCTTCGTGGGAGTCGGTCGCACCGATAGCTTCGATTTCATTACGCCGCGGTCGTATGACGAGAGTGCGGTGTTGTTACGCGTCCACACACGGCGATTGTGTTTTTATTCCCCTTTTTAAGGTTCGGGAATCCGGCGTCGTATAACGAGTAGTCCGTTGTACGCATGCCATGCCCTTGTTTTCTGTGATAACTTGGTGTAGACCCATGAACCGTGAAGTTTCCTCCCGAGTAAAAGTGTCAGCTGTTCCATAGTGATGTGCGTGTGTGCTTATCGGTCCTATTGACGAAGGTGGGTGGAAGGAACCAACACGATGTCAGGGAGTAACGGCAGTAGTAGCGTGCGATTGGATTGGCAGACGGGGTTGAAGCCGGGGTATTTCGTGTTGATGGTGGGAGATTAGCATATCGCTCGGCGCGTTCGAAACTCGCGCTCGCTGTCCATCAGCCAGTGCCTTATTTTTCCCATCCTTTATCTGTACTCCTAGTCCCCCCTCGCCAAATGCATTGAATCAAACGACGGACTAGAGAGAGGTGGCTATTTTGAGTCCTTCAGTGCCATGCCGTGGTGATGGAAGCTTTATCTACAGCAGTACTATTCGTTCGTTCTGCACAGTCGTTCGAGAAGAACCTACTTATTATTTCCCTCGTACCGTATACTTGTTTTGCGTTCAAGTTGGCGAAAATAACGCACATAAAACTGCATTAACGTTTTTTTTTTTCGGCGTTTTGGGGTTGAAGCCACCGACGGCGCCGCCGCTCGCGCAGCTTGTCATGCCATCTGAAGGTCCTGTGAGTGGTGGGGGCATCCCTTGCCGCCGGGAGCTCGTTGTAAAAGGTACGCAGTCCTAGGATCGATAGGCACGACCAGTAGGTGCATCATCATGGACAGCAAAATACTGAAAATATTATCATCACAAGCTGCCCGTCGCAATTCGTTCCGGGAGCGCTCCATCAGCGCCAACAATACACGTTCTTCACAATTAGACGAGAACCGCGCTCGTCACACCTTTTTTTTTAATTTGTACCAGTACCTTTCAACGAGCGCGTCCGGGGGGGGGGTGTACCAGACGCGTTCGGGGGCGTAGGATGCAGTAATAACGTCTATCGGTAGCGAGCAAGTGCGCGGGCACCTTGAGCAGTGATGTCAGATGCTCTACAACAGAGGGTAAAAATGGCTTGTGCCCTTGTACACGCACAACGCACGACGGGCTTGCCATGCAAACTATATGGCGCCGCCAAGAATACCCCCCCCCCCCCTCCGAATATAACTCGTGCTACTAATAGTTGACCTTTTCCCCACCGCAAAAAGCGTGCGATTCTAATTGCACGTACTTTATCCCCGAAACACGGATGCAGTTGTAAATAAATACTATTACGGGGGTCCATAGTTAACGGGACCAAATTTTGTTAGTAAAAATAGGCAAATATATAGGTTTTTACGTACACCATAGGTCCTGTTAACTATGGACCCCCGTAATATTTAAATACATGGGTCAATCCTATCGTTCGAGTGGAGGTGTCACGCCTAATGCTATCCAGATCTCGCTTGGGTCACGGACAGCTTGCCAAAGTGGCTGCACGCAACCTCAGATATATTGACCTTGGCTACGTACCTTGTCCCCCAGGTACGAAGTATGAGCCCATGTGGCCAATCACGTGCTTGACCTGCGGAAAATAGTAAAAAAGGGCAGCGACCATGGGCCTGTGGGTAGTTTCAATGGCAGTGGGCTCGCCAGCGGGCACGCTTGACGTCACAGCTCGTCTTTGAAAGCCAACCCTATTCAGAACCGCATGTGGGAAACGAGCTGTTCTGTTTGTAACTCGCAGCTCGGTAATTATGTCGTCTTCTGCCGAGCAGCAGATTATGGCGCGATAAGTTATCATCCAGAACATCAAGCCAGTTGCCTGACGAAGTGTAGAGCAGGCATGCACGAACTATCATGATCAAACTGCTGTGCAGTGGATGTGAGCGGCATTGAATGCTGGTACGATATTATACCAGGTATACATCCCGAGAGTTGAAGCCAGGAGAGAGAGGTATACAGGTAAACCCCGACGTGACACCATTCGAAATTCGAATCACGGGTGGCTGCAATCCGCAAGGTACGAATTGCCGTTACTACTACTGCTGTGTTCACTCCAACAAGACGGAGGGAGGAGGAGGAGTTGCCGTGCCAGGCCGCCTCTCCGACGAGCGGCATGCAACCTCTTGCCTAGTTTGCTGAGTGAGAAACAACAGCGGTTACTATTATGAGGGACCATAGTTAATAGGATCTATGGTATACATAAAAACCTATATATTTAACTATTTTTACCAACAATATTTGGTTCTATTTACTATCCCCCGTAATAATAGTTATTCACACTCTTAGTGGTGTGTGTTCCAAGGTAAAATTTAATGTCTCACAGTACAACTGAGTTTCTTTGTGGTTCGTGGTTTGTTCCTGGTGGCGCCTAATGTAACATCAAACACGTCCACGTTGGGAACCGTGGGTATGGAGTACGGGACATCGGCTACGAAATGATGCCGTGGCGGCCAGAATCTTGACTCGCCCCCCCTTTACTGGGATCAGGAGTCAGGAGCGTATATTATGTGCGAATAATACGTATACGTAGGCGTTTTTAATTTCAAATATTCAAAATTGCAAGAGAGAAAAAATAACAACAGCAGCAGTACATATACATCAACAATAGTGCCGACACAACGATCATCCGGGCACCCAGAGGCGCACACTGGATGACCCGGGTCTTAGCTTCGGCCAGTGTATCCCCATATTCACTCCTGGCGCGCTCCAAGTTGCGCGTTTTTTGTTCCAGGCGCGCTCCAAGTTGGCGCGACTGACTGCTGCTGGCTGGTGATGTGCATATTGTTGCAGTTTGCAAGCCCTGCCCCCGACTATCGTTCGCCTTTATATCATACGAACTCCACAGACCAAATGTTTCGTTATGTTGTTGCTCTCGCCCTCACACAGCCGAGCAATCAACGCGTAAGCCGCACCCCGACAACCTGAAGACACTGCTGCCGTCTCGCCAGGAGATACACTAGGTTACTGACCACACGCTGACACGAACAGGAGGGAAAAGCGACGGCTTCCCGATAAGGAATACTGGAGGTAGTCTTGCGCTCTCATCGCACAGAAGAAATTCTCCGCGGCCTGCGACGGCCGTGACGCGGCCGCGACCTCTACGCCTCGGCAAGAAGAGCTAGGGCGCGAAAGCGAGGACAGTCCAATTCCACCTCCGTGGCGAAAGCAGAGGAAGAGGTCGCCTATCTCAGCGCTAGTAAACAGCTATTCAAGAAGCTGCTGGCGGTGACGTTCAAAACACCTCGAGACCTGTAGCTGCTAGGTCGACGCTCTCCAATCAGAACCGCCCGGGCGCACCGAAGAAGACAAACAGCAACTACTGACTCTCTCGGGCAGAGCAGACCACTATTATAGGCGAGGAGCAGGAGCAGGAGCAGGAGGGGGGAGGAACAGGAGGGGCGAGGGCCTCTACCGCGATCGGACGCCTGGCCTAGTTTGGTGGTGTCTCCGTAGCGGTCGGGTAGGTGGAAGTGAGAAAATATGGGATTCGTTGCGTGGGTCAAGAGACACTACTACCATTATTCCATTAGTACCGGGACCTATGCGTTCTACCCCGCGGAGAAGATCATGGTGAACGCTTGCACCTTCACTATGTTCGGTCTTACGGCGTATTACGTTGTCCGGAGTGTGTGGTTCATGGCTTTGTATCTCGGAGACTTGATAACTCCTGAAGCGTCTTGACGAAACGATTTGGTGTGACGCGGGCGTTGCTTGGGGAGTGGGTGAGGGTGAGGGAACACGCGCAAGTACAATAGTATTACCTGGTATCCTGCCCAGGTTGATACCAGTAGTAGTACTGTATCGGTGGCAGACGGCGTTTTCTTGTCGTGAGTTACTCCGAGAGCGAACGTGTTGAGTGTTGAGTTTGTACCAGGTCGTACTCTATACGGATGTTCCATGCACTTGTCCTTGTGTGTTCGTGTGTGTTCCCGTAGGTGGTAGCTTGTTTCCTCGTGAATGCGTGATAAACGACGATGCGGGACGGCGATACGAAGGGAGCGGAAGTTGCACTTGCCTTTCGCGTTCGGGTATTTTCTTACCTGGTACCAGGTGTATACCTGGTATTTTGGTTCGGCGTCTGTTGACTTACTTCTAATATCCTTATCGCGGGTGGGGTACCCCCGTCGTAGACAAGGGTAAAGTTGTCACAGCAGCAGTAGATCGATGCGCTCTGTGGCAACCGCGTGGCGGCACAGACAGTATGTTCTTCTCGGTGTCCGGCTTACCGCCACGCAGGTAGGACGTGTGTCGAGCGAGTAGCGCGATCAGTAAAGCATAGGCCATCCGTGGCACAGTTCATCAACGGCAACGTCTCAGCGCCTAACGCGCATCGGGCCGATTCTCTTTTTCATGTGGCCGTTGTTGCAGGTGCCACTTGTTGCCGCAAAAGCTACGTACGTATGTACCACCAACAGTACCTTGGTTTGCATTACACTTGGTTTTTTTTTTTCGTGTGTAGAGAGAGCTTTACGTACGTACAGCAACAGTGGCACCAAATGGAGCCGCGCTCTTGTTGGCTTGTTTTCGGGTTCAGTTCCGTCGCCATTCGTGATGAGCGAACATGTTGGTGGCACTTTCTTCTTCGGTAAGGAGAGCGAAGAAAGTGTCCTTGTGAGAGGATGTACGCGGCAGTACACTCGTCTTTCCTACGTATAATTTTCCTGTTTCCCCACGTACGTAGACGTTTTCCGGCGGATTTACTTCCTTAAGTTCCTTCAATGGCTTCCTATTTTTCTTGCTTTCCTTGCGGACGAACGGCTGAAAAACTTTCAGCTAGTGAGCTGCACGTCGGAGGCTGGCGCTTTTATGTTTTTTTTTTTTAATGAAATGATGAATAATTGAGTTCTTCCCTCTTCCAGTGGTTGCCCGCATCGCTGCATAACATTATCATTATATCGCCTCCATGACTCCACTTTCGTTCTAGGATCGATAAATTATCGATTGACGTCCACACCCAAATGGCCGTGTTTGAGCAAACTGTTTTCAATAGACGGACGGTGCGCGGGCTCGGCTCCGCACGGTTTCCTAAGAGCACGTTTTTGTAACGCGAGAGGCCGGAAAGGGCAACAGAAGGCCGCGAAGGAAAGAATACAACAACAGCAGAAGGGGTACTACTACTACCGCTGTATACCTGGTGCAGCAGCAGTAGTATTCGAAAAGACCATGCCACGTAAAAACAGTCATGTTTCTATTTAAGAGCAGCCATCCTTGTGATGTTCTTCTCGTGTGTGGAATAGGATCATAATGTGTACGAGCGTTTCTTTTTAAGAGCAGTCATCCTCGTGTTATATTTTATTTACTGCTGTACGCGACAACGCGACGCGCGCAACCTCGTGCCACCCAGTGGACGGATCCGCATGGTATCTCCGAGGGAGCAGGAGACATGTCGTTGATGTTGACCAAGCGTCTCTCCTCTCTGTCCCAGGGAGACGCCTCGCCCGCTCCGAGCCCGACGTAAGTTCAAGCTGCTGTTGCTGTTTCTGCACAGCAGTATGCCACGCGGCGAGATACGAAGCGAGCCCTTCGATATGACGATGTGACTAACACCTCGTTTTGGCCAAATCTTGGCATTTACCCCACACCGAACGGCTGGGGGTGAGCCTTGGCGCAAACGACTTGTATCCGCGTCAGCTACCCCTGCCCGTGGACTCAACGTCGAAGCTAACGCCCCGCCGATTCTTTAAAAAAGTTCGTGAGTCACGCGTGGGGCAGGTATACCGCGGCGGCGGGCGAGAAGTTGAAATTTTAGAAAAAGCTGTCGAGGCGGCGTGTTTCTATTTTTTTTCACATTTTTTTTACTCCAGCTGGAGAGCCTATTCGGTCTCTCAAGAAATTCGGCCGAGAAACGACCGTCCGCCTTTTGCCAACAAACGCAAGGATGCCTGTGGTAAAGAGGTCACCGCTACGTACTGCTGTAGTCACGGGGACAAGCGAGGTGGTAGGAGCTCAGACATATCGCCCATTCATACCGCGACACCACGTAAAGAAGACATGATACAAAATACTGGCGCCTACTTATCGCCGTTCCTGTTCTTCATTTCCATGTCGCGCTTGGCCTCTCAACTCGAATACAACACCCGCAAACTACTATCTGTCTGGAAACATGTCCCACACCGCCACGCGGGAATCTCCGGAGCCCGACACGAAACCGCCAATCCGCGGGCTGTGCGCAATGGTGCTCACGCTCCCCTCGTGAGACCGTAGCACCGCAAGGGGTCGCGGTGATCTCCAGCTGAATACTCTAACCCTAATTGCGAGCGATCAACCACGCGAAAAATAGAACGACGACACGCAGCAGGCCGGGCGGACGGGCGCGCGTTAGAGGTCAAGAATGAACCTAATCTGCACCCAGAGGGGAAAAGCGTCTTTTCCAAGGGTCAATTCACGGCTCCAGGGGAAACGTCTCGTAGGTGCTGAGCAATATTTTAGGCGATCACTTGATTAACTGGAAAGAGTATTCCTGCTGCGGTTCATCATGGCGTGGGTTTCCCCTGAACCTTAGGTAACTGAAAACCACACGAGGCTCAGCTCGCGGTAAAACCCGGCGACGGCGCAAACCGAATCATTATGCAAATTACAAAATAAAAGTTGCAGCAGTTGGCAGCAAGTATTCAGTCGTTCCCTGCTCAAAAAATTTGGGGACTATTCAGCCTCGGGGACTTGTCATCACCGCCCCTGTTCAAGCTCCATGTGCCTTTGCAACCACTGCGTACGTACTATTGTAGTGTTAGCGCCACTCGCGCATGGACAGCCCCGGGGGAGCCAAAATCCGCGCGTCGTGCCATCACCTGTGGTCCCAACCTCCAGATATGAACAGCTTCTGGTCGCGGCGAATTTCGACGCAAGACGTTCCCGGGTGCTCGGAGCGAAACGTTTTGACCACCTCGCAGAATCCCTGCGAGCGAAGAGAAAGTTAGCAGTCGTGCTTCACATGCATCTCTGGCGGTGGTACTCATCGTTTCGAAGACGCCAGCCAAAACCGCACATCACATTTACAACCAGGAATGCCCCTGCAGTGTCTAAGTACCGACCTTGCACCTCCACGCCGACTCTGGTTCATGGCGTTTCGAAGACAAATACGATAGAGTTTTGCCGTTGTGCGCCAGTCAGAGCTACAAGTTATGTATGGTGTCTCATGTCCCCCAGAGAGGGCGTAGGCTGCTATATATGACTATATGACTGCGGGTTATCTCACAATTTTCTCACTTTCAGCGATCAGGGACTCCACAAAACACCAGAGGTTTGAGTACCACCAATAGAAAAATCCATGCGGCATATTAGAGTCTGCAGTGTCGCCTCTGACCCCGGCTGCTTCTCACCTTCTTAGTGTTGACTTTGAACACGTTGACGCTGTCGCCGGCGGAACCGGACACGCCTTGTGTGCATGACGACCCTACGTCGACGCAGATAACTGCTTTTCGCGCCAACCAACAAACACAAAGGGGCGGCGCAAGGGGTGGGGACGGGCGATGCTTTTTCAACACGTGTGGGGAAGCTTCACGGTCGGGCGAAGAGATGCACCGCGCACTGCTAGCTTTAACACGCGGAGGCAGTGCTGCTCCACGGTGCCAGCAGAGCAAGCCCTCACGGGGCAGGCATGGCAATTTTACATCAGAGCGTTCGGAAAGAGACGAATGCATGACGTTTAAAACCACCCGTGTCCGGTGGTACGGCACGCCTTACTCGTACAGTCATCACCGCTGGAATAGCTTCCGTGCAACGGGTTCAACCGGCGTTTTGAAGCAAACTCCGTCCAAAAAATTACTCAAAAAAACACAGCATTCAGCATTTACCTCTATGATTTTTGCAAATTTTGGAACTCGAATACGCAGAAAATGTAATGGACCATTTGCAGTTGCGACCACAAAACCCCTCTCTCTCGCTCTTCTTCTCTCAGGAGCTCCTCGATTCACCCCCCGAAGCCCCGAGCGTTGTTACTCACATGGTTGGTCGTGCAGACGTGACTCCATCAATGGTTCAGCCAACGTGGCCCTCACGTCGTAGACGCAGAGGTGGCCGCTGTCGTGGCCGCACACCGCAAAAGGACTCGTGCACGAAGCCGACTCCCCCAGTAGGCGCATGCACATCACCATGCCTGTATAATTACGAGCGAGCGCGAGTCTCTAATTTAGGCTGCGCGTTTGTTAGAGACCCGTATCGAGCTGGTTGAAGCTGATTTTCATTTCCGAAGCGTACCATAGTAGATATACCGTTTTTGGCTCTTAACAAACCCACAGTTTCAATTGAACATCATCGATCATCCATTATCCATCATCTCAACACGCCATAGAAGGCTCGCCTAGCCCCACCTACCCAGCGTCCGTCTACACAGCGAGCGCACAGCGTCGCCGCGCGGCTGCTGGGTCGTAAATGAGATTGCCCCCCCTGTTGGGCTTTCTACTGTACGACCTCTGCGGGATGTCGAGAATACCGCTTACTGGTTGCATCGATGCCAACCGCAGTGTATCCCATATACCCACACCTTCTTCGTTGCGGGAACAGCCCAGCAGCATGCCAGTAGACAGCAACAGCAGCAACCCGTAGATTATGTCATCAACAGCAACTGCCAGGCGCCGCGAGAAGGGAGCGAAAGCCACTGCTGGGCGTAGCTAGAATTTATACAGCGGCGGACCATCGCGGAGACGTACGTTGTGGTGCTTCTGCTGTGTCCTGCTCGAAACACCCGAACCGCGTTTTGGCCTCTGTGTTGTGTTCTGCTGCTGCACTCCTGTGTACTTTTGTGCGACGCGAGTGCCTCTGCCGCACTCGTGTTGTGCTGGATGACCGCAGCTCATCGTTACAAGGATATCAAAGCTCGTCTCGTGGCGTTGCTGTGCTGTCTTTTTACTTTGTAGGCGAGTTTTTTCAGCGCGTGTTTTTGGGCTCCGCGATGTGTTCTTCTGCGCTCGTGTTGCTTGTGCCGGATTCTCTTGTATACGAGGAAAAATGACAATACGATGCGATGTCGTGGTGCGTGTACACGTATGCATACGTCCTCTATGCGTACCTGTACGATGTGATATATATATGCGTAACTGCACAATATATATATATATATATATATATATCGTACAACATACCGGAAATACTGTTCTGCTGTATAACCCTCTGCCTACATTCTTGTGACGCATACCCACCAACCACGTCTGCTAGATCGGGTCGATTATTGCTTGTATTTACCTCCCACCAACGTAAGCAAGTTGACGGCAGTTGCAAATATCCTGCTGCGCGAGTTCAAAGCGAAACCTATACTGTGTTACAATAGGACAATACGCCACGTTGGGTTGGCCGAGACGCAACTCGAGGTGGGGAAATAAGGTTTTCGCGGGGGGAAAAAAACGGCCTGTCGGGGGGCACATCGGAACGGCATCGCTTGGAAGGGAGGACTGACACTAGAAAAAATACAGCACAAGATAACAATCTCTCGAAAACATCAGGGCTTGGCTTTGGTTCATGATGACAACGTTGATACTGATATCGCAAGGGCGCCCTCTCATCTCACTAATCTAGCCATACATAACGTGATAAAAACTTAACAGCAGTGATGGTGAGCTGTTTCCTTGGCCGCTGGGTTACCTGTTCTGCATTTCATACAGTACTTGGGCACAGCCTGTGAGGGGAAGGCAGGTCGCACGGTCGGCAGATGTTTCAGCCCGGAGGGGGCAAGGGAAAAAATGCGCGGAGGTTCACCTTTACGCTCGGCGTCAGTAGGAGATATGGTGAACGACGGTGCTCTGGCTCTCAAGTCCCACAAGCATACCTGTGCACGCACGATAAGCAAAAAACAGCAAGCACGCCTATCCACTCATGACCATCTCTTCCAGCAAACCAATAGATTACAGTATATTTCAACCATTTTGATGAACATGGGCCATGTACACGTCGTAAAAACGGCTCGAACAAATGGATTGCTGACGATGTCGCGCCTCGGGCGTTGCGCATATATTTTGAAGATATCGGCAATATTTCTGTCGCGACTACAACCGACCACAATGGCAAGGCAAAACACATGTCCCCGAGAGCTCCGTTTGGGCAAGCCCGGGCGTGGATAAGTGCGATCGCTATACTCACCGAGTGCTGTTCGTTGCAGGGCGCAAGCATGACGTTCTCCGCAAAGGAACCGCTGGATAAGCATTCTTCGATCGGCACCGTCGCCGCCGGAGCAACCCCCGTCCCCTCCCCAGTGGACCCCGGATCTTTCCCACTCGATTGCGTGCGCGTTTTTCCCTCGCCGCCCAAGAGACTCCCACTTCCCGATCCTTCTCGCGGTACCCCTTGTGAACCGATCTCTGGACCGATATCGTCAAAGGTATGACTACGCGGGTCGCGATTTCTCTCGCCACCTCGCCCTTGCCGCGATTCCCTTCCACTCTCCTCGCGGACACTGATGTCGCCAGCCCTGTCGTCCTTTGCAGTCGGTTCTTCTCGCCATCGCGTCAACGCGAACTGACAGAAGTGAAATGCTCCGGTAGGGAGCTCAAGAAAGGGCTCGGGCGTGAGCGTCCCCGACGTGGTATAAGCGGAGCCCCTTCTTTGGTTCTTCGATGCCGTTTCCCCTGGACCGCCACCAGTGAACCTTTCTGCGTCCCAAACCTTGATGATGCCATCTCGGCCCTGGCTGCGAGACGTTCGTCCACAAGGCGTGTGGGCCGTGCACCCCCCGGCGGTTGGAAAGATGAACGAGAGGACGGGGGCAGTTCGGCGGCCATGGAGTTTGGTCATTCCGGGGCGCAAACGCGATATCTCGATCTTCAAGCACGTTTCATGTGTGCTCCTTTCTTCGCTACGGTTTTTTTTTTTTGTACTTACGAGTACGCCCTCTCGCCAAGAAAAGTTCAAGAACGGAGGACGCCCTTCCGTTGCTTCGAGCTACGGCCCGAACACCAGGAGCTCTGTCGTGTTACATACAGACCAGGTAGGAATACCGGCAGCACTGATCAGCAACACAATCGTGTCTGCGTACTGTGCACGTTAATATTATAAGGATTAGCTTGGGCTGGGTAATTTGATCAATGTTTTACCCCTATAGCTCAGTAGGTAACCCCTTCACATTTGACGTCGTCCAAGTCACGGGGTTCGAACCTCACTTCCAACGTTTCTTTTGCAGAAACGCTTGCGCGCCATCCCTTAAAAAAAACAGAAAACACACACACACACATCTCCCTGGTTCCCGAGGTAATGAAACAGACGTATACGGTTCCGACGCCCTAAAGACCCCGCCGTTCAGAGGGGGGGAAGAAGAGTGTTACAAGGATTACTCTGGGCTGGGCAATTGATCGATCTTTTATTTCTATAGCCCAGTAGGTAACACCTTCACATTTGACGTCGTCCAGGCCACGGGTTCGAACCTCACTTCGAACGTTTCTTTTACAGAAACGCTTGCGCGTGCCTACCAAAAAAAAAAAGAAGCACATCTCCCTGGTTCCCCAGGCAATGAAACGAAGCGGGTAGGTCAGCGTACAGACGTACACGGTTCTGACGCCCCAAAGATCCCGCCGTTCAGAGGGGGGGAGAGTGTTGTAAGGACTACCCTGGGCTGGGTAATTGATCGATATTTCAGCCCTATAGCTCAGTAGGTAACCCCTTCACATTAACGAAGAATTTTCATGCGGTTCGAGACTATTAGGGTTCCATACATCCGGTGTGGGAAAAAAAAAAAAAAACGCGCTTCACACTTTCCGTCGCCCCCCCTCCCCACCCCTCGTTTCCACACTGGGTACACGTGTAGACGGGTGCAAATGGAGGTTGCGGAAGCTGCCGTATATGTGCCTGTTTACGCACGATTCTTGTTTGTGTCCGCATAAATTGATGCCGTTTCACTGAGGTGGGGTTTTGATACGAAAAATCCGGATTTTTTTACCGATTGTAGGATTATTTCAGGTTTCGGCACACGGCAGTCATCACTCCGACCACCCCTACCGGGAACCCTAACTCCACCCCTAACCTAACCGAAGGTCTGCTTACTTGGCGTGCTCTGGGGAGACTCTGGGTCGCGGTGCTTAGAAACGTCTAGGTCGTTGTGCGGGCACAAAATAAGAACCATGCCTGCGCAGGCAGAATGCCAGCCATGGGCATGCGCTTATCGACTTCTGCTGTGATCGTCTTAGCGACTTCAGAGATTGACTTCGCAAGCTAACGCAAGATACGATACGTGCTTTCACATTCCCCATGAAATGCATGGACGGGCACACGCGGAGGCGTCATATCGCTCGGTGTCACTGTCACCGCTTCATGCAGGAAGACCTGGGGGCCAGGCAGGTTCCGTGGAATATATCACAAGGGGAACACATGAATGCATGTTGCTCTTCTCACCTCACGACTCTATTCCGGCCAAGGTGGTCAAGCCTCAGGACGCCCATGCCGTGGCTGGTCGCTTGGAACTCAGCGCAGACCCTCCGCCGTTCTAGGTCCCACACCTTGACAACGCCATCCTGCGACCTGTGATATATACGACGACGGAGCGAAATATTGCAGAGGGCTATTTTTACTTGGTACGTGGAGTTTTTTGTGAAATATGCCGAAATACGAATAAAATTGCTACGAAAAATGAATGCCTCTGGTACGTGGGCTCTCGTGCAGCCTGCAGCAGATTAGCCGTACGTAGCGACCTTAAGGGGAACATCGTGGGTCAAACTTTGATTGAATGGCACCGGAAAGGCTCGAGTTAGCATGCAGGGAGCCTGGAAAGCCCGGGCGGTATTTAAGGTGTCGCCAAAGGTAACGAGCAAACCTATCCCTACGAAGGTGTCGGGCTAATGTTAAGTTCAAGGTCGGGTCATTTGTTTCCCATATTAGGTTTGCCTATTGAGTAGTTACTCCTTGGTACTCACATGTGTTGAATGCTCAGAGACAGAAGAAAAGGGCAACTTTAATCCTTTCGAGCACGATGAGAGACTGAGAGCAAGGCTCGTCCCTCGCTGGGAAAACCTCTGGTTTTTCATCTAAGATAGCTGCTCCCAAGTACCACAAATGCGATCCCAATGCCTGAACCCAGGGAATTACCGGCCGTAATTACCAGCCTTTCGGTCTCATTCGAATCAGTACCATAACACTAGCCCACTCTGATGGGCCTTATATGCAGAAATATGGGAATTCATGGAAATCGCGATTCCACGAGCTAGAACATGAGTCGAAGATGCGGCTCCTTAAAACCCACCCCCGCACCTCTGAACGGCAAGGTTACGAAGCTGACAAGGGACACCAAAAAAAAAGAACGGAAGGCCTAGCCGTAATTGATAGGAATAAGTCGTCAACGGAAGCCATCGCCATACCACTCGCAAGGGGAGTGAGGCGAGAACGTGTCCACGGAAAAGCGAAAGGTTGGCACAAAAAGTGAAAGGTTAGCCATAAACCACCTAAACCCAGACCAAAACTCCGGAAACGTGTCGTGTGCCACAAATGAGTGGCCCGATTACCCAGACCAGCCCTGACACTGAGCGGGGGGGTCGGCAGGATGAAATACGCAAAAACCATCCCCAATCCGGACGAAGAAACAAAACTCAGGGAGCGCTAAAACACACCGAGTAGCAAAACCTCGACCAGAAAACTCGGAACGTCAAAAGTATAAAATGACCCCCCAAAGTCCAGGAAAACAGCAAGAAAAAACATCGAGTACAGCCGAGAAGCGACACAGTTAGGGGTGGGATTGGATTCGTTTCAGTACGTAAAAGAAAAACAAACAATGTCGTATGGTCGACATCCGGGGAAAAAAATCTTTAGGAAATTAACCAATCCATGATACGGAAAAAACACTTTGCCACCAAAAAATCCGTTCGATGATGCTGCCTCTCAAAAACAAAATAAAAAGCAGTGCCGGCATCGACGTTGCGGTGTTGAGCTATATACGAGCTGAAAAAAAGTCAGCCTTGCTTTTCGCACGAAACGTCCTGCAGGATAGCGCAGAACCAAGCCCAGGGCGTAGAGCAGCAGCGTAGACACGGACGCGCGAGCGTGAACGGATCGCACGTTCCTGGTGGCCCCTTGGGATTGGCGGCCGGTAGCACGAGAATGCTGCCCCTCCTGCGAAACACATCTTGTACAGATCAAGTCGCAGTATGTGGTCCTGGTTTGCTGCTGTTGGGCACGTGTAAACAACAAGAAGAACATACCCACACACAACATCGACAATCGGCTGCGTGTTGCTATACGCACTTCCCCGAGACCGGGATTTCGACGGCGCTGCCTACACCTCCGTGGAAGCGCGCTCCACCTCTAGCTCACGGGCAAGTTGTTGCTGTGCGTGCAGCTAGACTTGAGCCTTGCGGCCAAGGCTGCATTAACCATGCGTCTGAAGTTCTGCATGGTGTTGCTGTATGTACTCGTACGTACCTACCACTCTGTCCGGAAATGTAAGGAACCCTTTATATTCATATTTGTATTTAAAACCATTCCTATATTTCCGGACAGAGTGGTACGATGAGCATTCTTACTGGATCGTTTTCTCACGTGAGACAACAAGTGATGCGTTCGTATCTCAACGCTAGGGGTAACTCGCTTCCCGTTGCATCAAGGCCAGATCACAGATGGGTTTCGCTGCGGCGATGACACCGTGTGATGGCAATCGCTCGGCGTGCGGCCGCGTTCATGTCTGGTACCGTTTGCCCGATACTATGAAGACTGGACGTCCTTTTTTTTCATCTCGGTATATTTTTTGTCGAAGTTCCCATCAACAATTGACTAATCAAAACAGGGTCAACTCCTGGAGCAAATTGCTTGTCGGCGACTTGTCGGATTCAATCGCCGGCTGCATTGCTGTGTACGCAAAGTCCTGGCGCAGGAGCTGATTCGTATAGATTTCTAGTACGAGTACTTTTTTTTTTTTTTTTAATTCCTCTGGCGGATTGTGTGTGTGTGTTCTTCACATTAAACCGTTCTTCTACTCGTCGACATCCAGCAAGCCCAGTGTCCGTGCTGATTCTTCACCCTAGAAAGATACGAGCTCTGTGGTCACAGACTACGACACAGAGATAACACACCGTAATGCATTAATAGCCTACGTAATACCATGCCTTCGCACTAGGTGCGGCCGACACAACATACATACATACGCCAGCAACCAAAATACACCATAAAGAAAGAGAAGCAACGAAAAAACCAAACCGAAAAAGAACAAGAAAAAGAAAAAGAAAAGGAGAAGAATCCCAAATAAATAAATAAAATGGGAAGCCAAAGCTCAGACACATACATACTTACCCCGAGCATGAGCCAAAAGGGACGTGCAAGGGGAAAGATACGACAAGGAAAAAGGGGACTATGCATCCCGGTGAACACTTAACTAAGTAAAAAGAGCAATAGTGAGTGGGCCAAAATACGCTCGTCACCCACCCACTATGTAGTACTTCTTTCATAAGGATAAGAAGGGAAAAAAATCAAAATGCATACCGAACGGCCGCAGCAGTTGGCGGTACGAGTAGCAAAGAAACGTCCAACCTATTAGTCGGCCTGGTACCTTGCTACCCTATCTGCGGTCTCTCTGCTACTCTCTTCTACCGCGGTTTCCCTTCTACTCCTCCTGTTCCCCCCCCTGCCCCTATACACTTGTACGGTGTTCCCTCTACCCCTCCTGCTGTTACCCCTCCCCCCATTCCCTCTAACACTACCTGCAGCGGATGTACGGCGTTGTACTGTCAACTAGTTCTTCCCTAGACAGAACGATACGAATACAACGTGAAAAACCGAGTTTTCCGGCATATTTCCACAAACACAGACCGGAAAAAAATATGTAGATCTAAACACAACCAAGCGCGTGCTCATTCTCCATTGATGGCATGTGTCTGTCGAATGCTATCATCCAATTCGTTCCCTGTGTGGAGAAATCATGTATTCGGTGCTACACGTGAATGTACTCTAAAACCAAGTAAATAGGGTGGTGGCAGACTTTTTGCAAAACTTGTTCTTTCGATTTTTTTTAACGGTTTCTCAAATAGACTGGACATTTTTTTACGTCTAAAACGAATCCATTCCCATGCCCAACAGGACCATAACATGAACCTATTACATGATATCCATAGACTTTACACCCAGTTCAGCTCAGCGAACACCAGATCCAAGACAAAAATCCGACACTAGTTTCAAGTTATTTTTTTTAAGAGTCGAAAAAAGCCAAGAAATGGATCTTCAGAACTCGGGTCAGAATCGAAAAGCAGTCAAAACTGAGCGAGGTGACCCCTCCCACACTGAAGTCAAGGTAAATAGCTTGGCTTCATTCCTTTTTTTTTTTTTTTTTTTCATTTTTTCGAAAATCACACCCAGCTCAGCTCACCTGACACTAAATCCAAAACAAGAAATCCTACACGCATACGTAGCAAGTTATTTGCTTTCAAAGAGTAGAAAAAATTCAAGAAATGGATCTTCATGACTCGAGTCAGAATCGCAAAGCAGTCAAAACTCAGTAAGATGGTCCCTTCTGTACTGACTTCAAGATAAAACGTGTAGAGTCCGGCATGCCGTGTGCTGCGCCTTACTCTTGGCACTTTGCAAGTCATCGCGCCACGTCATGAGCATCCTGCCCCCTTCACACTTTGTTCTATTTTACTCTCTTTAGCGAGCGTAGCGGGCGGCGAATAGCTACCCGCGAAGAGGAGCGCCTTGTATAAACTATTCGTGCATACGAGCTCTGCATTCTACGAGTAATAGATGGATGCGATCGTTGAATGTAATAACTGCTGCTGCTGTGCTACCAGGCTACCTGGCATGTCACAAATGTCTTGCGTTGTTGTGCTCTTTCGCTGTTATCTATCCGTCTGTTATCCGTCATAAATCAGAAGTACACACAGGTGATACCGGGTTGGTGCGTAGTACACACCAACCCGGCATCACCTGCTAAGGAATTAATCTGTTGGGTTACATACTAGTGAAAGTTTAACCGATCGCCTACCCAAATTAGGCCTTATAACTCTATTAGGAGTAGGAAAGGTGCAACGTCTCGAAAAGGATGGGCGGCAAACGATCAAATGACTAAGGCGACAGAAGAGTACCCCCCCTCTCCGTGATCACACCTACCTCCCCCCCCCCTCCTCCTACGCACTCCGATTCCCCGTCAAAACTTTCATTGCGCGTACGAGTATCGTCCCTGCACGTGAATTTATCCAATCGGTTTTCGGCGAAGAACTCTCGAACGAATTACAATACAAGACGACCATATTCGTGATCACCAGGGGTGGGCGGACATATCTTGTTTGGCAGTCTTTTGTTCGCCTCGTCCAAAATCGAGTACATCTTGTCAAGGGCCAAAATCACCTAATTCACAAAACACGCATGTATCGCGAAATTCGTCTAAAATCAAAAAAAAAAAAACGTTAGGTCTGCAGATCGTCGAAAAGATTCGTTTGGCGTTTTATTTTCGTATCTGTTGGGTGGGTATTCATTCCGACGGTTTTTCCAGACGCCTCGGCGACGGTTTTCTGCCTCTTTCTTCGTCATTTTTTGTTTTCTAATCAATCAGAACATTAGGCCTGCGGAATTTCGAGAGTCGTTCAAAATCGTAGTCTTATGGCGATCTATTATGGAAGGTTTTAAAGAACCGACAAATTGATGACGTCTTCGACCCTCAAAACTAGACACGCAAGAATTGGCCGACAAAACTTTATCGTGTCCTGGAACTTTTCAGATTGTATTTGGACAGAAAAACAAGTTATCACATATACCAGGTATTCAACGGCCAACAGCGGGAGGAAGACAGCTACTGCAGTTGACTGCAGCGTGATGTAGGCGAAATCGCAACCGAGAGAGAGTTTCGCTTCCTCCCTAGACTACATGGGACTCGTCTCATCGGACCATCTCAGGCCACGCAGAAGCATGGTTTCTGGTACTCGTGACGAGGGAAAGACGACAGGTACGCTTCACACTACTCGTAGGAGGAATGTCTTTAGACGTCGTACTTTCCTTCTCGCTGCCTGTAGTGCTCTCGTTCATCATATCTACGTTTCAGACAGTAACTACACTACCCTCGTCCTCGACGAGCCAAGATGTTGCTGCTCAAAATCGCAGCTGCTAGAGTGGTAATGCCCTCCTCGTAGTTGACACCATCACAATCCGATCCCATTGGCTCGTTGTGAACAGAGTGCAGAGATATAAGCTGGTAAGAGACACAGGGATGTCGATGCTGGCTAGGGCACGCTGCTTGTAGATCACGGGCTTCTTATAATTGCTCCACAAGTCAGTGGAGAGAGAGAGAACTCGAGTGAACGAGGTGGGCTTCGTCGGGACCACAACTCAGCCCAGACGCCGACCAACACTAACAACCTGGTCTGCAGATACGAGTATTCCCATAAAGAAGATTCTCATAGCGCTACGTATGCGTAGCCATATAAGATTCACATACGGGTATATTTCCAAAACGCTACGCGTAGCCGTATAAGATCCGCTAACGGGCATGTACGTTCCTACACGTGCTACTCCATCACATTAGCCCACCCTAAATACCGGTAGTCGTAGATGCAGCTCGCACGACGACAAAAGGATGATGACCATATCGTCCCAAAATCGGGAAGAGAGATCGAAGATGCGGTTATTAAACACAGAAGAGAGGTGATAGATCTACCCCACACCTCGTAGTGAGGCTTCGACGCCTCAATACCGGAACGTGAACTTGAGCAAATTCGGCCAAAACCCGGAATTGCTCCGACATGTTGAAATAAAAAATGACTCGGAACTCAAAAATAGAAAGCCTCTCATGATGATGCTCACAGGGTGACAGGAGCCGGGGAGGGTTGCAGAAGGCTGTGAGAAGCAGGTGCGTTTAGCTCAGCGGTGACCAGTCCTTGCCGACGTCGCCAAATGTGAAGTGGGTGCAGAGATATATTCTGGTAAGAGGCATAGGAATGTCGATACTGGGTAGAGCACGCTGCTTGTAGTTCACGAACTTCATATTATTGCCCCACAAGTGAGTTGAGCGAGAGAGAGAACTCGAGTGAACGAGGTGGGCTTCGTCGGGACCACAGCTTAGCCCAGACGTCGACCAAAACTAACCAGATATGCAGATACGAGTATTCCCATGAAGAGACCAAAGCGCTACGTACGTGTAACCATTTAAGATTTGTATACAGACATATTTCCAAAACGCTACGCGTAGCCGTGTAAGATTTGTAAACGGGAATGTACGTTCCTGTACTTTGGATGTGCTTCTCCATCACACACATCATGGTGATGCCTGTGAGGCACGCGGGGGTGGGTAGCGGGACATTGCAAGCAGCACAGGTCCTGTTGCTTGCTTGGTAGATAGATGCGGCCCTTCCGTACTGCTGTTTTCGGCATGGACGCTTGTTGCCTCCCGCGATGTGTTGAAATCCATGGCCATGCAAATCCAGCCGCCAGTTTTCGGACGCGCATGTTGACCGCAAAAGGACCCCCATTTCCGGTTGGATGCCGTCCCGAAACTCCTATCCGACAAATTAGCCAGAAGAATCACCAGTTGCGTGTCCACAAGGTTGATAATTGGTTTTGCGGCCCAAAAACGTTCGTTTTCGGTTCTCAAAACCCTTCCATGAGAGATGGCCTAAATGGTCTTGCGAAAAATATATTTCCCACCCCCATTGAAATATCATTTTGTCGGAGTATAGAGAGCAAAAAAATAAGGGAAAATAAAATACAGTCAAGAAACACCTTCGCGGAAAAACGAGCGTTTCAGAGGTGTTTGCAATTCCGATTGGATACCAATCATTACCCGGAGAAATGTGTACCTCGGGGTTAAAAAAAAGCGCTGAAAAAAAAACTAGGTTCCAGCACTCCCTCCGCTCGTTAAACACGCGTTGGGGGATACTCACCGTACTCGCAAGCGCATTCCGTGAGGTATAAATGCCTAAATAGGAGTGTACGAGTACATAACCATCCCCCCCCCAAAATAATCTTTCACGTTTACCACTCACTAAAAATGTCTACGAACGCCGTATCTTCACCTGCGCCCCTCCCACAGATTTACGTGCGAAGACAACCGAACTTACGCTACTTCATGCCCCTGTGGGCACGACATAATATATAAATACCTTGTACCTGGGGTACGTATTTACACGATGCTACTCGTGCGATATTCGACTAAGACAGCCGGGGCCGATACCGATTAGCGGCACGAAGCCACGGAAACTTGGGCAGACAGCAGTCGACCAAAATACGCATTCAGCCACCAATAGCGCGCGGGGGCCGGGAGGGGTGTGGTGGAACGTGTACATTTCTGACGCAAAGAGGCTGGACTCCAGAGCGGCATAGACAACACGGTACATGTCATACATACCGCAGGTAATACTCCTACTCGTACCCAGATATCAGCACAAATGAATAGAAACAGACGAACAGCAGTGACATGAGTAACATTTGATACGTGGTGATACAAACTTACGTATCATGCTCCCAGAGACAGCAGCAGCTACTAAAAAAGCAGTGTTGTTAAAAATAGTATTATAGCCTCGTACTGCTGCCCGGTTGGTGCTGTCTTACAGCGACTCGGATGGCAGGTCAGAGGTGCGATTATTATATTCATACTTGCACCCCCCTTCCGTTATACTTGGGAGTACGCAGTACCGCGCTTGCTCGCAAATGCACTTTCTTCCGGTACTCTGACGTAGGACGAGGTTGGAAATTGGATTGAAAACATCATATCGGGAGGGAAGCATGTGATGAGGAAAAAATGAAATTATCTCCAGCAACGATCAGCACGTCGGAGAATCCTACCAGATACGTCGTACATCTTACTGGTGTTCTTGTATTGTCTGCTTGTACTGTGTATTAATAACTGTCTGTAACTCTTGTATCGTGGAGGTACAAATTTATACGAGGACTGCTGTACCTGCTGTGTACGAGGATCAACCAAGAGGTTGTTTTCGCCAAGGTCTATCAATCAGTCCATCATACGGAGCGCTTCGAACATCGTACCGTGACCGGACTCCAAACACTATTAATAATAATCTAAACTATCTATACGAATGATTGATATTGATAACAACATCGACAGACAAGGAGGTGGAACAGGTGGCACCACGCCTCAAACGAGGGTCTCCGCATTCCGCATAAGATGTCAAAGGCTGAGGTTGTGGTGCTCGGTCTCAAAACAGAAACAACGCCATATTTACGCACTCGTACAAAATTGTTCGGATATCATGCAGCAGGGTATGTTGATACCAAGAAATGCTAAAATGCTATCATCTCTCCGTCGGCAGTTGTCGGTCAGGTGTCGCAAGACCTGCCTACCTGGGGTATAATTGTACGTACAAGAAAAAAAAGCATCCTCAACCTACTCTGTACTCACAGCAGTACGTCTTACCCGGACAGCAGCACATCTTCGCCGAGGAAACAAACAGCTTGGACACCGGATGAATGACCTCGCAATACTGTCACCGGTAATGGTGGTGCTGGACGAACTCTATGAGTCATTGCTAGATCGGTGATGGTAGCAAGTCACAGCGACAAGCGGTGGGCAGGGTGTTGGTGCGGCTGCAATATAGGCAGGCCCCTGAAATCTGAAACATCCCCGTATCGACACGACATGCTTCCAGTTGCAGAAACCCTTACTTTTTTTTCAATTCAGATCATTTTGTCATTTTGGCAGAGGGCAGCAGTATTGACGCACGGCCCGAGCACGAAGGAAGACTGGCTGGAGGTCCACATGAATGAAGCGGTCATCGATACGGTACAGACCCTCTGCCGGGAGGGCAACCGCGACTCCGTGCTGACCGCGTTTCAGAACTTTCCGGAACACTTCAGTTGCATACCCTTGAACGACAGCAATGTCGAGTCCAAGCAAGCCATCAACGACTTGCTTCGAGAGAATGTGAGTTCAGCTTCAGCTTTGAGCGTGCCGACCCTGTTGACCTCCGTCCCTCACGATTTCGCTGACCTCCCCGACCATTCGGACCGATGCGTCGAGGTGCTTGCGTCATGGGTTCAGCGCAGAGAGCGCGCCGCGCACGGCTTAATTCTCCCCGAAATATGGGTCTTTGCGTCTTTCGCGAACAAGTCGAGTTGGCGCGAAACGACACAACAAGCGGGGGGCAATGACATCAAGCAGGACGTACGGCACACACAACAGCAGTGTATTCGAGGCGGCGCCATCTGCTCCCTCCCTCGCAAGTCATCTTCGAGGCGCGTGGACAACGCTACCATCGTTGCGCTCGCGCCACTCGTTACGAGCAGCAGCGTACGCACACGTTGGTTGCGCGTTGTTTTTAGTTCGAGTTTTGTTTTTTCACATAAAACAAATCCAATTATCCACCGGCATCATCCGTCATCGCCATCGCCCCACCTACAAAAAAAAAAAAAAAAAAACATGAAATGATGTTCCGCACCTGGCAGGAAATTCTGCGCGGACCACGTACCAGCAGCAGCAGCAGCAGCAGTACCTGTATGTGGTGCAAGAGTAAAAACGAACGACGAGGGCCGTGTGGCACTCGTAGTTTTCTCGCATGGGTTCTCCCTGTCTTCTTTTTTTGTGTGCGAGGAGTGCCCTGTGTGCGGTGCTGGTGTCGCCAGTAGCCTCAGGCAATCAAAATTATTCGTTACACTATTTGTCCCGCTCGGACAGGCTCTGCCCCGCCTAAAGCTCCCGTTGCTTGGTCGAGCCTCGGTAGGTGTCGAGGGGGGGTATCCGGGTGTTGATTCGCCGTTCGAGCGAAAGCCCGCGACGTATATTTTAACATACGCCGTGCATAGTACGAGTACATAATCATCCATCTGCTGCTGCTGCCGCCGCTGCTGCTGCTGGTGGTGATGATGATAATGCTTAATTTAACTCGTTTTCGCACGAATACTGTTTTGGTGCGAGTCATCAGAGTTCTGTCGTTGCAGGTGCCACACCAACTATCGAGATCGTTTTCTTGCGGCATTTTGCGTTGTTGTTTTCTCGTTTTGTTTGGCGTTCTTGTGCTACAAGTAGTAAAATATATATTCCCTCATGTCCGGCCCCGCACGCAGGTAATCCTTAATGGCGTTAAATTTTTCGGGCACGGCGAGCTGTTCCTGGAGTCGCTACGGCAGGTGGTGGAGATATTGAGCAAGTCTCCCGAGTACAAGGGAGGCCGAAGCGGAAGGTTAGTCAATCTACCGGTACTGCTGTGACATTTGGAAAACAGCTTCAAAATACAAAATTGAAGATCTTTTTTGAATTTTTGAATTTTTGTATTTTATTTTTAGTTTTAGTTTTATTTGCATGGTGGAGCATTTCTGTTGCAATTTTTACTCATCACGCAAGTTGTCGAGAACCACCGCACCCCACTGCCCAAGCAGGCGGTTACTGGTATTATGCCAGCGCATTGTGTCGAAGGCGTGATGGCTGGGATAATATAATACCGTGTTTTAATACCGGTGCCTGGTACTGCGTACTGCTACATGTTCTGTTGTCCGGTACCTACGAACAGCTAATTCGCACACTGGGTTCATGCTTTTTTTTCTTTCGCACTGCTGTTGGAACTTGGTTCAGAGAAATTGGTTCGTACACGTACTACTGCTGTACAAATACAGCAGTTGAATGCATGATACCAGAGGTACGTCTGGAAGCACTCACTTGTCACAAGCTGTGAGCTCGCGCTTTCGATCGAAACGTGCGCGAGATCTACAGTAGACGACCAGAAGGCTGCATTGTTTTTTTCTTTTTTTTTTTTTTTCCAACAGCTGTCGCAAAGCAGCCGACCTTCCGAAAACCGACACGCGACTCTTTGGCTGTTCCGAAAACGGAGCAACGCCGAGAAGGCATGTTGTTCTTGATGTACACCAGCATACAGGCTATATAGCAGCAGACAAGACAGCAGATATACATACACCAGGTATTACTTCGACAAATTACAACTCGACATACATACGTGGGACTGCTCGTTTTTTGTTTGCTGTTGGCTCGTTGTATCTACTCTCTCCTTGTCTTGTTGCCGTCCGTATGTTAGTCCATCACCTGGACATATCATAGGAGGACTGATCGCACCAGCAAACAGCAACCTTGACCTCGGGACTCGGCCTGCGCCCTTGAGCACATGTTCGCTTCGTTTTTCTTCCTTTTATTTTTCTTTTCTTTCTGTTTGTTTTTTAACCCTCTTTTGTGTTTTCTTTCTTCTTCCTTTCCTTTTTATTCGAGTGTACGTGTAATACCATGGATATGTTCTTGGTGTTTTTTTGTTGAAAGTGATGGGGGATGGTATACCATAGCTCGTTAGTACCGTTTCTCTTACGGACTGGTATGATACTGGCGTGCGCCCTATTTCGTAACGTGTCTGCTTTCTCCCATCGAGATACACTTTTATTGCAGCCTATTTTGTGACCACAGACAGGATTTCAGGGAAGTGAGCTCATGTGAGAACATCGTTGCGCAAATTGAATACCTGGTACTATGTACTGCTGTAGCAGTACCGGTATGTGCCTTATTTGTTGTGTTCTCGTGAAAGCGATGGTATACCATAGCTCGTTAGTACCGTTTGTCTTACGGACTGGTATGATACTGCCGTGCGCCCTATTTCGTACCAGGTACGTGTCTGCTTTCTCCCATCGAGATGCACTTTCATTGCAGCCTATTTTGTGACCACAGACAGGATTTCAGGGAAGTGAGCTCATGTGAGAACATGGTTGGGCAAATTGAATACTATGTGTACTGCTGTAGCAGTACCGGTATGTGCCTTATTTGTTGTGTTCTCGTGAAAGCTTGACTTTTGTTATTTTTTTTTTGCATAATATCATAGTATCATGGGAACAACAGCTGTCCACCGGCGCCTTCCAGACGGATCTGCATTTGTATATGCCCCAGCGCCTGTGAGTAGGGACAGAGCGACGATGGCACCCCACGCCGTCGTACCGACAGCAGTGTGGAGGTTTAGCTTTCCTTGCCGTCCCTCGCTCGGCCTTCTGCTCTCCAAGGAAAAGGCGTGGAAGCTGCTGTTGTAGTTGTATAAACACGCACGTGGTAATACGTATCGTAGGCAACATCACACACGGCAGCATAAGCAGCAGCAGTGTTGGTTGAGGGATAATCTAGTGCTGTTGATATCGTCAGCAGCTTGACCCTTAGGACCGTAGTCCCGTTGGAGATTAACTACTTATGATTTGACTGGTTTGTCCCCAAAACGGGACTGCAGTCTTGTTGATGTCAGCGCTGACCTAGTAGGCTAGTGGGTTATCCCTTTTGAGGGCCGTGTTTATCGAAGCAAATTTTGTCGATTTTTCGCACCTTTTTTTCTTCGAAATGAAAGGCCAGAAAAAATGGACTTTTTGGAAATTTAAGAAGTTTGCTGGAACCCTTCTAATTTTCCAGATTTTTCTGTTTTTTTTTTTTCTTTTTTTTTGTAATCAAGACACAAGAACGTGAAAAAAATCGACCTTCGTAGCTTGCTTCCATAAGCACGACCCTACCCAACAAACTGCAGCGGGCAGCTGGAGGATTGATGAGGTATTATAGTGGCCAGAGCGCGCCCTTAATCCAACTCCGAACGTAAAACGGTCGAGTTTGACCTATCCTGGCGGTTATTTCTTTGCCCAGCTCCGTGAAGCTGGCGCCCAGCGCAAAGGTTACTTTCGCCACCTGGGAATTTGCTGTTTGCTCCAGCAGAGCAGCGGGACTACACGTTGATTTGTGTTTGCGAGCATGCATCTATGGCCGGGCCCGACCTCAGCAAGTGTCATGTAACACGCGCGTACAGAACAGCATTGAACCATAGGGGTGTGTCGTTTTGGAATATGCTATTTATAAGACTGCTGTATTTGGATACATTGGGGCGGCGACGGCCCCCGGCACATACTTCGTACATGTATAAACACCAAGAAGCCACCCGGTCCTCAATATATGTCTGTTGGTGTTGTGCATACACGAATAGTCGTCCAATCGTGTAACTCCCCCCTCGCCCCCGTCCCCACGTCTCGGCCGCGTCCTTGCCCTGTCTGTCTACTGCTTACCCGCTTTGGTTTCCTTCCTGCCTTGTTGACGTTTGCCATACGTCAACAACAGCGAAATCGTCGAACGAGTGCTGTGCAAGGCTAGCCGAACGACAAGCGGATCGGACTCGTACTTTACCGTGGAGCAGCTGTTCACCAATAGCGACTACCTGTTAAAGCCCCGTGCCGAACGATTGCCGCCGATCAACGTCGAGGTGAGAAACCACCCCCCCCCCCCCCCCCCCCAATTCGCCCAAGCACCGAAGCGCGCCGGGGCACAGGCAGCAGGTTGTCTGACGGCAACTATGCTGTTGGTTGACCGCGCAGCATTCGGGCTTCCTGTCCTGCATCACTATCACAACCACCCTGCACGACGCAAAACAGAACGTACTACTGCTGTACCAGGTACCAGGTATATGCATATGCAGTACGAGCATGTACGTAGTCTGCTTATGTTGCTGCTGCTTGCTGCTGGTGCTGCTGCTGCGGTTTGCCTCATTAATAGTTCCAGTTTTCACCAGTCGCATCCGGAAAGGCAATGGGCACGTTGTGTTTTCGGCAACCATGGTTGCCTTAATGGTCGTTTTTGTTCGCGGGTCCTTGCTAAACAATATCATGGCACTATTGTTAATATTAATAGTGCATTAGTTTATGTTTATACGCTCTGTAGTATATTTCAACATCCATAGTAAGATGGATAGAGCCACCCACTGCCGCTGTCTCTTCGTTCCTGTTCGTTCGAATTGTTCTGATGTTCTGACCCTTGCAGAAGAGAAGCGTTTTTAACACGTTTTGACCGTCCGCCGCGCGGTGCGTCTCCCTTGCCCTCGCCGCCGCCCTTTGCGAAGGTGTTTCTGGTCGACAATAGCATACACAGCGTCGTTGCGTGCGCGAATTACTACGGCCTCTTCAGTCTGGACGAAATCGAGGCGGAGTCGCAGGCAAGTAAAGTGGCTCTATTTACGACACAGGCACTGACTGCATGCATTCTCAGTAAATGCCGGCGGACTGCCCTTGCTGCTATTGTTTTTTATTGGGAATCGAACGGTGCAGCATGTATAATGCATGTATATATGCACGGAGTTTAATAACTGGTGCTTTGCCGTTGGGAAGTTGTATGATTTTTAGTGATAGTGAATCAAAACTCCCGCTGTTGTTTCTACAGCAGTAGCGCTCTGCTGTTGTCGGATTTTGATGCTCTCGAAGTTTGAAGATTCCCATCACATCATCACATTTCAGTCCAGGAGATCGAAAATTGAAAATGGAGGATTGACGCTTTTGCAACAGCACTTGTGCTCGTGATGACCAACCGCCCCGTTATATGTCTCGTAAAGTTGTCACAGCTGGAGGAGTCGATCCCTTTTGTATGTCCCCCAAACCGGGGGCACACTTGGACAGCTGTCAGCAGTCGGGCGCCCTCGGAGGATATTGATATTCGGCTTCCTCTCCCCTCATGTTGACGTCGGCCGATCATCATAACCGATGCCGACGCTCTAATGTCGTACCAGCGGAGAAATTGCACGTACGTGCAAGGTTCTTGGATTTGCACGTATTTTGTATACCACCTGGCACCCTGTTCCCTTTTGGTACTTTGAACCCGCAGTGGGCCCATCGCATATGGCATCCTGCTTCCACTTCGTGGTGCAGAAATACAATCATCCCTCCACAGGAGCCGCCGGAGGCCCACCTGGCACCCTGATCCCATTTGGTACCATGAAGACCGTACATATCTACAACAACTCCTGCTATACATACAGCCGTATTAATTTTACGTGCAAAACTGAAGAGCGTTGCACGTACGTGAAATTTCTCCGCCTCCACCATTCTGTCCTTGTATATATGGAACCTTTTGATGTTTATATTATTACGGGGGACCATAGTATATAGGACCTATGGTATGCACAAAAACCTACGTATTTCCTTATTTTTACTAACAATATTTGGTCCTATTTACTGTGGTTCCCCGTAATAGTATCAAAGTGGTACTTATATTTGCAGGCAAGTGGCACCTGGCATTGATATTGTAGCGCAGGAGGGCGTCAGTGGGTGTTGTGACCGTTTTCTCGACCCCCTCTTGTTGCCCCCGATCGAAAAAAATAAGTGAGATACGCGCACGGCACTATTGGCGTTTGCGTTGCCTTTCGCTGTTGGTATAAGGTGCTGGCACGCCACACCCGAGCGATGCCGTGCCCTGTCCTACACCAGCTGCGAGTTGGTAGTGCTGCGCGTGCGCGTAGGTCGGGCCTCTATTCAGGGCGACGCGTATTGCGGCTTGGACTGCCAAGTCACCACATAGAAGTCGTTTGGAATGTGATTTTTGTTCTCTCTGACACGTAAGAAATTCCGCCGGCTGGTCGTGCACACAACGCCGTCCCACTCTACAAGACGGGGCACGGGGGTTTCGATACGCAGCGTTGAGGAAGAAATGCCTCCAACCGCATGATCTCGTCCTTACCTCCCCACTCCCCCCCCCTTCCACCCTTGAGGGAAGGAATAGGAATGAAAACGTATTTAGACGGCTCAATGGACTTCGCGAAAACGCTGAAACTGCGCTTTCGTGTAGGTAACCTGGACCTGCCAGAAAGAAGAAAGAGGTATACCAGTAGCCGGGAGGAGGAGGAAGTAGATGCACAGATGTGCCCGTGTGGCAAAGCAATAGAGTAGAACTCACATAGTAGGAGAATGTGAAATATACAAGGAGGAACGATATGTGATAGAAGAGATGAGGGAAATAGACGAATGTGATATCGAGGAGTTTGATACACGGAATAAAAGCGACAAAACGATCGCTATCCTAGGGCATAGATGGTGGCCACAGACGGCCAGACAGGAAGGGGGTAAGATTAGCAAAAAGTTTCCATGTAATATATTTAAACAACGTAATGAGCGCCCTATTGTTAGAGGTGTCTCTATTAGGAGTAGGAACGGTGCTCCGTCTCGAAAGGGATGCGGGGTCAATGATCAAATGACGAAGGCGAGCAACAAATGAGTACGCCGCCCCCCCCCACCCCCCCCCCCCCCCGCTCGCGCGCACCCCGTATGCACCTGCGCTCTACCCCTGCTGCGTGAATTTCCCGCGTCCTGCTGTTTTTTGCTTTTACACGCCCGTTCGCAGAGTTTTCGAGTGCACACACCACAGGCCTGGCTACGTTTAGACACGATGGTGGTCGAAAAGACCGACTACCTTACGGGCCGAAACGTGCGCTACCTCCGAGTCGACACGCCGGACCTCCCCTCCTCGCAGCTCGACGCGTCCGGGGGACGGGTGCACACGCCCCCCCCCCGTGACAACGGCGACGGTCCGTTTGGAAGCGGCGGCAGCTCGGGAAAGGCGCCGGGACCGGCTCCTTTGAGCGGCTGGGCTCCTCCCACGACGAGCATCAGTCCGGACAGACTGTTCGGGGACACGCCGTCTACGCCAGCCACGACGATAAGCGGCAGCTCCCACGACGGGGGAGGTCCGACACCCTTTTAGCGGCGGCTAGGTACAGTAGTTACCCGGATTAATTCTACGTATTTTGGCCGTTGTTTTTGGTGCAGTATTGTTGAAGCTTGGCGACCTCGCCTCCCCCCCCCCCCCCCCCCCCGCCGAAAGGTGTGGTTTGTTCGTTCGTTGGGACGTTTTCCTTTTTTGTGGCGGCGGCGCACTCACTACTATTTGGTGGTAAAGCCGTATTTTTCATGATAACGCGCGCGCCTTTTTGTTTGCTTTGAACTGGCGGGCGGGATTAGCCGGTCGCGGCGGTGGGCGTCGCGAGGTTGTATCATGTCACTCTCTCGCATGTGTTGCGATGGGATGTTTGTGCGAGGTACTACAGTACTGCTATAAACACGAGTTTGAATCGGTTGGGCTAGGGGTGGGATTGGGGCTATATGTACCTGGTAGGCGGAGGTGTTAGGGGGTTGGGAGGGGGGTGGGTGGGTTGTACTCATGTCATGCATGGCCGTAGTCGTATGACCATAGACCCCCGCATCCCTGTAATGCGGGGGGGGGCTTTGCTGTATTTGTTGTTTTGTCGTAGTTGTGGGTGTCCGTAGGTCGTGTAAGGTACGGAGCGGAGCAGGACCGTCCGCATTCCTCGTTGCGGCACTCGTTACAATTACAACTCGCGTTGTTTTTTCGAGTTTTTGTCGCGATGCGGTTGACAAAGTCTTGGGCCCCACCTGAGTTCTCGTCAGGCTGCAAAAAAAAAAGCGTCGCCACAATTTGTTTAGAGAGTGTAATGAAGTTTAGGAGGACGCTTGCACAGCTTTAGTTAAGTTGTGTGTGTTGACCTTTCCAAGGTATCTATCTGTACAATAGGCTGCTCGAGAATCGAGTCCCGAACGAACCTCGTGCGCGTTTTCCCTTCTCTTTTCTTTCTTTTTTGGAGAACAACAGTTAGTAGTGTTGATTAGTGGTTTCGTTAGCACCGATAGTCTCATGCGGTAGAATTTTGCCTCGGCCTTTTCGCGGGGGCGTCTATCATAGCTCTTAGCTCTTGCGGGTAGGTGTCAAGAGGTACTGTTTTGGCGGCCCGGCGGTGGTGCCAATGGCGCTGTTCAGTTGTTGTGGCTACGCTGCTGCTGTGCGTTACAGCAGTGTCATCGCACCACCACCACCACCACCACCGCCACTCAACAGATTGGTGTGCTCTGTCGCCCTGTTCGTGGAAGCTACTGTGGCGCGGCAGTAGGCTTCTGTGACACAGCAGTAATATACCTATAGGTAGTATTTATTGCTTTCCAGCCTGTATCCTTATTTTCCCGGTATTATTGCAATGTTGCTGTTGCTGCTGCTGCTGCTACTGCTGCTGCGTACGTAGGTAAATATTTTATTCTAACACGTTGTGCGTCTGCCCTTGTCCGGCAGGTTCGGAATAAGCAAAAGTGCTTGAGAGGCGCACGTACGGAGTAACCACGTCGTCGTCTGTTTTTTTCTTTTTTTTCTTTTTTGTTGTTGCATGTTGTGCCGTCCAAATACAGCTCTATTTATACCAGATACATTCAGGGAGGAGAGTCACTTGCTCGCCGCACCTGTGGGTGTTGGCATGCACCTGTAATTATGGTAGCTGACGGTCAGCGCCCATTGATCCCTTGCGTGGCAAGGAACCCTGTTTTTTTTTTTCGAGCGGTTGCGCTGCCAGCTGAACGTTGTGCTGTGGAGCATTCGGTCGAGGGCGAACGGCATTGCCTTTGCTTTAATGTGGCGAAGCAGCTATATAACTCTGCGGCTACGAGTAGAGCTTATCGCTCTGTCCGGAAATGAAAAGACTGTTTCAGTATTTTCGTGTTAATACCCAAGCGTTCCTTACATTTCCGGACAGGATGGTATTGTGTACTGGTGGTAGTGTACGAGGTACGTAGAGAGCTATGAATACTATTAATAGTTATAATAGAAGATTCTCTCGGCCTTTTTTTCCCCTTTTCTTATTAATCGAGCATTTTTTTTCCCTGTTTTGTTTCTTGTCTGTGCAATGAAACACCGATTCCGCAAGTAGTTATTTAATAGTTGGCGAGGCCCCGATCTGCGATCATCGTTTTGATCGTTGACAGTTATGAATGCCAATTCTGCAAGTGAAATTCAAAGAATAAGAATCCCATCGGCTGGTGCTACAAGTATTTGTGTTCGTACTTTTTTTACAGCTGATATTTTATATACTAACTGCACCTCGGTTACTATTCTTAGAGGGTAGTGTTTGGACGGTGTGGCTGGTGCGTTACGTTTTCATTCGCTGGTGACTACAGAGTAAAATGTTCTCGTAGCTGGCACATTTTTATCACGTTCATGCGCCGTTCGACCGTTTTGCTACTACTTGCTAAATTATCCACAGTAATTCAAAGTCGTTTCCCCCCCCCAGAAAATTGTTTGTGTCCGTAGTGCCAAAGGGATTTATACACCTGAACGCTGATCCAGGTCCATCATCCCTTATAAAAAAGCTGCAGCTAGAAAAGGTTGTACATCGTATATAGCCCTTACGTCACCCATCCTTTTATCACTGGTGTGTTTCATTTGTAGCTCGTACGGATTTGTGTTTAATTTGTACTCGTTGCAGCCACTACTACAACCACTATCCTCCACCAACTCCAAGTAGTTGGTCACCAAAAACGTGGGTGGAGTGAAGTACTAAAGGGGATGTTAGACCAGGTGCGGCCGCCCTATATATATTTTCGCCCAACTCGAGATTCATTCTGAGACATAAAAGAGTGTTTGCGATATTCCAATTTGGTTGGGTTTGCAAAAATATTTGAAACCGGCAAACACGAGGAGCTGACTGATTTAACAGGTGAATCATAAGTTGCTCCGTTTGCTGGCCAACCCACCGAGTTACCCAGCGCGATAATTCTTATGTTAATAAAAACGGTCATTTTGTCACTTTGTTTTTTCGTGGGTTGGGGTTACTCCTGTATTAGGGCACAGCCTAGAAAATACCTGGTGCCCAACCCAACCAAATTCTTCGTCACCGCCCAAATAATTTCGAATGCTCCCAACTGTGATGATGCATGCCTTTTATGAAACAGTGCAAATTTTGTTGCCTTTCTAACAACGAGAACGAGACGATATAAATAGATGTTGACGGTTACTTCTTCCTTATTTCTGGGGATGATGTTTATGAGAGATTAGATGCGTGCTACGGTACAGGCGCACCTACTATTTTATGAGGCATCATACGTGAGATCTTAGCATCGCCGAAATTGATTTTTAGAAAACCGAAGGTGCGCCCAGTGAATTTACCCCAGGTATATACATCACTCGAATAAAAGCGCTGTGAGTTCTTTTCTCGTGATGGTATTCCAACGATATTGGGTTAAACAGCCAGTTCAGTCATAAACAACGCTACCAGTATGATAGCACGCGTCATTGAGTGTTATATACGTTGAAGCTCATCATCGTGTTGCACGTTGTCGGATGCCAAAACGCTACAATAACAATTCGTAAATGACCGTGATGTGGTGTTATTCATGGTGATAATGTTGTCCCACTACTACTAGTACTCCTACTTCTACTACTAGTGTAGCTCACCATCGTCAACATCTGATAATCAGCTTTTCGCGCTGAAATCTAGCCAGTCGGCGTGCTTCCAACTCAGGTTCGACATAGAAGAACCAGGTATAGGTGTGAACGTGGGAAGAGTGAAACCACAGCAATCGATGTACTCTGCTTCTTACGGTGGATTGCATCAGCTGCTGCAGTACAACTACAGTAGATACAGCAGTAAAAGGCGTTTTTTTATGAGTGATCGACGTTCGAATTTACGCTGCACAATTGCGGCAGGGCAAACATTATCACGCTTATAAGACAACGTACGACTACCACCGTGTCGCCTGCTATACACGCGCGCCTGCGTGTTGGATACGTACAAGTATACATACATAAAATAAAACCAACCGAGCTCCTCTGGTTTGTAAAATATAATATCCACCTATCACTACTACATTCACAAGATGAGCCTTACATGTTCATAGTTCATAAAAAAATCTCCCCCCAATGTAGGAATACCAGACAGAGTCCTTTGGGACGCGTCGGGCGCTGATTAACAGTTGACAGACCTCGGTACGGTCGCGCATCATTACCTTATCTCCCAGTACCCATCTCCGACGAGAGAGCCACAAAGAGACTTAGTCCAGTTTTGAGAAACAAAAAGCGCAAAGCAGAACAAAAAAAAAAGCTTCTTGAAAAGTAGTCGTTCGAAGCGAGATCTGAACTTTTGAAGCCGCGTCCTGCCTTCGACGCCAGCGTGAAGGTTATGTCCATCCAGAGCTTAAAAAGAATAGCTATGTACCTTTTACCCATTTACCTATATAACTCAGGGGGGGGGGCAGACCCACATCGATGGTGTGGGGATGGAGCCTGGTCGCGGCTTAGGGTATAATAAGAAAGAGTATAGAAGGTAGAGGAGCATTTTTGATGATAAGGAAGGGGCACAAGGACACCAAGTGAAGTGCAGATAGCGGTTAAGAAAGCAGGAAGTAGGTACAGAAGGGGGAGTTGCAGTAGATTGTGTGTATGAGTTTCCTTGTCTTGTTTTAGGAACGTTCATGAGCGATCACTTTCGATCATGCTGCACAATGTCGAACGGTGAGCACACGCAACAATTATTATAACTCAGGAGGGTACGCCTTGCATTGGCTATATATCTCGCCGGCGTTAGGATATAGGGCAGTACAGGCCTAGGGCCCGGCGACGAGGACTGACTGCCATGCGGAATTATTCTAGCAACCAATGGTCGAGTCACTCTCACACGCGGTGCATGGAATTTACTTGGTTGGATGGATGTATTAGCTGCGTGACATTCGTTAGTGCTGCTTGCCTCGCCCAGATGCCTTCTGATAGAAAAGGAGGAGCGAATGTACCCTCTTTCGAGAGAGGCAGCAACACCTGCCACGTACAAAAAAAGGTGTACCTCCTACATACCTGGTAGGGATCATAACAACACCATGTTGAGGCATCAGTAGTATGTTGGTGTTAAGGTCTTAGTCCGTTGGGCTAAAGGTAAAAGGTTATCCAATCGCCTACCCAATCTAAGCCTCATAACACTCTCCCCCCCTGGAACGGACTGGATATATGGGTCGACGCGTGACACCAACACGCGGTTCCAATTTCTGGAGATCCAGAAGTATTTTTTTCAGATTCTTGACATGAGGAAATTCACTTTTCTTTAAATAGCGATTTCATGGTGGACGTGAGATTCGAACTCACGACCAACGACCCATGTCCTGCCGTCGACGCCATTTGTTAAGGTCCTAGTCCGTTGGGCTAAAGGTAAAAGGTTAACCAATCGCCTACCCAATCTAAGCCTCATAACGTTGGGCTACGGGTGGAGGGTTGACTAATCACCTACCCAAACTAAGCCTTATGCCTCGCCCCCCCCGGAATTCATCTTGACCAATTGTAAGGTTATCCAGGGTAGGACAAAGAGTATATGCCCTTCCAGGTTTGACGAATCTGGTTGTTGCTCTCGTATGTCGATTGCTCAGAGATGGGAGAAAATCACTTTATTTCCACTCCGCACGATGGAATACTGAAAGGCTGTTGGCTCTCGTTGCTCCGCCGGGAACCCCCCCCTGGTTTACCATCTAAGATACGCCTCCCAAGTAATACAGACATGATCCCAATACATGTATATACCCACAGGTAGTTACCGGCCATTCCAGGTCATTCAAGGCGATAGCCATATCAACCGCTACTGTAGTGGGGATCGAAAACGCCTGCCCTCGGGCGCTCGAGTAGCTTCACCCTCACCCTCTCCCCCGGAAACGCGTTTGGCGGTACACGAAGTATATACATATACATATCAGGTATCTGGTATCAGGTACAGGTATATAAAATCGCCTCTTCCATGCACGGAAAAAAAAAAAACAGAAACGACAATCAATGTCCTCTATTGATGCACAGCAGTCGTCTCGATTCTCTCTCGTCCGACCTTGGCTTGGGCTTCCACTACAAGGTACCTGGTACAATACAATATACTCGTATCTTGTGCTATCCACTGCTGTATAGTGCTGATAGGTTGATAGGCCCCGACGGTATCGGCGCGGGATTTATGTCATGTCATTTTCCAGACAATGCAGGAGGCCAGGAGGGCGCGGTTGAACTGACCTCGTTCGATATGTCGGTGATTGCTCGCTCGGCACCACCCAGAGTCATCATCATCATCCAGAACGTCAGCTGTCAGTATTTTTCTAACTGCTCCACTTATTATCGGCATAGACACAAATGACAATGGCACTATAATAGAAAATAAGCTGTCGCTAAGAATTTGCTCGGCAGGATATCCACTCCCGCCGGAAAAAAACTTTGGGCGCCCGCCACGTGCTCCAGAGTGCACGGATCGCACCGAGACCTCGACCAATGTGTCCGGCCGGGCTTCCTGTGTCCGAGCATTTTGTGCTATGCCGAAAAGTGCTTTGTACGAAGAGAAAAGTTAGCTAAAGTACGAAAATTTGACAAATATACGTATACATGTACGCAGCCGAACCAATAAGCCTGGTCTGGTGGTGGTGATGAAATCAAACCACAGACTACGTACGTATTATGAGTAGCTGCGCCAATCGTACATTATTATCACCGGTTATTAATAGTGTTGATTCGGTTTTCTACAGTAGTAGTACGTGAGTAGATAATGGGTATCATCGCACCACGTTTTTTCTGGATTTGTTTACACTCCTAGGACCTGCCTGTGGCCGACTACATCGACATTGCGCATGCTTTATTACCATTACTACTCTGTGTCTCCACCCTTCACAGGAAACACACAACACGCACAGCCTCCATCTATCCCTCCGATACGTGCACCGTCTGGCCGAAGTTCGCGTACACGGCCGTCATGCCATCAGCAGGAATGCAGGAATTCGCGCATACAAATACGTCGTGAGGTCTCTGTTCCACACCAGGTACACAATCAATCGTGTTGTTTCTTCAGGAGCACGACCAGTTTTTTTGGTGCGGATGCGGCGCAGCACCGCTGGTCGTACGGCAATAGTATAGCCGACGCCCGGAGCTTTCAAGAAGAACATTGATATGTTGATGTCTGATATGTGAACTTGACCGGCCGGCGGTTCGAACGTTCTAACGTTCTCACTGGTTATTCCTGTCGACGCGCACGACTTGGCAAGAAACTCTTCCAAAAACTGATGGAGTCTTCGGCGGGCGTGGTCAGTGCGGAGATCTTTGAGCGTCGACCTATACGCCGCGTGATTGCTTGATTGTTTGGTCTCCGCACCTAGCATCGGTAGGGCACGATCTCCACCCCGGAGTAAAAAGCAGCGTCAGGCCGTTCTCCACTCCGAAACCCGAGAAACTACAGCAGCAGCAGTAGGCATCACAGCAGCATGTACACTCTGACCACCGCAAAGATATCACCGTGAAGGAGTTCCTCACGAAAGGCGTGTGGGATAGGACTTGCAACATATGCTTTACTGCTTTCGGGCGCACTACAGGACTAACTCCTTTCTTCGCCCTGTTAACGGACATCGTACTCTGGATTGTACCTAGCGAGCACATGGTCTGGTAGAGAAGGGGTATCCAGCGCTAGACTACCTCGTTCGTCGATAGTTATCAGCATCACAAGCTTTTCCCCTACTTTCCGATATAAAACCGCCCTCTTCAAGCGAAACCCCGTAGGGTTCTTTGTATTTTGTATGGCATCATCATCCAAGCTACGACCTCAGGTCAACGCCGAATGCGACCACAGCAGCCGTCGTCCCACTCTGGCTGTTCCGTCGTTGCATTTGCAAACGTTTTCCGTGCTCACAGTCCGCGTGCGAGTAACAGGGGACAGACCAACGGGTAACAATAGGACAAGATACGAAGTCACTTGGGTTTCCGTTTCTCGCCACCTGGGACTGCAGCAGCGCCCGAGAGAGATTTCGGCAGGAGCATCCGTTCTTGCATCGCAAACGACGTGAAATGGGCAGCCGCTGCCATTCGTGTCACTTCTCGTAGGAGCTTCGAACCCAAAAGCCAGCGCATCGTGCGCTCAGTGGCTCAGATCCAGGCCGTACCGCAGGGTACGTTGCCCTGCTGGTGAAGGCAGAAAATAGAGCGACCTTCTTTCGCTCTCTATCCATGATACGCACATCAGCAGCAGCAGCAGCGTCTTCGATGCCTGCAACCGTCGACGAAAGCGCCGGCGTCACCCTCGTCATCGGAGCACAGCACCCCTTTCCTTCCTACTCCGGCGACAGAAATAGAGGGACCAGCACTACCACCGTGACGGCGGCGAACGCCGCCGTGAGCATGTCTACGAGGCTGAAAGGCACATCGACGTCGGTGGATCCGGGATCCTACGAAAACGGGGTGGGGGAGTGGACCAAATGCGAGGAGCTGGGGCGGGGGGAGCGCACGGGATCGTGTATCGCGGGGTGGTGGCTGACACGGGCGAGAACATCGCCGTCAAGCAGTTCCAGAGAAGTGGGGCGGGAAGTGCAGACTTGAAGGTAAAGACGCACCTGTTTGGCCCATGACTGCTCTTTGTGAAGGCAACGCGAAGCGTAGCAGGCTTTCAGTGTTTTGGCCTCTCACCACAGCAGTGCTGGTAGTATATGCCCGGCAGGCACCTATGTACGTACCTGGTACGCACGTGCACTCGTAGGGGCGTTTGGCGTTCAGCGTGTGTATCTCGCGGCTGGTGTATTAATAGACTACTCAGCCAGCTGTCAGCTGACTGAGTGGTCTAGCAGGTAGTGCTATATAGCGGTAGTCAACAAAAGATATCAGATATGTTTTAGAGTTTGTGACATCTCGTTGACTTATTAATAGTAACAGTAATCTCCGGGGCACTCCCCTCGCCTTTTGCTGCTGGTGCCTAGAGGCACACTATCACATTAATTCGTATTGTCTTCGGTGCGCACGCTCGACCATAACAAAGTACGAAGTCGACGAGATCTGACTCAAAACAGCGCTGACTGAGTGGTCTAGCAGGTAGTGCTAATATATACCAGTATCATCAACAAAATGTATGTTTCAGAGTTCGCGGAATCTCGTTGATTTACAGCAACAGTGAGCTCCGGGGCCCACCCCTCGCCAAACGCTACTGGTGTCTGGAGGCACACTATCATAATCATTCCTGTTGTCTCCAGCGTGCACGCTCGACAAGAGGTGTGCTATACATTCAACAAAGGATGTGCCATGAGTTCAAATCTCGTCGACTTCGAAACAGTGATTACTACCTGCTATTAATAGACCATGTTTGTAATATTTAGGTTAAACCACTGAGCTACTCAGTCAGCGCTGACTTAGTAACTCAGTGGTTTCACCTAAATATTTCGAACAAAAGAAATACCTTTGGGCTCGATACGGCCTCCCGCCGACAGCATCCTCCGAGGTTGATCATGCCCCTAATCAGCGCCTGATTATTCCTTCTTATGGTCCTCATCGCTAGTCGTGCGTTCTGTTACTCAAGTGATTCACTCCACGTTTGACTCTCTGGTCGAGTGTTGTTTCGTCGTGATTCTCTCCGCTTGATTTCCCATTTGTACCCACGGCAGAAAAGGCGGGACTACGACGTCTGGCGGGACTCGAACCCGGGATTTCTTCGGTTTGAAATATAAAGGTTGAACCACTGAGCTTCTCAGTCAGCGCTATCCAGCGCCTGTTTTCTTTCCTTCACATGGCCCCCTCCCTAGTCGTGCGTTCTTTACTCAAGGGGTTCACTCCACTTTCGACTCTCTGGTCGAGTACTCTTTTATCGTGGTTATCTTAACTTGATTTCCCTTTTTCTACCCACAGGAGAGAAGGCGGAAATATACGTCTGGAGGGACTCGAACCCGGGACTCATTTTGTTCGAAATACAAAGGTTAACGCGCTGACTGATTAGCTCAGTGGTTTGACCTTTAAATTCGAACAAAATATGTACATTTGGGCTCGATACGGCCTCCCGCCCATAACATCGTCCGGGGTTGACCAGGCCCCTATTTAGCGCCTGTTTTTTCCTTAGTATGGTCCCCCTCCCTATTAATAGTTGTGCGTTCCGTTACTCAAGTGGCTCACTCTACCTTCGCCTTTCTAGTCGAGTGTTCTTTTGTCGTGGTTCTCCACTTGATTTCCCCTTTTCTACCCACGACTAAAAAGCGATAATACGGCGTCTGGCGGGACTCGAACCCCGGATTTCTTTTGTCAGCAATAACTCAGTGGTTTTAACCTTCATACTTCGAACAGCCGACTGAGTAGCTCAGTGGTTCAACCTTTGTATTTCAAACTAAAGAAACCCGGGGTTCGAGTCCTGCCAGATGTCGTACTTCCGCTTTTTCTGTCTCTAGACACCAGTAGCGTTTGGCGAGGGTAGGGCCTCGGAGATCACTGTTCCTGTAATGCGACGAGATTCCATGACTTCTACGCGGACTGAGTGGTCTAACAGGTAGTGCTATATCACTCGTCGCCTTTTTATGTGGTGCATGCTTAGCACTTCCAGGACGAGCGGAACTCTCATGCCAGGTGACCGCAGGCACCAGCCCCAGATCGACATAATATAGGACGTATGAGAGAGAGGGACTGCGACTGTTTATTCCACTGCTGAAGCAAGGCAACACAATCCGTAAACGATGGGCGACATCCTCCAACTGCGTGCAGTTGTGTAGGAGGCTCTCTCGTTCGTCGGTCTTCCTGAGGCGTTTTGCGAGGCCTGTGGATATTTTTTCTTCCTTGGAAGGAGGATCAACCTCTCTCTTGTCGATACCAGTACCTCCACGCATCATGTCATACGTATATACCAGGTACCAGGTGTATCATAGACGAGGGCTCTTTTTATATAGCATCGACCAGGGCCACCGTTCACGGGGAGGCTTTGTTATCTCAATATCGCTAGGATCGCGAGGAGGGTCGCTCATCCATCATGCGTGACCGGTGACTAACCAAAGTTGGTGCTGCGAAACCTTGCGAGAGCACGGTACATAACATCCTCTTGACAGGAACAGCCTTCTCTCGATGAACATCATTCATGAACTCCCCCATGTAGATGCGACGAGGCTTCCTCCTTTGCACAAGGCCGCCCACCGTTCATCAGGCAGTTTCGCTATCTCACGCACGAAGATCACTCGTGCGAGTCGCGACAGCTGTCCGCGCACTAGCTCAGGGGGGGGAGATGTAGGCAGAGAGACATACACGCCGATCTCAAGTTGCCTCGTATCTCAAATCACAAACAAGATTACGAGAAGGACCCCTCCTGCATGCAGCAAAAAGAACGATCACTTCAACTTCCATGCTGTCTGTACGAGCTACAAGGTAGTGGCACAAGATATTGGCAGCAGGTACCTGGTACGTATTACGCATACCAGTATACGATACCACAGGATTATACACGTCGGTCTGTTGTATATACGGGTACATTACTCCTAAGATTTTGCTATCTGGTTCTCCACCGCCGGTAAAAAAAAAGCACTACGTAGCGATTGTTGAAGCAAACTCCTGTGTTCTAACGCAATACTCTCGTGAGAAACCTTTGCAAACCAAAAACATGAATTTTTGAGCACGATCGGTCTCAAGCTTGACTCATGCGATATTTTCAACGTTGTGCGCTAAACCTTAACCTTCACGCCACAAGTACCGAGAGCCGACACACAGGCCGACCGCATGTGTCAGCCGCATGTCCCAGTTCCCATCTCGTGGGGTGCTTTGTGCCTACGTCCCCACTCGATTTATCTCTGCCACCTGACCAGCTGCATGTCACCTCTCTGTACGGAAATGTCAGGAACATTGAGATGTAAATATGAAGACCACATGGTCCTTGCTTTTGCGTCCGGAGTCGTACCTCGCATGATATGTGAATCGCAAGCTTTGAGATCACTTGGAGAAAAGGCGCAGAGGAGCCATTGAAACCATCAAGGGTTATAATCGCAACGTCGCCCTTCCCCTATGATTCTGTCAAGATCAAAGCCCGCCGCCAGAAGTGTCCGGTTCGTCTTGTGTGGAGCTGCGGGAGCATGGACCTTCGTCGCGTTTCTTGTTGCGTCGCTTTGACGGGGATTTTTAGTTCGTGTCCCCGGCAGTGTTTTCGATCCTGGAGAAGTCGTACTGATAGGTTGAACAACCGGAGTGTGTAGATCGAGATCGGATCGCCAGCAGCAGCAGCAGCAGCCTATTTTCCGAGTGTTGGAGATTGAGATCGTTCCAAACGTCAGGAAAAAACCACACTAACGAAAACACAGTAGCAGCAGCCTAGCGTTTCCGAGTCTGGAGAAGTCATACTGATAGGTTGGACCACCCGAATGTCGAGACCGGGTCGGCGAGAGATGTGTGGTTGGAACAAAACGGCACACACACAACACAACCAAAAACGCAGAGCAGAAGCTACTGCCGCTGTTGCTACTGCTGCTGCTGACAGTTTGGATCACGTTATCATCTCGATTCGACGTGCAAGCCAGGTGACTACTCTTAAGTCAAATCATTGCATTTAGTACTATGCTGAAATCAAGTAATAATTATTGCGAAAGTTGACGCTCGTATCGTGCGTACATGTGAGATACACCCCCCACCCCAGCACACACGATTGACACATCCTGTCTTATTTCCCTTCTAGGACACGGAGCAGCATGAAAATTTCGAGGATGGTTGCTGCTGTGTCTCTATCGCTGCTGCCGCTGCTGCCGCCGCTATTCCTATGCTGCTGCCGCTGGTGTTATTGTCGTTATTCTGTAGGGTCAGAGAAAGGGCTGCTGTTGCTGCTGTTGTACCTCTTCTTGCGCGGCTTCCTCTCTGCTTTTTACGGTGTACCGCGCTCGAGAAATACTCCCGGGCAACCGTGCGAGGTCTAACCCGCGCGCTTCTTATGATGCATGCTGTTAATATTATAGTGCACAAGTGGTTCCGAGTGCACCTCAGCTGCAGATTAAACGAATGCCTTAAGCTGTTAAGGCTTCAATCTTCGTGGTTGTAGTACGTCCTCCTCCCGTGCCCCCCGCGTCAAATGCGATATTATTCGTATACAGTAATAAACATCACGTAACCCGGCATATGTTTCGTACGACGCCACAGAACCGCAAGTGCCCTTTCGCACAGTGTGGATTCTATATGTAGGCTCCGACCAGAGGCACGTTCCAGCAGAAACGAAAACAGCAAAAGCTGTCGACTTACCTAATATCGATAGTAGAAAGATCACGGAACTTGACGGTCGGATTGGCTCCTATGTAAAGTGTGTTTTTTTATTTTGTGCTGTATCGAAGATGCTAGGAGACCCGTCTTTTTTGGCCAAGGCCTCTTTTTTGGCATACATATACTACTTTCAGTGAAATGGGGGCGGTCAGTCAAGGGGTCTGACCATGGGTCTCCTGCAGTAGCTATACAGCATCTTGATTCCCAGAGTAGGCATGCCGCTTGCTTTTCGAAAGTACATCGATGTGCAAAACTTAATATCGACTTACTTCGCTCCGCTGTTTTGTTATATTTTTTTTTCAAGACCGTTTCTCTTGTCCATTTTGTATGTCGCCCTGTTTCTACCTACCCCACCCTTCCAGGCGGCGGAGAACGAGATTGGCTTATTACCGCGGTTCCGGCACCCCAACGTCGTGCGCTTCTTGGGTATTGAGCGAGTGAGTTTTTGCTACCGCCGACAGCCTGGCCAGCACTTCGTCGGGCTCTGGGGGCGGCGGGGGGACTCTTCATGCACTTGCATCCATTTTTGTTTCGTTTTTGTGTTCTTGTGATACGAGAAGTCTACGCGTACCGGCTGTCGTCTATCACCTGGAGGGTACGTTGCGCGGGGGGTACCTGGTTTCACAGTGTCGACGCAATACTATTGCAGATAACATTTTGTGTTGTGTCGCCTCCCGGGGTGTGTTTTGAAGACTGTGGTAGTGGTGGTGGTGGTGGCGGTGGCGGAGAGGATCCACGCACTCGCCGCCCACCCGCATAACAATTTTGTCGGGATCCTTGTCGCTTGCGACGACACCGGGGGTGGCATCCAACTTGTCTTCGGTTCGGAAGTGGACGGGCACGTGCACGGAGCCATGCGCCGAAATCCATCCGGTCGGATCGACCCGAGCAGCAACTGCACCCGCCCAAAGTGTGTTGGTATGTTTCCACATTGCACCAAAACTACAATAAAGGCGATTGAACATGCAGAATGAAACGCCCTGCTGTTAGCAAGAGCGAGCTTCAAGCGCGTGCGCCGCTCCAATAATCCTGGATGTAATACTTCGCGCCGGGTAGGATAAGGGGAGTTTAAGCCCCACTCACCGCCCCCGCCCCCTTACACGCACACACCTCTTACGTCGGGTAGGAAGAGCGGCGTTTTAGCCCCGGAACCCCCCAGTCCCCTCACTCGCACACCTCTTGGCCTCCATTCGCAAACCCGTACACGGACCCGCCAGGCGGGGGAGCACCTCAATATTTTTCTGGAGTATCTCGATGGGGGGAGCCTGCGCCGGCGCCTGGAGAAGGATGGACCCATGTCCGAGGACCAGACCGCGAACACGACGAGGGCGGTTTTGTCTGGCTTGTCCTACCTTCACTCGAAGGACATCACGCACCGCGACATTAAGGTGAGGGCGACGGTGATGTTGGAGGCGACAGACAGATGGTGCGAGTTTCCTCGGGGTATAAGGGAGGGGAGCGCGACAATGCCGAAGGGGAAGAGAACGGGGAAGCGGAAGGGGAGGAGGCATACATCACTTTGGCGCACTCGTCCCTTTTCCCTTGTAGACACACTGTTTTTTGGTGCACGGAGTCTGAACCAACAACCGCAAAAAAACAGAATTGTTTTTTCTTCCCTTTCTTTCTCTCCCCCCCTAAGGTGTACCCCAAGGTTCTATTTTTGCATGGCGCCGCCCTGACACACGCTGCCGGGGGCAGCAGGCGGGTCGAAGGGGATCAACCTTCTGAGACGACAAATGCGACTAATGCATCACCCCCACCCGTCCGATTGTTTGTTTTTCCGCCTTTTGCCGCGGCGGTTGGTGCGTAGGGGGCCAACGTGCTCCTCTCACAGACCGGAGCAGTCAAGCTGGCCGACTTCGGTACGAGCAAGCTCGTGGACCAAGCCAGCGTAGTGAGCGGCCTCAAGGGTACGCCGAAGTGGATGGCGCCCGAGGTGATCAGGAATCAGCTTCGACCAGGGGGCTGGCTTCAGGCGGACGTGTGGAGCGTGGGGTGCACGGTGGTCGAGATGCTGACCGGAAAGGTGCCGTGGCCGGACATGCCCCATCCTCTGTCCGCGATGTACAAGATCGGCTTGGGGGAGAAGCCTCCGATCGACAGGTGAAAACATATCGCCCTTTGAGGGCTACTAACAGGAAGAATCGCATTGCTGCTGCACGGTCAGGATGGTAGAGCCCACTTCGCGCATGAATCGCTCACGGTACGTCTAAAAATGGCAGCCTACTCCGCGCGCTAGATGGATTTTCACTGCTTGCGTGTGTACCGGACTGTCGTAGCGTAACCTCCATTTTATCGCCGCCCGCACTCCCTATCGTGCCGCTCTTTTACGTACTTTACGGTTGCGGGGGAGCCCACGGCGAACGGTAAAATAATACACTCATGAAGGGGGGGGAGATGACCAGCTTCCCCTCGCGGGATCAGGGCCTCTTTACTCCCTCCCCTCGTGGTGTCCTTACAGTAGAAGCGCCTCCCCCCTCTCCGCTCTTGCTCCGCCTCAAACCTTCAGGCATATATCGCCGGAGGCTAGATCGTTCATCGCTGCCTGCTGTTGCCCGGAGCCCTCGCAGCGGTATACAGTGGAACAATTGATAAACCACCCCTTCCTCGCCAGGCCTCGCTCCCCTCCTCGCTCCCCTCCGGGGGGCGCGGTGCAGACAGCGTGAGTGTGTGTGTGCGAGTGGCGTGTGCGCACGCGTTTGTCGTTCGTATATGAAGAGGCGGCGTCGGGAACGTTGTCGATTGCGTGACGCACCTGCGTACCTACCACTGCTATAGTTCACCCTGTACTCTGTCGAACTCTGGGTTCTTCCTGGACCGCTGAGCGTGACGTTATTTAGACTCGCCGGCGTCTGTTCCCTCTCTCTCTCTCTCTATCTATCTCCCTCTCCCTCACGAGCTACAACCTCTTCGCTTCGCCTCCTCCCCCCCTCCCTTGTGGTTTATAGAGCAAATTGCTAGTTTACACGTCAGCCTGAGAATACCAGGGGAAGGGGGATGCCTTAATGCCTTACTTGCGCTGGGTAACGCCGGAGACGCTACAGAAACTCTGAAAACCGGAGAAATATCCGCGCCGTCCAGCTAAAATCTCCGTTTTGTTTTGTCTTCAATGCCTTCTACCACAGCGTAGTTAACGATAGTTACAATAGTTCACCAGCGCACGTGAGTTCCTACTGTAGCTATAGAAAACTCTATACTTTACCTTGATGGCGCCCCCCGTTCGATCCCGCAGATGTCCGTCGCCCCGTCTGCATCGGTTCGAGGACGGCAGCCGGCACGCCGGGGGAGGACCTTGGAGCCCAGCTAGCAACGACGAACGACAGGTACAGCTCCGCGAATGGCGTTGGAGGCGCCCGCAGCCCATCAACTCGCCGTCGTCGCCCATCTCTGGCCAAAGCGATGGCAGCGACGACAACAACATTGGCGCTCGGGGCGGGGGCAACAGCGGAGATGCCGAGGAGAGCTGCGACGGGAGCAACCAGGAAACAGCGGAGGACGGAGCGGGCGGTTTGAACAGCCAAGGCGGCCGTCTGACCAGGAGACCACCTTGCCGGTCTCGCGAGACCGCCAAGAGCAAGCAAAGTCGTTGGCCGCGGAAGGGGCAGCGTGACTGGAACAGCGACGTCGCCGGCGAGGCGGAGGGAGACGTCCAGAGCCAAACAGGGCAGCAGCAGCATCGAGGGCAAGCGGAGCGTCGTTGGAGAGGCAATGTCGTCGGAACTCCGATTAGAACCGCTGATCGTTTTAGAGCGCCGCCGAGGGGGGAAGGCGATGGGAACAGGAGGCGACAGAAGCAGCAGCAGCAGCAGCAGCAGCAGCAGACAGGAAGGCATGATCCCAACGTGTGCAAGCTGCTGGAGTGTGGTATGAAAGGCAACGGCGATATTAGAAGTTGTTCCAACTCCCAGGCACTGTCGCCGGCACCGCTCGACCCCTCCCGCTCTCCTCCTACGTCTTTTTCTTCTCCGATATGTCAGCTGCGCTACAACACTGGCTCACCGCCCAGTAGTGCGGTGATTTACGCGCCCAAGTTTGAAGAGGCCCCCATCGAGTACAGCTCGTCGCCGGGCAGGGGCGGCAGGGACATGGCGGGATGGGCGATGGGAAACAGCACCGGCGGCAGGGGTTTCCCTATGAGTGGGGGCAGAGGGTTGGGCGCAACCGCCGGCAGCGGCAGCGGCAGCGGCAGCGGCAGTGGCAGTGGAAGCAGCGGCATAATATCGCCGCTCGAACGCAGACACATAGATAGGGAGCAGAAATCGAACGCGACTCACACCTTTTCGAAGCAACAGAAAAATCAGCAGCAACAACAGCAGCAGCAGCTGATATTTCCGGAGCGACATACGGTATCCGTACCTGAACCGGAGAGTCTCTCCGGTATTGCAGGAGGAGGGCTCCCGCTGACATTCACCAACAGCTGGAATCACGTCTCGTGTTACGATGGTAACCAGTCACAGGAGGAGGAGCAGCAGCAGCTGCAAGACTTCAATCATGTCGGTACGTGCGATGTATACATAATTTTCTGCCATGCCTGTCTCCTAATCGATCTGTCGCGAGCACTCTCCTTTCTCGATGCGTCATGCCCTAGGGGGAAAAGTGGTTTGGTGGCGTGATGATGATCGTCGCTGTATTTTTGCGACACGTTTGTTGGTATGCTCGATGCTCCGTCAATATGGCGGCGGCGGTGGCAACGGCGTCGGCTCCAGACTTGACACGGCGATGAAAAACTACTATAGTCGCAAATGTTTTGTTTTGTGGGCGAGATCCGACTCCACGTTGTTGGTGCTACGATGTAAGCCGCCCGAACAAGCATCAGGGGGGAGGGCGCGCGGAGGTTTTAAGACTAGAGGTCGAGACATCGCAGTCTTTCGTCGCATGTCGACAGGGGACTCGTGCTACGGGGGTACGTAGGGGTATGAATACCAGGTAGCCACAATGTTTCGTGAGGCTCCCTCCCCCCGTGAAAAGCTTTGTGCCTACCTATCTACCTCACCCAAAACAAAAGATTGATTTCTGAGATAAAAGTGAAAGCTGAACCCGATAAACAATCAATCCCGTGGCCTACTTAGGTAGGTATACAAGGCATGCCTCATTGTAAAACGCTACCTGTATTCCCAGTCACATTGGGTACTTTCTCAGTCGAGGAGCCGCGGCGTTCAGACGTATTTTTGGCCGAACTTTGCCACCGCTATCGTAGCAAGCCTTAGCCCTGTTAGTACTACAGTCCCGTTTTGGGGGGTAAACTACTTTAAAACTGAATGGTTTTGTCCCCAAAAAGGGACTGCAGTCCTAAAACGTGTCAGGTTTCAGTCATCTTTCCGCTCGTCTTGGCACAGGGTTTCACGAAGCGTGGCATAGGTTGAACTAAAAAAAAACTGCGCGGCGGTGCTTACGCTCTCTTTCTCTCTCCTCCTGCCCTTTAAGAATCGGTATCGGCGCACCGGCTGGCCCTCCCGCAGGTAGATTGAGCACAGAACACGAGCCGCGTGTTAGGTTTATATAGCAGCCTTTTCCACCCCGTCGCCATGTACCGCCCCCCCCCAACGTGGTGGCAGAGTCTTCTCGGATGTCCAAGCTCGATCGACGCAGCCGAGTCATCAGCTACAACTCGCCTATCGTGACGTCACCCGTGGTGACCCTCGGGCGGCAAATGTCTTCCAGCGTGCTGACGGGTACCAGCAACCAAGCTGCTGCTGAGTTCGATGATGGCAACGGGAGAAGACCATCTGGTTTCTCGAACAACGCAAGCTCGCGCTGGGTGAGAGAGAGGGGGCACACAGAATCGGGAGGCGTGATTGTATCGCCTGCGGAAAAAAAATGATCGTTGGTTTCTTGTGCGATTGTTTGGTGTACGCTATATATACCCTTATTCCACGGAATGGGCCGATGCCGATGGGGCATTTTTTGTTTAGTGGGTGCTTGAGCGCGGTTTTGGCTTTGTGTTCTGTGTTTAGAAGCCGTTCGTGCGAACGGAATCTGGCAGTGGGCTATTGCGTCACGTAGTGGGCGCACTCTACGCACAAGGCAACCGGACACGTCGTAGCACACACTGGAAAAAATCTGACGCGTTGACCCAAGACGTAAAATGCGCGTTTACCGTTCCTGGCTGCTGCAGCGAGAAGCGTTCCATGGTCGTCACATCCAGAAACGATAACCCGGTAGTGTTTGGCACAGCCCTGAAATGTACTCCTTGCGTTTTGAACACGAATGCTTATTTCCGTCCGTCAAATGCTTGCAGGGATCGGCATACAACCGGCCGTTCCAGGTAGTGCAGGCGGCGAGGGAAGACATGATGGGGCGGGAGGGGGAGAGAGACCAACAGAGGCCGGAGGGTCCAATCACGGGGGAGTATATGAAGCTGGAGAAGCAGAGGGGGTTCCAAATACAAGCGGGCGGCAGGTGTGTGTGTGCGTGTGTGCGTGAAGTAGGTAGGATAGACAGTGTGTATCAAAGAGTTATGGTGGACAGACAGTGTGTGTAGAGGAGTTATGACAGACAGCAGCGATGGTGGTGCCCCGTGTGCCACGTGACTGGTCTTTGATGGTGCTTTGCAATATGCTAGGCTTGATTCATGGTTTGCTGTTTTTTGAGCTTTGGGATGTGGTGATAGGCAGGACCCAGACGTGAAACGCATGTTGGGGAGGCTCTGGGTGTACTGGAATCTTCTTTTCGTTGACGTCTTCAAAAGAAGGCGTGGTAGACACAAAGCGTGCTTACTTTTCATGGGCGCATTTGGTGAGGCGTTCTTCAAGGGTGCTAAAATACTTTCAATGGGTCTACGTTTGTTATTGCTGACGAGTTGAAAAACGTGCCCTTGTGACCTATGCTTCACGTTTTTGGCATTTCACATGCAACCCTGCAGCACAATTTGAACCAATCGCGCCCAGTAGTACCAATTGGGTGTTGTTCACGCGGGTACGCGCGGGCCGTACTTCTCTCATGGTCGGCGGGGACGATTTTCTGTTCTGCAGAACGGCGGGAAGCTGTGCTCCGCGAAGCGCCTGCCCTTCCGCTATATCTGGCGTTAGGTTCATGTCACGTGCGTCTGTTTACCGTTGACATCCGCTCCAATCGACTACCCCTCGTCGTCAACCCACCTCAATGACCGTGTGTATTCGATAATTAAATCACCTCTTCCTCACCCCCAACCCCCACCCGGCGGATCACAATTTTTCAGCGTCCCAATTCGCGGCAACGGACGGGGACGCTGGAGGTCTAACTCAATGCCGTCGCCGAGCATGCGCACCAAGAGCGCGGGCGTGCTGGGAGCGTCGTCCAAGCTACCGCCACTCGAACGAGATGCACCCGGAGGTGGGGCCGAAGGGGAGAGAGATGAAGGGGGAGGAGGGGGGGTGATGGGCGGCTTCAAGAGCGGCTCGGTGGGTATGCGGCTCGTCACGTCCGCCCCGACGCCGGTCGAATCATTCTTGTCTACTGCACCGACCGCCACTGCCGCGGCCGTAGCTGCGAAGCTGCCGGTCATGACCTCAAAAGAGCCTGGTTCGTGTTCTGTAGATCGTGTAGCGGCAGACCAACCAGCGGACCGGTCGGCCGCGCGTTCTACGGAGCGATCCGCGGACAGAAACTCGACCGAGGCTTTTGACGACCCCTACACTGCTGCGGATTTGGTCTCTTCTTCTGCTGCGAGCGTTGCCGCCGCCGTCATGATGACAGCCAACGGTAGCCCTCGAGAGGCAGGAATGCTTCGCCGTCGCGCAAACCTTGCTCCCATCCGCGCAAGCTTATTCTCAGCGTCCTCCACACACGGTTCAAGAGTGCCAGCTGCGGCCTCGACGGTAGCGGCAGAAGCGGCGGCGGCGGCCGCAACCGACGATAGAGCATCCGTCGCCAGAAGCACAGGCGGCGGCGGCGAAAGGTCCGGAGGTGTCGGAGGCGTCGGCGATGGCGGCTTCCCCTCGCGCTCGATGTCCACCTCTCGCCCGCTGAGTGCCTGGGGTCCGGCGCAGGCGATTTTCCCGGATGTGGCCGACGGACGCATTTTCAGCGGTATGCAGAGAGAAAGGGTGAATTCGGGCGGCGGCGACGTTGCTCGTGGTAGTAGCGGCGAGGTTTGTCGCGTCGCTTCGGTATTACCGGGGCAAGCCTCGATCGCTGCTGCTGCTGCTGCTTCTTCTGCCGCCGCCGCCGCCGCCGCCTCGGTCGCGACCTCTCTGCGCTGCTCGTCGTCCACGACAGGCCGTTTGGGATGAGTTGCCGACTTCGGCCTCTTTCATGAGAGTTTCTGTGTAAAGCACCGCACTCCTTGCTGCCCGAACAAACCGCAGTCTGAGCTCGCAACCCGAGCAATACTGAAGCGTAGGACGCCGCTAATATTTTACGAAGTGGCTCAGACAGACGTACTGTTTTTTTGTTCCTAGTTCTTGCCGAACCTTACATACTGCTCCTCAGAGTAGGGACGAGGGGGACGAGCAAACGTAGTAGAAAAAGAAGCAGCAAAACAGCCGAAGTCCCCCCCCCCCCCCCCCCCCCCCCCCCCCCCCCCCCCCCCCCCCCCCCCCCCCCCCCCCCCCCCCCCCCCCCCCCCCCCCCGCATCCCTTGGCCCTTGGCGAAGTCATTAGTTTCGTGATTTTTTTTTGATATTCACTACTACTGTAGTGGCATTGCGATTTCATTAGATTTACCATTTATTTATTTTTCGTATTTTACAATAGGTGGAACTGCTCTTTACATGCGTTATTTGTGGGTTTTTACACAGCCTCGGGGCAAAAATGGAGGGGCGTGTTTCGTGATGTTGAGCGTTCAACGCTCCGACGTGTTGTGCCGACGAGTCGTGGTTGGGTGCGACCGTCCGTATATATATACGTGCCACCATAGGGCCATATTGTAGTGTTTCTGCTTCGATATTTTTTCCGTTTCCCCTCGAAAACTGTGATCAAAACGTATGATAGTTTTGGCGGCGAATGGGGGGCGTTTGGGACTTTTCGGGATTTATTACCAAGACACCAGAGGGCGCAGGACACTAGTGAATCGTGGAAGGCGTTTGTGGACGCACCACTACTGTGGGAGTTCGTATGTACCAGCTTCGGGCCTCGCCCGGCTTGGTTCATGTATGCTATGTATGTTGATGGTGGCCTCATCTCACAGACAGCTCTTGAACATTTGGGTGACTTTTGAAGGCAAGGGGTAACGAGTGAGATAGTCATTTGCTTGTTGTACCCGTATTAGTTTCTTTTTTACCTTTTTACATCGTAATACTGTGTCGTGTGTTCGTGCATCTTAACGTTCTCAGTTTTGTTTTCATCGCGCTGCGAAGCGCAAGTCTTCTGTTGGGGCGAGCGCTCTGTTATTATACCTTTCTTTGCATTGTATATGTGTATGTAGATTACGAGGATGCACGATGCCTCCATTGTTCTGTGGCAATAGAATCCGGGCGTGCGCCCTCCAGGGCCCGCGGGTGGCGGCAGAGTCGCTGGGGGCATGCGACTTCAAGAACGTTCGCCACCAAGTAAAGGTGCGTACCCCACCCCGCGACGAAACAGCTCTCACGTCACGCTATATACTGTTCATGCACTAGAAAATGACGCTTCTGAGATGTGCAAGCTTTAGACGCGCCACGATGCTTATTTAGACGCGCCTTCAGCGCCAGCGATAGATATCATGTGGTCGCTATGCATCATCGACATGTTTCGGGGACTAATTATGTTATTTTATTGTTGGACGACTTCTACATCGGGTTTTAATGATGTCGCCGCCCATGCTGAGTTGAGCCCGGGGGTATATAGTAGTTCACGAGTATGCGGAGGTATGTATGTCAGTGCTTTGGAAAAAAAAAAAATCTGCTCCGTACAGCGGTGCAGGTTGGGGTAGTCTTCTCTTTTTCCGGCGGGTACCATGAAGAAAGTGGGGGATATGCATGGATCGAGATTGTATTCAGGCAGTGATAGGAGAGATGGGGAGGGGAGCGAGCGCGTCGATAGATCGAGGAAATACAAGTTTGGGTAAGGTGGAGGGAGAGCATGGGTCTAATTTTCGCGGTATGACGGATGGTTTGTTCCGCTTCCGGACCATGGTTGAGACGGCTGCAAGTGAAACATGGATAGTGGTGGCAGCATAAAACAATTTGTTGTGAACGCACCGACAGGTTCGAAACCCAGCAGATTGGTCGGAGGAGCGTACATAAAAGAAAAGCACGAGAAAGCTGCGGCGTTCCACACATCGCCGGACAAAATCATCACGGAAACAAAAAAAGAAAGGCTCAAGAACGTATTTAAGAATCTTAATAGTTGCCTTTCGAGGTTGGTCGGCACAGCGCAGCCCTGGACTATTTGTCGCGCCAGCAAATACCGCAATGGATTGCGGCGCCCAGTCCGCAGGCCTTTCAGCGGTTTCGCTCTGCTGCGCCGCCGACCTCTGAACCACGGTCTGTAGCATACATAGCATACATACAAGATGCCCGCAACTCGGACAAATGCTTCATTCCTACTTCCATGAGCAAGACATTTGGGGGCAGGCGTATTCCTGATTAGATTTTTTACCAGTAGGATCTAGCTCATGTTCCCTGGTGGGAGCCATACATCCTGCAGGATCAATGAGCATGTTTATACAGTACAGGTACTGTACAGAGACGCGTGGTACGACAGACGCACAACTTTTTAGTCCAGAATAGTACTGACTGAGCGGGCTCCTTAACCTAATATGGTTGGGATACCAATACCAATAGTGTTAATTCCCTAAGTTTGCCTGGGGTCTTCTATAAACAGAAACTCCCAACCCACGGGCCTCGAAAAACGCCACGAAGCGGTATACCAGTGGTTTTCAGTTTACGGTACGAGCATATGTTTTGCGTATCGGCAGCTCAAGGCGCAGCAACACACCATGTACAAGACACAGTAGCAACGTACGCGCTTTGACGGGCGCACGAAGGCAACCCCCCGCCCGAATCCCATACCTCGGAGCCAACCATTTCGAGGTCGGTATTTTCCGGAATCGCAAATGCTACCAGGTATGCACCCACTAACCGGTACCGGTACGTTTTTGTACTCGTATTGGGTGAAGAAACATTCTAAGAACGGGAACTATGACGCGCGAGGAATCACAGCAACCCTTCGCCACCGCCCATCTCTCGCGCCGGACTAAAATAACAGAAGACGGGAGGGCAACAGCCAACGGCCTCGAGCCTCAAGAAGCACCCACGGTACCGCCCCTCCTCTACCGTCGAGTACGCCGGCAAGGGGGGGCAAATGCACAAAGTACGTCGGAGTCTTCTCGTTTTCACGCTGCCTGACTAATTTCTTGTCAGAAAAGCTCGTCTGAGTTGGGCAAGTTGAGCCACTCTGCCAGGTAAACGCAAGTCTTGGGCGACACGACCCCGTCTTCTGAACAGTGTCTCATTACCTACATAGGCGCGCGGTAGGTGGGTGGGGTGGGCGGTTGGTGACAGCGAGAACGTGACCGAAAAAACGCGGAGGTGGGTATTACGAAGGTAAAATCCGGTCGCAGTGAAGCGAAGAGGAAAACGAAGAGGTGATCGAAGTCTGCCGTGATATAGTGGCCGGAGTTGAAGGTGCTACCACGGTAGATTCACAAAGCCGCGGTTTGTGCGGAGAGTGTCGTCGAACCTCCCCGGGCCATCCAGGACGCAAGGGTTTACGTCTCATCAGAGGGGGCGTTATGGTGTGACATATCGTTCACTTACAAGAACGTATCACTGAGGGCTCTCGTGGAATGATTCGATTCCCTACCAGACAGATGCGCACGCGCGGGCAGATGCGCTACACATGAGAGAAAAACATCCACGAGAGTCGGGAAATAGCGGCACATCGACAGACACAGCAATAATTGAACGCTGTGACAACTCCATTAGTCCGATCGGCGACGAATAATCTCTGTGCCTTCCATGGCGAAAAGCGCACGACGTCGCGCGGCGCACGGTAAAAAAAAACAAGAAAAAAAACACACGCATGTCTTTGGCCTCACGCTCACGCCACAAAAGGTGTGGTAGACGCATGGCCACCCCTGCCCTGCCATGCGATGTGCCCAGCCCATGAAACGTAGGCAAAAGCGTCGTTGACTGGCTTCTCGCTCACCTTACACGTCCCACACGGCACTTCCGTAAAAGCGTTCACCGTTTCGACTGCGGGCGCCATCTTGTACACAGGACCATCACCCGCCTGTATTTTTAGGCGTCGATTTTAACCGCAAGCACGGATGAGCCACCCGCCCAAAAGAAAAGAGAGAAAGAGAGATATCGCAGAGAAAAACAGATAAAATCAAGAGGGATAGAAAAGGAAAGAGGAACACAGTGAGAGGAATACAGCGAGGAAACAACCCGGACGGAGCGGTTGGAAAACGCAGCATATCCGTTCAGTTTACTTTGGTAACTAAGGAGGAGAGTCGGCGGGTGAGGCTTTGCTAAAACTGCATGGCGTGCACGCGTGGGGGTGAGCGCCAGAAGGTTATCGAGGCAGAAAATGACCTCAAGGTCAAAGGGTACCGATAGACCTCACACGCCTCCCTTACACCGGCTGCTGAAGTATCAGAGTGGCAAGACGGCACCTGACAAGAATGCTCTGGTTTCTCCCGTCCCTTTGGTGACCTTCTCCGCTCTACCGAGCAGAACGTAACGGTTTCACGACTCGCCCGAGGGTTCGATTAGATATACTGTAGACGCCATTACCGTCTCGGTTATTATCGGCCCGCTTGTACGCCCACAGGCGAACGCCTCTTGAAACTCCCTTCATCAGGGTATGCATCGAATCTTGGCTGACGTGATAGTGACGCGGCAACTATTGCTTCGGCTAACAAAAATAAAACGACGAGTGCACACAAACACGAAATGGCGAGCGTCCCTCCTTCCCCTCCACACCCCTCCCCCACCCTCTTCCAAACTAATCGGCAGTTTGAACAGGGAAGGGGTGAGTGACGAGAATCGCTCGAGCGGGAGCAGCGCGCGGCCCTGCCCGCGCCCCAAGACACACTACTGGTGCTTTGAAAGCTTCTCCATCGCACGGAAAGAACGCGAGTGTTCCGTCCGTCCTTACGCTAGTACGTCGTACATCCGTTGCCACCCACGTTTCGGTTAAATCTTGACGCCGCCCCTCGGACTTCCTCCAACAGGCCATCGTACACCAGGGTGCTGACTATCAGCTTGACCTCTTCCATGGACAGGTCGATCTTGGAGATGCCGGACACCTTGATGGCAGCGGCGATATCTTTCAAAGGAGGAGTTTGCTGCACAGCAGAGTGGCGGCAGAAGCAGCAGCACCAGAAGCAGCAATAGCAGCAGCAACGGCAGCAGCAGAAGCAGAAGCAGCAGCAGCAGCAGCAGCGGGCAAGCAGAAGCACCGCGAGCGAGGACACATGGGCAGACCGTCAAGGGCACGACAAAGCGAAAACAATCAGCGTCACGAACCGACCGAACGAACAGCCCCCGAGGACGGGTGCCTCCGACCGCAATGCACGTGTAGGACATGTCAACAGGCAACGGGAGCCTCCTCCGTCACAACCGCGGGGCCTGGGGCGAGGGGCGAAAGGCACAGCTGTGTTCGATTCGAGGAATCCCTCATCTGAGTGGCTTGTCTTAGTGACACGGGGGAGGGGGGAGCGATGTGTTGCGAAGGAGTGGAGGCTTCTGCAAAGTGCAACATCCGAGGTGGCATGTCTGCTGCACGTTAGCAAACGTGCAGGCGGTTACACCTCTGCACATGCCATGCAACATGCAACAAAATAAGTTACCCAACATTGCACGATAGTATTGCGTCAACCAATGCATCTGCAATCGGCGTCAGCCAGATTGAAGACTTCGCCACCTTGCTCTCTGAATGAACCCACTCACCCGAATAGTGTCACGTTTAGCACCCGAACCAAAGCCCCCCCCCCCCAACGCCCCCTCATCCTAACGAATGTCCGCACCTACACACGTTAGACTCCTGCAACACTACGTATGTCGCATATGAAAGGTAGGCACACTCGACGCACCTGCTCTTTTACGTAGCTGAGCACATAGGTGGAGAGGTGCTTGACAAACTCATAGTCAAACTCCTGGTCTGTATACCACGGGCCGCCCGTAATTTCCTTCGCCGGAGCTGTCAGCGCCGCCGCAGAGCACAGGTTTAAGCGGTTTAGTGAGGGGTGCGTGCCGTCACCATATCAGACGACGAAGCGAGGGAAGGCGGGCGCGGTCAATCGTCCCACGCGGAGAAGGAAAACGAAGGAAGAGGATCAGGCGGGTTGTGCGAGATAAGCGAGCCGAGCCGCAACGACAAAAAAAGCTGTAGACTTCATATATACCTGGTATACCTTTAGGCCGGAAGTAAACAGAATACACCCAACGGGCGGGAGGTGAACTCGAACCAGACCGATCACATTCGCCAAAAGCGCGAGGGTGTGTGTATGATGCGAAGGGGGGGGGGGGGGGGGGGGGGGGGGGGGGGGGGGGGGGGGGGGGGGGGGGGGGGGGGGGGGGGGGGGGGGGGGGGGGGGGGGGGGTACTCGATATCATGAATGGTCATTGTCGTATGACCATAGACCCTCGCATCCCTACAATGCCGGGACGGAGCATGTCGGGTTTTCCCCAACCAAGGCAGACATTGTGTACACCAACCCTGGACCGCCGTGGGGTGTTCGGCGAGTCGCATGAAGGGTGAGCTGCATCCTACTAAGAACCGCTTGTGAGGCGGCCTTGCATATGGATAAAAGCGTCAATGAGTTGATTCATTTTCCGGTGTGGCCACTTCCAGAGACAGCAATGGGGGTGCTATGTGACTGCCTCGTGGGTGCTTGACCATAAACACTACCAGGTCGTGATGCGGCCATTCCCCTTGTGCGGAGTAAAGGTTCACCCCGCACAAATAATCTAACTCGATCGCCAGATATGACCGATCTCCAAAAAAAAAAACGGTACCCTGGTTATCTAGCTCATGTAGTGAGCGGCATGTTTTACAGTGTGATTGCCAGCGGACGCCAACCCAACCTACCAGGTAGATATCATACATAGGAGGGGGGGGGGTGTACTCGATAGGAGAGATGTACTCGATCTCATGCATGGCCGTAGTCGTATGACCATAGACCCTCGCATCCCTACAATGCCGGGACGGAGCACGTCGGGTTTTCACCGACCAGGCAGACATTGCTTGCACCAAGCGCGAAGCGCCGTGAGGTGTCCGGCGAGTCGCATGAAGGGTGAGCTGCATCCTACTAAGAACCGCTTGTGAGGCGGACTTGCATATGGATGACAGCTTCAATGAGTTAGTTTAATTTCCGGTGTAGCCACTTCCAGAGACAGCAATGGGAGTACTAAGTAACTGCCTCTTGGGTGCCTTACCTTGAACACTACGTGATACGATCACTTCCCTTGTGCAGAGTAAAGGTTCTTTACCTCGCACAAACGATCTAACTCGACGACCAGCTGTGGGCGATCGCCAAAAAAAAAAAAAAAAAAAAACGGTACCCTGGATGTCTAGCTCACGTAGTGAGCGGCATGTTTTACAGTGTCGTTGTCAACCGACGCCAACCCAACCCATATACAATATATATATAATAGGGGAGGGGGGGGGGGGGGGGGGGGGGGGGGGGAATGGGGCGGACGTAATATCGCGCTTGTCAAGGTCAAAAGCTAGCGAACAAGGTGGCCTGATATCGACTTGGTGCTTTGCTTGACACGGCTGGCCTGCGTGCTACCCCGCTAGACAAAACAAAAAACGCAACAGCAGCAGCAGCAGCCCTACCAGATGCCTGTCAGACGGCAGCCCCCCTGTACAACGGTAAACTAAGGCCGTTTAGGCTGGCTTGTGTGCGCGCACGTGGCAGTTTGACGACACCTGTGCAATAAACTTACTGAGCTCGTACAACATGTAAAGCTTCTTGCTCTTGCTCTTGACGGACTTTGCCGTCTTGATCAGGTGGCGGCCCTCCAAAGACTTGAGGGTTTTCGTCAGCGTGTTCTGCGCACAGGGGGTCACACAATCAGGGACAAGGGAGAAAAAACGAGGCACACCGTAAACAAAAAACCCGTTTACTTCACAAACCAAGCATAAAGAAGAAAGCCATCGACGCGCGCATCCGACTGCCTGAAAAATACCAACCATTTCCCTGCAACATGGTCACAACGTCGTGAGGCGGAGCGGGGCGGGGTGGGGCGGGTTGATAGTTATCGCTGCGGTGTAATGAGGTCGCTACATGAACGACGAACGCCATGCGTGTTTTCGAACGTTGTCACGGCGTAGGTTATGGACGATATGGGGGACAGGATCTCCGCATCGAGAGCGCCACAAGCGGCCTGTCGACGGCGGCGAACGATTTGCAGTGCTCTCGGTCTCCGAGCGAGGCATCTATTCGAGCGATTCGTCCGGCGGAGGACACGCACTTCCTACGTACCCGTTACGAATGAAGGAGGTATTTTTCCTATATGGCCGTCAAGAGCGCCAGGACCTCGGACACAAGCTTACGCCTTGCTCGGTTTGTGGCTGAGCCGACACGTGTGCCATTGACTACTGTAGCTGTTGGCCGAAAGAAAAAAAAACGTAAATCGCATGGCGTGCGCACCGCGCCGCGCATTTGGTTCCTCGGTCTTTGTTCGACAAAACGGTTGTCTCGCTTACTACTGCTCTAGACGGCGCTGTCCGTCTGTCGTTGCCGGCACTCGATATAAAAAAATCGGGCAAACATCATCGCAACAGGCTTGGGTCAACACGACTCTCCAGTCACTCAACGCGGCATACGGCAGCGGTCTACGCGCGCGCAAGGAGAACAGTGTGAGAGTGATCTAGAGGTAATGTTGCGTTAATCAGATAGCCTTTCCTTGTCCGAGGCGCCCCCCCTTCACGCTGGCCTAGGCAAAGCCGCAACACATAACGCCCGCACCCGTTCCCAACACCTGGTATTTCGATAAAAGGCGCACGTTGTTCTCGCGAAGAATGTCGACAGCGCCGCGTTCGCTGCTCGAAGACTTGTCTTTTCAATCATACAGGACTTTTACTTTCGGCTTGGAAAGGGAGGGCGGGACGCAGGGGCGAGAGGGGACGCAGCGGCCTTTAGTTTCCTTGCCTGGTTCACGCTCGTGCCCGTTTTGATGTCGCGCGTCCAGATGCCCATGTTTCCCGCCTTCTCGATCACCTGGTAGATCATCATTTGCTCCGGCCTGCGCTTGGTCGTTTCGATGCAACCAACAAAACGTATAAATCCACCGTCATACTTTTCTTCGCGCTTGTCGCGCAGCAAAGCAGCTCGTGCCCGTGGACACAAGACGGCAGCAACGTTTTGCGCGAGGCACCCCTCATCGCTATCGCGACCGCTACCGCACACGAGGGACCCCTACGAGGCCTTCTTGGTGCTCTAACGTCGAAGTCCCAGACTTCGCTCGCAGCACCGAAGTCGCTAAGGCAAGCGCAAGGCGTCACAGCAAATGCCGACGACAACAACGATGGCGAAGTGGATGGGATAACTGTCAAGAGCCACCACAGACACTCGGGACCCCCCCCTCCCCCCGCCGGGACCTCCGGGACTGTCGGGGCCTCCGGGAAAGCAACAACATTATTGGGGTGCTACGGGACAATACCAGCATGGTTCAGGAGCGGCCATTAGAACACGTGGCGCGTGGTCTACACTGGTGCGATCGACAGGCATTGGATGAGCGGACAAGGACGACGAACTACTGTGCGGTTCATGGGGCAAGGAGCCCGACGTTGAGGTCCTCGGATTCTGTAAACTTCGAGTCTTATCAGACGAAGAAAGGCTTTTTGCGAATCAAGAGACAAGAAACAGGGAAGTAACAAGACCACTGCCGAGTACGAAACGCCAACACGGGACGGAAACCCCTTCTAAGAACAAAAAAAAGTACGTCAGTTGCGCAAGTTGCAGGGGATAACGCCGGAGGGGACTCGCTCGCACTCGCGCTTGAGGCCTTCCCTTCGCTCGTGGGGTCACCACGCGCTGGTACTCATACAATCGACCTGTGTTTCTCAACGTCGCCCGCCCTCTTGGCACGGCTTTCCCTTTTCCGTGGGTGCGACGCGCTAAGGGGCCGGGGGAACGTTATTACTTCTATCGCCGTGATCCCTTGCGTGGTATGGGTCGCACGGCTACCGGAGGGGGGCGGGGCGGGTTGCTCTGTGGCTTACGTCAGGCCCACGAGCTTCTTGGCCTTCACTTCCTGCACCAGCTTGTACCACATGGTGTCATTCTCCCCTTTCGACAGCTGCAGTCGATTCTGCGAAATCCGATAGGCGTGTCGAGGGGGGGGGGGAGAGGCGACGAATCTAGCGTCAAACAACAGCACTCCAGAGAAAGTGACCACTAATACTCGTACCTGGCAGACCCACGCATAGCAGCAGTACGTATAATACTCGTACCAGGTACCATATTACGGTGGCGCATACATTAAATCAAGCCATAGTAAATGGACCCATGTCTCTTCAAGTCACCTTGGAATTCAACGTGCGACAAAATATGTCAAATCAGTACGCTGTGTTCGTGCAACGTAAGCGAAGGTAGTTTAAGCTCGCAGTTCTCGTTGGTCCTACTGTAGGTCGCGACAAGCGCTGCTGTCGGCAGGTTGTATACAGAAAACGTCATCATACCGCATGAAGACCAAACACAGCCTCTTGTCCCGACTGGTCGAACCGACCCTACACTTCCTAATCCACACTTCACGCCCGTCTCTCCATCCATGCCATCGCCACAGGGGAGCAGGGAAAAAAAAGTACATCAGTTACAGCATCAGACAACATGATCTCCATTTCTACCTCCGCGGTCCTTGCGCGTTGTGGTTTGCATGGCTACTGAAGCGCGCGCGCGATGGGGGGGGGGTGTACTCGATAGGAGAGATGTACTCGACCTCATGCATGGCCGTAGACGTATGACCATAGACCCTCGCATCCCTACAATGCCGGGACGGAGCACGTCGGGTTTTCACCGACCAGGCAGACATTGCTTGCACCAAGCGCGAAGCGCCGTGAGGTGTCCGGCGAGTCGCATGAAGGGTGAGCTGCATCCTACTAAGAACCGCTTGTGAGGCGGATTTGCACATGGATGACAGCTTCAATGAGTTAGTTTAATTTCCGGTGTAGCCACGTGTGGGGGGGGGGGGGGCGGTTGTACTCGATAGGAGATATGTATTCGATCTCATCCATGGCCGTAGTCGTATGACCATAGACCCTCGCATCCCTACAACGCCGGGACGGAGCATGTCGGGTTTTTATCGACCAGGCAGACATTGCTTGCACCAAGCGCGAAGCGCCGTGAGGTGTCCGGCGAGTCGCATGAAGGGTGAGCTGCATCCTACTAAGAACAGGTGGACGACCTTCGGGCGGATCTCTCTCTCCCGTTGTGCGCTGTTGGCGCACACCACGAGTTTTTCGCGCTCGCCAACTATATAGACGAACTCATGTGCTTATTCTGGAACAGCAGCAAGCAGTACCTTGGTGTGATATCATAGTAATGTGCTTGGAGAAGAAGCGTAAGACCAGCCGTCGGAGTGAAGTCTGGAGCGAACTGAAGGATTTTCAGCCGTTCACCGGCAAGGAAAGCTACGGATACGCACAGGAACAGAGCAGGTCCTACCGGTACGTGTTTGCCTTTAAGTAAGGGGGCTAGTGTGAAGGTGCGACCTGCTGAGCTACAAAGGTAAAAGGTCGACTAATTAACCAGCCCAAGGTAATCCTTATAGCACTCTCCCCCCTGCTGTGAACGGCGGCATGTTTGGGACGTAACGGTATACGGCCGACGTGAACCTACCCGCTTCATTTCAATGACTTGAAGAACCAAGGAGACATGTTTTCAGGGACGCAAGCGTCTATTTAAAGGAACGTTCAAAGTGAGATTCGAATTTGTGTCTTCGACGACGTCAGATATGAAGGTGCTACCTACTGAGCTAGGGGTATACCGACCGATTCCCTAGCCCAGGGTAATCCTTGTAACACTAGGGGTAGGGGTACAGCTGGAAGGCAGTTTGCTTTCCAAGCGCATCACTGCTGTTTCAGCATCTCGCGTGTTATAAAAGACGCTACAGGTGCCGTTACACCACGCAGCAGCAGCAGCAGCAGCAGCAACGGTAGCAGTAGTATAGCCCCATGCCGCGACGCCTGAAGTACACAGCAGCCGCAGAGATAACAGCAAGATTACCACCATCAGGAAAATAAACCAAGAGCACCAGCAGGATCAACAGCACAACACCGAGCGCAGTAAAAGCACAGCACCAGCAACAGCACCAGCAGAAGCAGCAACAACAACAACAAAAACAACAACAACAACAACAACAAAAAACAGCAACAACAAAAAAACAACAACAACAACAGCAGCACCCACATCGATGAGGAGGGAGTTGATGACGTCGACTAGCAGTGGGTACTCGTCGCCGAAACTTTCTGACAAAACTTCGCTGTTGACGCCGATGTCCTGACACGCCGGTAGACAAGGCAACGGAAGGCAAGGGAGGGAAAACACACACGCGCAGCAAGGAGCAGATCAGGAGAAGAAGACACGGCACCCAGGCGGAGGGATGCATACGTTGTAGACTTTGGTCCAGCGTCGACAAAAAAGGTTGAAACATACCTGACCTTAACCCTTTACGTAAGGCACTCTACAGAAACATACAAGTGAGTATATTTCCAAGTAATTTGTACTAAAATTGGGAGTGCAGTTCTAAGGGGGTTAAGCACCAACTAAACCCACAAAACAGCAGTAATACAGGACACCTATGTACTATAGTAATATATTTATACCAGTATGGAACTACTTAAAGATATCTCACTCTCTGAGCGTGCTCGGTTGGTACATCTCTGGCCTCTCAGAGCTCCTACTTGGAAATCGCCTCCTTTTTATTACGTGCCGGACCTTTCCAGCGGGTCTTTATTTTCTCCATTTCTCTTTGCACTTTCAGTCCTTCTCTCCTTTTTTCTTCTTTCGTTTCGTGTGCGTGCGTGTACTCCGAGCACGGTTCCGCGGGCGAGCACGGCACCGTCGCGGGTGTCAGACGGTGCAGGCGGGTAGAGGGGGGGTTGCAAGGAGCGCGGTCGCCGGTTTCGTGGCTAGGCGTCGCGTGTGCCTCAAGACACGAGGGAAGCATGAATGGGCTATGTCTGGCCTCCTGGTGTGGTTCCGGTTATACTATGTACGAGTATAAAAGGGTCGTTTTGATGAGCAAAATAAAATTCAAGTGCTTATTTTTGCGACCAATCTGAAATTCACCGAGAGAACTACGCAGTCTGAGCACCTACATTGTCGAGTTGGCGAATGAGGTCCACGGTGAGCACCGGGCTTCACGCGAGGCGGGCGACAGGGCTCACTGTGGAAGAGAGGGAGGAAAGCTTTACCCGTACTGACTCGGTGGCGAAATGGTCGCGAGAGTGGCGGGCGGCGTACAAGGTTGAGAGAGAACCTCTGCTGTTTGCTTTTTTGCTTTTTTGCTTTTCGACCGGTGCACGGTGTTCCAATGCAGGAAACTATTACACGAGAGGGGACGGGGATTTTTTTTTCTTTCCGAAATTTTCGGTTTCATTTTCATTGTATTGCGGTGCTGCTGTGCCGTGCTGTGCTTTGTCTTTCGTACATACGAGTACAGACATACCGGTAGAGCATATCGAAAGAAGAAAATAAGTACCCTATACCTGGGGTATGTACGTACGTGCGACATGTGAGCGAGCGTAGCGGCAAACCGCCCGCGACGCGAAGCGTATGTGGCGTCCAAGCTGTTTTCTCCTGAAGCTTGGCGGCGGGACTCTTGGCATTATCAAGTCGCCAGTTTGCAACTACTGTACAATCAATCATGAAAAAAACTCTTATCCAATCATGAACCTCTGTCCGCATAAATTGATGTACTTTTCCTTCCTGAGCGAGCGTAGCGGGCGGCGTAGGCCGCCCGCGGAGCGAAGCGCCTTGTATATAATATCAAGTACCAGGTACTAAATAAAGACCACGAGCAACGAGCAATGAGCAACAAGAAAGGCAGGCTGACATTCACAGGGGAAACAAAAAAAAATGGCAGTCCCTTTTACACTGAAGTTAGGCCGTTTCCTATGCGGTTCAGATTCTGAGCTTTAGATTCTGACCCGATCGCATTTTCAGATTTGAAGTTCGCAAATAAAAGCAGTCTTCCTCTATGCGGAAAAATCGGATCTATTGGGCGTGCTAAGGTTCGAGCAAACGCCGAGACCAACTGCTTTTGATGTGGTCTGGTGCCTCGAAGAGGTGCGCTGAGTGCACTGCACTGCACTGCCCTGGACTGCGCGTAGGACCCACGCGTCCTAGCCCATGCTGACTGCCTCTGATCTGGCAGCGAAGAGACGTGCCGAGTGCGCAATAGAGTCAACCTGTCTTGATATTCAGTATTTTGACACGATGTGACTGACTGCTAGCGCTGCTGCTATAATCTACGAGTACGTATCCGCGGAGAGGTGCGCGCCGAGTTCGCTTGTCTTGGTCTCTAGGCCCGAGCCCGCACCAGCCGACTGCGGTCTGGCCACGGAGAGACGCGCCGTCCCCCGTAAGCGCGTTGGGCGCGAAGCGATGTCGCTACACAGCTGTGTCACCATCCAACTCATCGATCGTTCTGCAGCTGCTTGCTGTCGTTGATAACGACTTGAGCGCAGAGACCATGCCATTTTTCGATCTGAAAATATGAAGGCCTGAGTCGTCGGACTTTGGGCCAAAATTTGACGACTTGGGCCATCGGATTCTCAAATCGATTTTTTCCTGGTTGGATTTTGCATATTCGGACTGCAAAAGCAGCTGATTTCATTTTTGGGATTGAAAAATACAAATCTGACGCTCGAAATCGAACCGCTTATTAAACACCAAGGCTGCTTCCTGTGCGGTTCGGATTTTGAGCTTCAGATTTTGACCCGATCACATTCAGCTGTGATCTTCGCAAATCGAAACAGTCTTCCTCTACGCGAAAAAACCGGACTTATTGGGCGTTGTTATAAGGATTACCCTGGGCTGGGTAATCGATCGATCTTTTACTTCTATAGCTCAGTATGTAGCACCTTCACATTTGACGTCGTCCAGGTCACGGGTTCGAACCTCACTTCGAACGTTTCTTTTGCAGAAACGTTTGCGCGTGCATCCCTAAAAACACATCTCCCTGATTCCCCAGGTAATGAAACGAAGCGGGTAGGTCAGCGTACCGACGTATAAGGTTCTGACGCCCCCAAGATCCCACCATTCAGAGGGGGGGGGAGTGTTGTAGGGATTACCCTGGGTTGGGTAATCGATCGATCTTTTACCCCTATAGCTCAGCAGGTAGTACCATCACAGCGTGCAGAGATTCGAGCAAACGCCAAGATCAACTGATCTTGTGGTCTGGCGCCGCGAAGAGACGCGTCAAGTGCGCAGCACTGCGCGTAGGACCCAAGCGTCCGAGCCCACGCCGACTGCCTCTGGTCTGGGCGGCGAAGAGACGTGCCGAGTGCGCTAGAGTCAACCTGTCTGTAGTATTTTGTATTTCACAATGTGACTTGACAGCTGCTGCTGTAGTCTACGAGTACGTATCCACGGAGAGGTGTGCGCCGAGTGCGCTTCTCTTGGTCTCTAGGCCCGAGCCCGCGCAGCCCGCCGACTGCGCGTCGGGCGCGAAGCAACGTCGCTACAGGTATACAGCTGTGTCACCATCCAACTCATCGATCGTTCTGCTGCTGTTTGCTGTCGTGGATGACATCTTGAATCTAGAGACCATGTCATGTTTCGATTTGAAAATCTGATGACCCAAGTCGTCGGATTTTGGGCCAAACTCTGACGACTTGGGCCATCATATTCTCAAATCGAGAAAACCCCGGTCCGAATTTGCATATCGGACTGCACAAGCGGACGCTTTCATTTTCGGGATAGAAAAATACAAACCCGAACTTCGAAATCGAACCGCATAGGAAACAGCCAAGTGTACGTAATTTTTTTACAGCCTCTTTTGTGACCACAGGCAGGATTTCAGGGAAGTGAGCCTAATGTGAAAACATCATATAGAACGCACCCATTATTCTCAAATAAAAAATCCAGCCTCGAACAACTCTCTTGCTTCTTGCTACTCTTCTGCAGGTGTCCGGTCCTCTGTATCACAATTCTTTACCACCAACCCCTAACCCCGATCGCCTGGGGTTTCGTCGAAGCTGGGCCAAGTCGTCCACACTGCTGCGCAGGCGGGCCCTGGCGGGCGGGGGGGGTGTACGTCACGTCGTTGCATGCCCGTAGTCGTATATACGACCATAGACCCTCGCATCCCTACGAACAATACCGGGGCGGAGCACGTCGGGTTCTCACCGACCAGGCGGGGGGGGGGGACGGGCAGAGACTGAAGAGACTGGAGGGGAGAAGAGATGGCACCATCTGTAAATGTCAACGCGAGATGATACGTGATTTTCAACCACATCACCTATATCCACTACCAGGTATTAATTATTAATACTTGTACGCTGCGTATCGGCGTTTGCTCTGATGCTCTGCCGTCCTTTGCCGCAGACACAAGACTCGCCGCGTTTCTCACTTCGTCCATACCACGGGTACACAGAGAGTACGGACCGTTTTATACTATTAATATTAATACTGTCTTGTAAACGTAGCCGAGAGTCGGTGCTTAGTTTGAAAGCTTTCAACGTCCACGCGCAAGTTTTCCGGACTGATAGTTGTGCCACAAAAGCAAGAAGACTCTACACCAGTCGTAGCCGTAGCCGGCCAGAGCCCAACCCCTCGAGCTCCCCTGCTGCACTTTGTCTAATGTTAGCCATGTGTTGACGATACGAGGCACTGCTGCTGCTGTAGATACCCATAAAAATGTATGTTTGACATACAGCTGTCATCGACCAAAATCACGCTTGGCTCACGCTGGTGTCTGCGGACAGGATGGTCATTAGCCGGCCATGAAGGCTGGAGAACTTCTCGGGGCTCAGGCTGGTCATGTTTGCACCCGCTCAGCCTAGTCCACGCGCAGGGAATACACCCTCTTGATCTCTGCTCTCTGCTGGCCAAGCTTTCTTTTCTTCACGCACAGTCTGTGAAACGAGAGAGTGCCATTGGAAAGAGGTCTTTTTGAACCGGGATTGATTTTATTTCCCTGCCTGCAAATAATTGCGCCGCATCAATGGCAGATCCAGACATGCTAGGTAGCACGCAGCAGCAGCACACACCAGTCCACGAGTCATCACTAGCTCACCCCAACGGCTATTGACAGCTTCCTTCAGGCGCTGAAGATTATCTGCAACGCGTCCCAGCTTCGGAGGGCATTTCGCCTTTTCACCGTCTCCGGGTGGGCTCCGCAATCACAGCAGTCAATTTTGGCATGGTCTTTGGATATGGCTGGGATCTGGGAGACTGGGACACATATAAAAATTGACCCGCATTATTTTGCTTTAGACAATCACCTTCGTCGCGACTGCCGTGCATGAGCGCCTCCTGCCGGTTAGAACCTTCACCTTCACCTGGCTCACAGCCTCATGGTGCAGCTGAGCGCCCATGGCCAAACTCGAGCGCCCACAGCGGTGGTCAGGAAGACGACGGTGAACGTGAAGCTGTACAGCAGTACGTATACGTGAAGAGGGCTTCGACATGACTGAAACACACACATATCAATAGTAGTACCGGTATTATTTACCCCTTGGTACGAGCTGGTTCAGCCGAGATGCTGATTACGTGGTTGATCGGCGATCCCCCGCTCAATATTACATGTTGGGGTGCGATTTTTTCACACCGTGTTGATGATGCACCAACCAACAAACGGAAGACTAGCCTTTTATGTTTTTTTCGTTTGTTCGAGGAATATGACCGATACAACGATCCGAAAAAATACAAAAAAAGGGGAGTTTTCCGTTTGTTTGCACATACATGCGATTCAAATATGAGGTTTAATTTTCGGATCGAAACTCGCAAAATTGAGCGGGGCATCGCAGAAAAACCCGCATTTCTCGTAATTACTTGTTTCATGTATGAAAATCGTGTTTTGGCGATATCTCTTGATGGGTGGCGAATTGGGCAATAAAAGTAATATCAATTTTCCCCTAGGGTTTTCTGCTACGCCTCCAGCAATTTTTGCCTCGATCGGGAACGACGATTTAGTGGCGAATTTTGTGTTGAAAAATTGGCGTTTTTGCGTTTCCGCCGATAACTGGTCGAGATCGAGTCGAAATATAAAAATGTATTAATTTTAATATACTTTTTTTTTCTCTGCGCGCGCAGTGTAGTGTCAGGGTCAGTGCCTCCAAATTTCAAGCCCGAATTCGCAGTGGTTCACCAGATACGACCTTCGTATGGTTTATCTATTTTTCGGCCGGCCCAGCCCGTATAAACATTTAAAAAAAAAAAAATGCGCATGGGGTCTACATAATACCTGGTACACTCGTACAGTAGTGCTACTCTCCATACATATATAGAGGGACACGTACACCAGTAAGTGGGGGGGGCACATGGCGTCTGTTATGTTACAGCTGGTCTAGCTACGTTCACGTTGGGCGGGCTCATGTTCGCTCTGACCGCGTGCTTTGTTCTCACTTGTTCTTCAATCTTTATTGTAGCATGAATGGCGCACATTTTGCACATTTTAAAACCGCAGCGTCGTTTTTTTTCTACGACTCCTCCAGTATGCACAGCAGCACAAGCACACGGTGTGCGCGTTTGCTCATGTAGAGGCGGGGCGAAAGAGAGCGTACAGATGCACAGACTTGCCCTGACGCGACCGAGCCTCTTCCCGAGATGCTCCAGCTGACGGTCATAGAGCTGATCGCGTCCAGAATAATACTTGAGGTGAGGGGCGTGGGGGTTGAGGGATTCGAGTTACAAGCGTGTCAAGCGGGCCTGAACCGGGTGGATGTCGATTCTTGCTATCCACGAGAGACGAGTTTACCAGTCAGTGTGGTCCATCCGCGCGAGCGTTTGCCGGTCTGGTTCCCGCCTCCTCATTTTTCCTCTCTATATGATGGACAGATCCGACATCAGAAATGTTGGGTGTGGCCAACCCACAGAGAGAAAGTTAACGCTGGCAGGCCTCGGGTTTCTGCGCTTGCGCGAAGAATCTGACAGCACAGCGAACCGGCTAAAGTGTGACTCTACTCGTAGCACACCCTTAAGTCCACCTTTCCAACGAAACGTTATACCTGGTAACAATTAATGTCTACTCTGCAGTTCCTTGTACACCCGTGGTATAATGACACCTCTCTTGCAGAGTAGAGCTCTACTATATTCGTAAAGTGACAGCCTACGGCTCTTCACTTGGAAGCTCTTTGATGGACTTACAATGCTGCTTTTACTCATGGTGTACAGCAGCAACATTTCGTAGGCGCCTTCGGCTCGAGAGCTGATGCCTACAGCAGTAGTATTGCGTTAGTAGCTGAGACATAAAATTTGAGCCTGATAGCAGCCCCCATCGCTGACTGTGGAACATTGTCGACATAGCTGTCTGCTGCCCAAAATGTTTCAGACGCATAATCTGCTATCCAACCAACCAATTTGTCAAGCTCGCAGCTGGCGTTTTTCTTAAGAAATATATGTACATGAAAAGAAGAAAGGGTGACGCTGGAAATCTCGTTAAAACTAGGGCTTTTCGTGGGTCACAGGGTGTTCAAAATGTCACGGGTCGGGTCAGGAAATGTTCAACATCTCACGGGTCGGGTCGGGTCGGGTCAAGACGTTTTGAAATCTCGCGGGTCGGGTCGGGTCAATAATTTTTCAAATCTCACGGGTCGGGTCGGGTCGGGTCAGGAAGTTTTCAAATCTCACGGGTCTGGTCAGGTCATGACCCGCGAGAAACAGGGCATTCGCGGGTCTGACCAGCGGGTCGGACCCGCGCATCCGGCTCGCGGATCCGACGCTCACTTCCCGCTCTCTCACCCAAAAACTTGTCTCGTACCAATACTCAATAAAGCTCCTTTGGTATCATATTAAAACATTAACCCACCGCCGAACCCGTGTAAGTATGCCCGCATCCATACAAACCCAATGCAGCCAGGCCACGTATCGCTCCAGGGCACAAAAATGAATATGAAATAGTTTTTAAAGTGTCAACCCAAAGGCTGGATCTGGATCTGCGTGTCGAACCTGGGGGTCAAGATAAATGGAAGGTAACCCGACTCGCATGAAACCCTTGTCTCACGGGTCAATCAGAAGGTGGCGGGTCGGGTCAGGTCGGGTGAGGAGGTTTTGAACCTCGCGGATCGGATCGGGTCGGGTCAGGAGACTTTCAAATCTCACGGGTCGGGTCGGGTCAAAAGTCTCACGGGTCGGGTCGGGTCGGGTCGGGTCAAGAGGCTTTCAAAATCTCGTGGGTCGGGTCGGATCAAGTCAACGCACCTCAAAAGAATCGCGGGTCGGGTCGGGTCAGACCCGTGAGATTTACCCTGACCCGCGAAAAGCCCTGGTTAAAACTGCGGTTTTTGGTGACACAATCGAGCAGAACGTGATCTGCCGGAAGAAGACGAAAAATAAAATCGGTTGTGCGCACACAACAGAACACGAGGACAACAACAACAAAGAGCAGTTCGGTTGCGCGTCAACTACCACAACAAAACACCTTACCGGCAACACCACAGATCACCCCACGAAAGCTCTCCACCGTAGAGCACCACAATATGCCGGCAGTACCCGGCACGTGCGCAAAACGCACGTAACGAACAGCCTCCCCTGCATGCATGCTCGCTAGCGGCCTGCGGCATACGCCGTCTTACGCCAATCGCCACAAAGAAATAAAAGATAAAAAATGAAACGGGGAAAAACACGTACACGGTACGAAACGTCTGTCTGTCTGCTCGCTCTCCACAAGCGGCGACCAACAGCATAAGCCGTTACTTATGGATGCACGATAGAGTGCTGCTAACTGGACCTATAAGTAACTCTACTCTAGGAGCTGGAAGCCTTGCGCCACAGAGTACAGCTTGGATAATAGTCTGACGTCAGAACGCTACGGTACCCTCTGCTGTACGCTCTTACAACTCCAAGGCGTCGATCGCGTCCCTCTGGAAATCAACCCTAAGCCGGAGCACTTCCTTGACTCTCTCCGCCGACAGAGGCTGCTTCCTGCTGCCAGGGCCACCACTACCACCGCCGCCGCTGCCGCCGCTGCCGCCGGTATTTCCCGCGTTTTCTCCCGGCCGCCTCGGGGCTGGCGGCGGCCGATAATCGAGCGCGTCCGACGGGCGTTCGAAGTTCAGCAACCGCACCTGCGTGCGAGAGATGTCCCATGAGTTTTGGACAGCGTAAGCCACGAGGAGCCGGTAAAATATTTACCATGAGCAGGTGACTTGTTACAGCCGGTAACTTGTTACTGTTAGGATTTTGTGGTGCAAGAACAACTCAACATGATACAGTATTAAGGTTTCGTTCTGTTTGGCGTGGTGGTTAGCTTGGATACGAGCCGTTTTACTTATTACATATTACCTCCATGAGCCCGTAACTCGAAACCACCATAAACCCGCAACTTGCTGAGGTCGCGGGGATTGCAAATGTTGTGCGCGTGTGTGCGGAGACCATATCTCTTGTGCACATATCACACGTACGTACCGATGAAGGGAATCCGCGCGGATCGAATACGGCGCGGGCGGTGTCGGGCCGCCATCGCACAGCGAAGGGCTCGGTCTCCAGGTAGGGCGACACAGCGCGGGGGGGGGGTACTGATATCTCAAGATGAAACCGCCTGACGAGCTTTGGGGATAATGCACTTGACTCGCCAATCCAACAAGTTTGACCGGGCGGGAAGACAAGATTTCAACAAAAAGGCCACGAAAAAGAGAAACGCACAAAAAGCGCGCCTAAACAACGGTAACCTTAGGCTATGTAGCACTCTTTCCCAAAAAGTGGTCACGGAGTTTCGACAAAATTATTGATGAGCCCATAATTACAATCTTGGTTGAATTTTCGAATTTTACCTCAGAGGATTTCCCCGGAGGAGGTCGGGGTTAGGGTTAGGGTTTCAAGTCAAGCGGCATGTTTCAATAAATTTTGTCGAAGCCGGGACAAGGTTTATACAGTCCTCCTCTTCCCGCCCTTTTTCGCGGCAAGAGCCTTCCCGTCACAACGCATGCCGCCCCGCTCACCACGTGCCCAAAACGCGGTATTGAATACTGTAGATGAATATTCGACTCTCTGTTTCATCCATATTTCCGTTCCATCTCCCCGTTTTTCCCTCCTTGCTGCTCTCGCTAGTCGGTTTTGTTTGCTCACCAGCTCGTTGAGTTCATCGAACTGCGCGTTGAGAGAATCGGTCTCCATGAGCGCCGCCAAACCCTGCTGCAGCGTCCGCACTTCCTTCCTTAACAACAGAGCGCCCCATTCAGTAAACCCCTGCCCGTGCCCCCCCGACTCGCCCTCCCCCTGCCCCAGCGCCCCCCCCCCCCCCCCCTTCCGCTTCCCCCACCTCCGCCTCCCTCCGCCATCCCCCTTCCATCACCCCCCACCCGACCACCACCACCTCCCCCTTTCGATCTGACAGTCCTCTCAACGGCGGCAGCGACCCTAGACGCCAGAAGCCGAACAAGCTCCTCAAAAGGCTCTTGCAGCAGCGCCGCCCGGCACCCTTGCGCCCCGGCCTCCATAGCCGCCGCCGCCCCTGTCCCCGCCCCGCCCCCCCTCCTCCTCTCTCTTCTCCCTCTCCGCCAACCATCGCTTGGGTTGCCGCATGCAGAACGCGCCGGGCTCCGGGAAGGTCGGCCGCTCGAAGCTCGTACTCCTTTGGGCCGAGGGCGTACGAGGACGACCCGAAGGCGTTTGCGAGCGCGCTCAAAACTGGGGGTGAAAGTGCCTGGCACCGAAAAAAAAAAAAAAAACGTTTTTCCCGGAGCCGGGAGGGAACGGGATGGGACGAGCGAGGCGGGAGACAGGAAAGAACGGGGGTAGGTAGGTGGGGGGGGGGGGGGGGGGGGGGGGGGGGGGGGGGGGGGGTTAATATCATGCATAGCCGTAGTCATATGACCATAGACCCTCGCATCCCTACAATACCGGGACGGAGCACGTCGGGTTTTCACCGACCAGGCTGACATTGCTTGCATCAAGCGCGAAGCGGCGTGAGGTATTGGGCGTCGCATGAAGGGTGAGCTGCATCCTACTAAGAACTGCTTTAGAGGCGGATTGTCTCGCATATGGATGGCAGCATCAATGATTGATTTAATTTTTGGTGTAGCCCAATCCAGAGACAGCAGTGGGTTTACTATGTAAATGCCTCGTGGGTGCCTCACCATACACACTACGTGATACGATCATCCCCCTTGTGCGGAGTGAAGGTTCTCCCCGCACAGAAATAATCTAACCTCGACCGCCAGCCATGATGACCGCCAAAAAAAAAAACGGTACCCTGGTTGTCTAGCTAACGCAGTGAGAGGCGTGTTTGAGGTCGGGGGGGGGGGGGGGGGGGGGGGGGGGGGGGGGGGGGGGGGGGGGGGGGCTCAATATCATGCATGGCAGTTTTTTCGCAAAACCATAGACCCTCGCATCCCTACAATGCCGGGACGGATCACGTTGGGTTTTCACCGACAATGCAGACATTGCTCGCAAGGGGTGGGATTCAAAGCCAAAGCCCAAAGAATAGCAGTAAACGAGCACTGGTACGTACGTAGCGGGCGCGCTCTCGAACGCCAAACCGTCGCGTTGACGGCGACGCCCCCGCGCCCCCCCTCCCACTCACCTAGTGGTCCACACGATACCGATAGACGAAAAGTCAAATCGATACGATTTTGATATCTCGAAACGTTCGGTTTTAGCCAAAAAAAGACTGGGGTGCCAGGGGATGGAGGGCTCTAAACGCGTCTTCGATACCTCATGTCGAAGTTCGATAATTTGACAGATCGAAATTTGTGGATGCTCAGGAAGACAACGGAGATGTTCCATCTAGTATTAGGGAGTTCCATATATTGATGTGGGATAATAGGAAAGGGTTTTCAGGTGGATATTCTGCAGGGGTAAACGAGAGATTAATTGTGCTGGCAGTTTGCTGGAGAATGGCCTGCCATATGTTTCGTCATGTGCTATCACTCGACAGTTCGGGAATAATACAAGAGGAGTTCCGTGTTTCTGTCTGGAGTCCACCATGCGTTCCTGTGCCAGCTACGTCTATTTCCCTGGCGATCAATCAACACACTAGTGAGCCGGTGCTCTTCTACTGGTGAGCGTAGGCAAGGCCAACCTAGAGAGGTGGGAACCTGCTCCCAGCATATCTGGTATAGATGATGTGCATAGCCAGGGAGCCAGCGTGGCAACACAGGAGAGGAGAATATGAGAAAGAAGATCGAGGTCCTGGACAGGACGGTGGAGAAGCAGAGGCTGCGCGCCGAGAGGGACGCGCCGCGCGCTGGGACATAGCGGGGGGGGGGGGGGGGGGGGGCGGGGGAGGGGGGGGGGGGGGGGGGGGGGGGGGGGGGGGGGGGGCGGAGAAGCAGCTGCGAAGCAACAACCATCGTCGACTGTGCCAACATCTGGGCTGTGAGCCCAATCACGCACGTCGCAACTTTCTCCGTATCGCCCTAGTTTAACTCAGTCGGTACCCCAAAGTTCCATACCTGGTGTTACGGGGGTCCATAGTTAATAGGACCTATGGTGTACATAAAAACCTATATATTTACCTATTTTTACTAACAAAATTTGGTCCCGTTAACTATGGACCCCCGTAATAGTATAGAAGCCCACTTTAGTACGTGGCGCAGTAGGTTCCTATTACGGGGGACCATAGTTAACAGGACCAAATATTGTCAGTAAAAATAGGGAAATATATAGGGTTTTGTGTGTACCGTAGATCCTATTTACTATGGTCCCCCGTAACAGCTTTTACCTGTCATCGCTCGGTTGCCTGCATGTCCCTATGACGGGGGACCCTAGTAAATAGGACCAAATATTGTTACCAAAAATCGGTAAATATAAAGGTTTTCGTGTGTACCGCAGGTCCTCTTTACTATGGTCCCCCGTGATATCAATACGGCCAACCCCAAAATGGTAGGAGGCATGAGAGTGTTCCGCAGAGACAAGCGGGAAATGCACTCGCCGTACCGCAAGTTCTACGGGAGAGCACCGTTAGCACGGCTGCTCCCGTTCCTGAAACCGGGTTTTCACCACGTAAGGAGGACCCTCAAGACAGGGAGCCAAAGGCGGAAGCTTGCTTCTACCTTAACGTAACGGCGGCAACCATCACTCTGCAGACTGCAGCAAGCTTGTGCTGGTGTCTGGCCGGAGGTCGTCCTCTCGCGACGTCACTTGGGAGCACCCGAGGAAACCGTTTGTAGGATTACTGCCGTCGGAGGAGGAGAGCTCCCCGTCGCCGCAATCGCCGTCGCCACCGCCCCCGGTTACGCCGGAGCCTCTGGGAGGCCCCGACGTATGACCCGAGCCACCGTCCTCATCCTCACTGCTGCCGCCGCAACCGCCGTCATCACCGCCGCTGCCGCCGCCGCCGCCGCCGCCGCTTCACCGCCGTCGTCGCCGCAGCAGTCATCGCAGCCACAGCTTTCGCAGCGTGCTGCCCGGGAGCTGGGTTCTTTCATCCCGAACCCGGAGGATGGCGATGTGCTGAGGGGTCGGACCAGGGGAGAGACTGCACGACAACAGGAGGGTGGTGGCGATGTGCAGGGTGGTCGGACCAGAGGGGAGGCTGGGCGACACCAGGAGGATGGTCAAGAACAAAGGGGCAGGACAAGGGGGGAGGACTGCGCGGAACCGCGAGGCTATATGGGGCATGGACGGCTGTCGTTGATGGCAGCGCGGGAAGGTACAGGCCATATACTTTTCCACCAAGTCACCCCGCGCGAGAATGCCCCCCTTCCCACATGCCCGGCGAGCAGGCTTTCGACGCCGAACTCGGTATGCTGAATTGTGTGTGCGCACGAGTATTCGGCCATCTGGAGGCAAGCGATGGACAAGGAATATCATGGACTGGCGGACGCGGGAACGTATGGAGCGACGAAGCAACCAGGCGGGTTCAAGGTCATCTTGGCGAGGTGGGTGTTCGCCTGGAAGTCCAACGAGCATGGTGATGTAGTCCGGGCGAAAGCGAGGCTGGTGGCACGAGGTTTCAAGCAGCGTGATGGTATTGATTTCTTTGAGACTTTTGCCCCGACACCTGCGACGTCTTGCTTTCGTTTGTTGGGTGATATTGCGTGCGAGTTGGGTTTGGATTTGTGTCATTTTGATGCTGAGTAGGCGTTCGTGCAGTCGAGTTTGGAAGAGGATGTTTTCACGCGACTACCCCCTGGCTGCGGCGAAATGTCTGGAAAGGTAGTCAGGTTGAACCGCAGTATCTACGGCTTGAAGCAAGTGTCGAGGTCGTGGCACAACCACTTAACTCACATGAAGAGTCTTGGATTCGAGCAGAGCCCCGCTGATGCGTTTGTCATGCGGTTGGTCGAGTCGGCCTCTGTCTCCATAGTAACAGTACTTCATGCGCATGATATTTTAGCTGTAGGACTCAAGGCTAGATGCGATCAGTTCTGTGAAGACGTGAACAGCCTTGTTCCGATCAACAATCTGGGCGAGTTGCGGTGGTATCCTGGTTGTTGTTTTTTGAGGGATTGGGATGCTGATACTTGAACGATTTCGCAGCAAGCTTTCGCTGAAAAGACCGCCGCGAGGTTTGATGTTAGGTCTGGGAGGGACAACCCGCTTTCGACCGGTGTGAATCGTTCGACGAGAATAAACCCGTGGGTGATTGGCCTTTTCGCGAGTTGGTGGGGTGCTTGATGTGGCTTGCGAACCAAACACAACCGGATATTGCGAACGTGGTGAGGGCGGTAGCGAGGTACGCGAACAAGCCGAGGGAGAGTACACTCGAGGACAGCGGTTGGTATTTAGAGTATGTTTTTTCTACGAGTGATTTCAGCATCACGTTCCAGAAGGGTAGCGGGCTTGCACTGGTAGCGCTTGCGGACGTAGACTATGCCAACAAAGGCACTGGCAGGAGGTCAGTTTCCGGTGGGGCTATTATGTGTGCGGGGCAATGTGTGTGCTGGTTTTCTAGGACGCAGAAATGCGTCACGCTCTCAACCACTGAGGCCGAACATGTAGCACTGGTAGACACCGTCAAGGCCCCTTGTTTATGCGCCATATATGGGGGTTTTATTTTTCCGGGTTTTGGGGAGAGATGCACTACGGTTTTCGAGGATAACGAGGGGGCAAGGCACCTGGCACAAAACCCAGCGTGCACGTCGAATTCAAAGCACATCGACGCGCGACACCACTCTTTGCGGGGGCTTATTCTCAAGGGGGGGTTTGTTATTACCCACGCAAAGTCGGAGGAGCAGCGTGCAGACTTCTTGACAAAGCCGCTCACCAACACGGCGTTTCGTTACCACCGGGATTTTCTGACGAATCATTGATGCCTCTTTTTCGAGATAGAAAGTTATACGTTGAATGATTTTAGAGTGAAGACTTTGTTTTGAACTGTAAATCCAAAGATACTGCGGTGTTTCCCTGGCTAACTCCGAGGATGATACGTTTTTTTCCTGGCGATGGATTTCGAGAGTTTTTGGTGTTTTCAACCTGAGCGATTATTGTTTCGAGTAGTTTCAACGACATATACAATTTAAGTGAAAAGGAATGCACGCTATCTCGTATTTCCGTCGCGATCTGTGAAACTATGGCGGGGGTAGGGGATAAAATGATTTTTTAATCCGAGAAAACGGGGTTCCTTGCGACCTCTTAGCATTATATTTCTTGCCTTATTTTTTTATTTGATTGACACGACTACCGTAATATTCTCCATGATTAGCAATATTTTCTTGTGGAACGGAGGGAGAGGTTTTCGATGGGACTGGGGAGACTATGAAACGCCAGGGGGCGCGTGAGGTCCGCATTAAATGTTCCTTGACCTGAGGAATAGAGTGTTTGCTTTGGAAATTGAGAGTTTGATTTTTGGTTCTTGAAAGATTGTGTTTCTGAGTTTTATATGAGTTGGTCATAATATTGCGATATATCAACCCCGCGATGTCGTTCCTTGTCATGTACCTGGTACAGAGCTGGGGGGATATTGACATGGTCGTGTATAATGAGCAGGGGGGATGTTGGTTATGCTCACGAACACGGAGATATTCCATCTAATATTAGGGAGTTCCATATATTGATGTGGGAGGATAGGAAAGGGAGATTCAGGCGGATGTTCTGCGGGGGTAAACGGGAGATATATTGTGCTGGCAGTTTGTTGGATGATGGCCTGTCATGTTTCGTCATGGGTTGTCACTCGATAGCTCGGGAATTATACAAGAGGAGTTCCGTGTTTCTGTCTGGAGTCAACCACGCGTTCCCGTGCCAGCTGCGGCCATATCTCTCGAGATCAATCAACAAAATTTTATCGAAATTTCGACAATTTGATATATCGAAACTTCGATAATATATATGAAGCTTCAATAATATGATATATCGAAGTATCAAAGTTTCGATGTATCAAATTATCGAAAAAAAGAAACTTCGATAATGCGATTATCGAAACGTTCGATACGAGTCCCAAACAACTACACTCACCTCCAGCACATCGTTGAGGCGGAAATCTCTCAGCTCCTTGTACGCGCCGAGTATGCGCGCCGCCTCATCCAGCATGAGCCTTACCAGCGGGTTGCTGGCTTCCAGGAACCGGTCCAACGCGTCCTACATCACGCCACGCCGCCGCGCCAATCGTCAAAAGCGAGCAGGTAGAGGACGGAGCAAGGGTTGTGTGTTCCACCGCCGCCGCCGCCGCCGATATTGATGGAATAAGGGATATGGGACATGGGGTGTGAGCAACGCAGGCGAGAACCAACAATATATCGAGCGCACCGGGTTTTAGAGAGGCTTGAGAGAGGCTCATTTCATCTGTGTGCCGCTGCCGAACGAGAGAATGCAGTTCGACGCAATGTCTCGAGAGAGTAAAGTGATGCACAGTAGCACCTCACCGCCACAAAAAGCTGACGGGGGCCACAAAACATGGGCGGCGGGAAGCAACAGGCACCACAGCAAGCATCGACGCGACACGCAACAGCTCGCGGCAGAGCGAAGAACAACAAACTCCACGCTGTGCGTCTGGCCGCCCGCAATACTGGTGTACCCCTCTGCCCCCCGCGACTCGCCGAACACCTCACCGCGCTTCGTGTGCTTGGTGCAAGCAATGTCTGCCTGGCCGGTGAAAACCCGACGTGCTCCGTCCCGGCATTGTAGGGATGCGAGGGTCTATGGTCATACGAAAACGGCCATGCATGACATGAGAGCCCCCCCCCGCCCCCAACACCCGAGCACGCTCCTTGTTGGGAGGGTCGATCCGCGGCGTGTGCTGGTTTGTTTTGGAGTCCAACTTTGATTGCTCGGAAACCCTGCGTGCTCCTCGCCATAATCTCAACACGATCCCCAGCTCAACAGTGCCAGTGCCGCCACTGCCGCAATGCGTGTGTGCGTGCTTACAGTGATGATGCAGTACTCATTCAATTGCCGCTTGTTACGTCCGTCCCTCCGTCCACCACCACTACCATCACCTCTTCGCTTTGCGACGGTGTAAAACTGCACCGGTACGCGTTTCCACTCGGCGGTAGGCCAGACAAGCAAGGTGCTACATCTTCTTCCCTCTCCCAGCGTGCATTTACCCTCGAAAGTCTTGGGCCATTCTGCGCCGATCCCCATCGTAAGAAGCACCCACCTGGATGGCAGAAACGGAGGACAGCGCCACGTGCACGCTGTTGATCCCAACCATCGCCCCCTCGACCCCGCCGAGCCCCGCACCCGCCCCGTTCGCGCCGCCCCCGTCTTCCCCCTGCCCTAGATCCGCATCAGCTGCTTCGTCGAGCGCCCTAAAGAGGAAGGGGCATCGCAGGCCGTGTGATTGGACGGGCGGTGAGGCGAGGCGGAGCGCAGGAGACGAGGCGCTACTCACGAGCGATTGGGGCGATCGGATGACATAGTATACATACATGGCTTTGCAGGCATCACCGCCACGGAATCAAAGCAAGCACGACACATCAAACCAGTCAATCAAATCAATCAATCACATCAATGAACCAATGACCAGTATGTGCCATTTGTTTTCAAGCAAGCAAAACAATCAACCGATCAACAAATAAAACAAAAATACCCACGGTCAACCAACGAACAAACCAATCCAAGCAAGCAAGCAAGCAAGCAAGCAAGCAAGCAAGCAAGCAAGCAAGCAAGCAAGCAAGCAAGCAAGCAAGCAAGCAATCAATCACCCCAGTCATCTAAACCACAGATACCAATAAATTAATCAAGTACTACGAACTTTTACGACTGTCCTGGGAAAAAAAAAAACAGGGGAAGGAAAGAAAGACACGGAGTGCGAAAAAAAAACTATTAATGGGCACATTTTTTGTTCAATACCCCCCCCTCGACGCCAGGGCCGAACGCTCTACGAAACCACAAATCCGTGGATTTACTCCTTTCCGCCCCCCCCCCCCCCCCCCACACACCGGAAAATACGTCGACTCGTTGACGCTGTCATCCATATATATGCAAGTCCACCTCACAAGCGGTTCTTAGTAGGATGCAGCTCACCCTTCATGCGACTCGCCGAACACCTCACGGCGCTTCACCCTTGGTGCAAGCAATGTCTGATCGGTGAAAACCCGACGTGCTCCGTCCCGGCAACGTAGGGATGCGAAGGTCTACGGTTATACGACCACGGCCATGCATGATATCAAGTACACTCCCCCTCTGCCCCCCCCCTCCCCCTCCGCGAATTCACTGACTGTGCCTCGAAACCCACTTTGCAAGAGCCGTCGAAAAGTCGTCCGGAGGCCGATTTCTCTCCTCCTCCTCGCTAGCGCCCGCGGCGGCGCCCACGGGAACTCTGTGGTCCGCCTCCGTCGCCAGCCCGCCGTAGAAAGACGGCTCCGGCGCGTGTGGGTCCAGGATCTGCGACGGCAATGATGGCGGCGGCGGCAAATACAAACAAGACGTAGCGCATGAGCGCGTGCGTGTGCGCGAATAAGTGTTCCAAGTGAAACGCAAAACGCCTTTTGTTTCGCGCGAAGAAGGCAATGGTACCACAATAGTCGTACACCAGGTACAGAGGAAGGAGGTTTGGTCTGCTGCAACTACTGCTGTATATATACGTATCAGTCTGCCCGAAAAATAAAAAAAAGGACCGCATACATATGAAGACCCCAAGCTTCCATATGTTCACCAGGGTACTACAGACAGAGTGATACAGACAGTGTACAGGTACGTAAGGGGCGACGGTGGTGGTGGGGGCGGCGAGGGAGGCACGTGTACCGAGACGACGCGGGGTGTCGATGGCAGTGTAACGACGCCGGGGGGGGGGGGGGGGGGGGGCCGTCGTCGTCCGGATTGACTCATGTACTTCGTCCACTCGCGCAAGGAGCCCGCAACAGAGGGATCTGACAATAAAAACAGAATATTGGGTCCCCGCGGCCCGGCCCGGCGCGGCAGATGTGGATGTCCCCTTTCTTGCACCTTTCGTATTCGCGGGCGTGAGGCACAGGCGCTCTGGGCTGCTGCCCTTGTACTGCTGCCGTGTAAGCACTCCCCAATATAACATGTGTCGTATAGTTTCAGCAACTGCAGAGCTGGGGGCGGGGAGGGGGGGGGGGACAGGGGTGCATGCAGCGCGATGTCCCGTGCTGTCCTATGGTGTGTATGTTGTCGTATTGGGGGAGGGGGGTCGTTGTTGTGTTGCGCATTGCTACGCGTTGGGTGCCGTGTGGTACTTTTCGTGCTGTGTTTCGTTGTCCTGTGTGTTGCTGTTGCATCGGTGCGTCCTTGGTTATAGTTGCATGTTGAGTGCTGTCCTGTGTTTTCTGTGTGTTGGTGCCACATTCTCGACTGCGGAGCGGAGCCGACCGACACGATACCTACCTCCGTCACCCGGTTGCAGACGGCCATGATTGCCTGCTCGCTGCGAGTCGACACCGAGCGCTGCAAGCTCTTGTGCACGAGGAAGCTCGCGTCCTCCACCATCGAGCTCACGTACGTCCCATCCTGCACCTGGCGACACACAGCGCGGGCGGGGGGGGGGGGGGGGGGGTCAGGGTGTACGCGCGCGCGTGCGTGGCCAGGGGGGGGGGTACTCATTATCATGCATGGCCGTAGTCGAATAACCATAGAGCGTGGCCAGGGGGGAGGGGGTTAATGAGGAGGAGGACGAACAGTAGGAAACTTGGAAGGTTTAGGAGAGAAAAAGCCGAGAAGGGGGAGGACGAAAAAGAGGAGGAGGAACATTAACCCCGTCTAGCACCCCCTTGTGGGGACAAAGTACGTGGGACTAGAGTCAGATTTACGTCAAGTTCATGCAAAGCGAACCAGTAAAAGGGTTTAACCCTTTGAGTACCGCAGCCTTAACCCTTTTGGGGACAAATCACTTGGAATTAGACTGGTTTGTCCCCAAATCGGGACTGCGGTACTAAAGGGGTAAAAAAAACGCCTCTTTATGTCGGGTCGTATGCGGGTTTATGGGGTGTTTCATGTACAACCCCTGAACATTTCGTTTGCGTCCCCCAACATTCGGTCAAATCGTTTGGTCGCATAACCGCGCCCTGTGCAGAGAGAGGCCGTGGGAACCGCTCTTATGCGGGCGACTGCAACTGCAGCACGATGATACGTCGCCTCGTGTTGCTTTGAGTTGCGTCTCGGGGCTGCGTCATGAGCACGGCACAACATCGTACCTCGATTGGTTCCGCTATTCGCATGGCCTCTTCCACGCTCCTCAGGCAGTACGCGTCTTCCAGCTGCACGTAAGCGCCTTCCACGACCCGCACCTGGCAGCAGCAACAGCAACAGCAGCAGCAGCAGCAGCAGCAGTAGCAGCAACACCAAGCAGGCCGAAACCCAGTCACACAACACACAACACACCACACCATCCCGGAGGTAGACGTTCATCAGCCACCACCACCACCACCACCAACAAACAGGCCGCACCCCAGTTACAACGCACATCGCACCTGGGGCGAGACACTGATCATCCACCACTCGACACAAAAACGTTGTGAATCGGGAGAAATCCTCCTGTGTGCCCCCCTTCTCCCCCCCTCCGCCGCCCGCCATACATAGACGCCTGCCCAGTCGAGCTATCCTGTTCATCCCCGTGCCTCTACATCCCTCCCGTCGGGAAACCCACCGCAATCTGCAGGTAGGGACACAGCGTTTGATGCTGTTGCAACAGGAGCGACGGGTTAAATTGACACTCTTCCACGTGTTGTATATGCGGAAAATTGTGGTGAGCTTTGGAGCTGTGTTTTCATCATGTCTGCCGGCGGATTAAAAAAAGAAAAGAATAAGTGGGGACGCGGCCAATCCCCATTTTACACATGCTTACGTACGGTATGTACAAAATAGTGATGTAAATAGAACCAACTAGCTATTGGGCTTAAGTCACGTGGCTCAAGCAGCCTAACATGTTTCTCCATTTCAGCCAACACAGTAAAATAGCTTCGGGTTCGAGTCCTCTCTCCTCGGCGCTGATCTCCGGGGCACTCCCCTCGCCCCGGATGGCTCTCGAAAAGAAACAAAACCTTCGAGGCTTCTTACGAGGCTTTTCACGCACCGGCACAAGAAAGAGTGACGATGCCGGGGATCGAACCCCACGCACCTCGAGCTCAGAAGGGGACAATGTTCTCGCCAAGTCGATACTTGAGTCGCGAGCCTCTTTCACACACATAAAAGTGACGGTGCTGGTAATCGAACGCACACACGTCAGCCTCAGAAGCGAACGATCTGCCCACCATGTCACTCGTAACCGCGCTCCTGAATTTGAGGAGCGCACGAGCCTTTTTCACAATAGAAACGGTGACAATGCTGGCAATCGAACCCACGCTCTTCAAAAGCCCAGAAGCGGACGACCCACCCATCAGGCCATTACCAACGACTTAAGCTGTGGCCTGGTGGGTAGATCGTCCGCTTCTGAGTTTGAGGGACGTGGATTCGATTTCACTAATTTGTCACCTTTTCTTTCGCGAAAAAGACTCGTGACTTGAGTAATGTATTGGCGGGTAGATCGTCCGCTTCGGAGTCTGAGGAGCGTGGGTTCGACTCCCAACATCGTCATTTTTTCCTTTGTGTGAAAAAGGCTCCAAGGTGTCTGATTGTTCAGAGCATGTCCGCGGCCAGTGGGTTTGCCCCGAAGACCGATGTTCGGACAAAGGCGTGCATTTTGTTCGCTAAAAGGAACTATTACGGGGGTCCATAGTTAATAGGACCAAATATTGTTAGTAAAAATAGCTAAATATATATATAGGTTTTTATGTATAGCATAGGTACTATTAACTATGGACCTCCGCAATAACTCGTATTAATATCGGGCTACTTCCTCCTGACGAATATATATATATATATAAAACTTCGAAGTACCAGGTGTATGGTATACATATACACACTACGTACCATGCCGGCAGCCGTTGTTTACCAACACACACAAAACGTATATACAAACAATATAATTTACCCGTTGATATCGTGCCCACCTGCCACAGCAAAAAGCCCTGTCATCGATAGGTGTACCCAAGACATGCCTTGCAAGAGGGCATCATCGAAGAGCGTCCAGGCCCGCCGGGCACATAGCCCGTGCACTACATACCAATAAACAAAACGCCAACACCTCGACGGTGGTTTGTGTTTTGAGCCGGTATCATATCAGGGTACTTGCGTTGCTTGAGTGTGGGGCTAAAATACGGGTGTATGGGTACCACAGTACATCGAACCTGGGCGAAGAATTCTGAGGACCGGTCTTCCGCGATGCCCAGATCGTCGGCGGCGAAATCGAGGTACCGCTGACAGTACTGTTGGCATGGTGCGGCGGCGGCGGTGGCGGCAGCGGGAGGGGGGGGTGGGGGGGCGTACTCATTTGTTGCTTGCCTTAGTAATTTCACCAATTGCCGCGCATCCCTTTCGAGACGGAGGACCGTTCCTATTCCTAACAGCGCCGACAATACTGTCGGCACGATGCGGCGGCGGTGGCCGCAGCGGGAGGGGGGGGGGGGGGCGTACTCATTCGTTGCTTGCCTTAGTCATTTGACCATTGGCCACGCATCCCTTTTTTTGAGACGGAGGACCGTTCCTACTCCAACTCGACACCTCCAGCATTTGGGCGCTCATATCGTTTCTTTCATATGTTACATTGCTTTGTTTTGCTTATCGTATCCCCTTCCTGTTTCGCCGTCATGGCCACCATTTATTTCTTACGGAAGGGGGTGGGGGTGGAGAGAGCACAAGGGAGCAATTTCGACGTCAGGAGGACATTCCATGGGGGCGGGTGGGCAAGTGCAGGCGCGAAATAAAGGGGGGGGGGGGGGGGTGGCAACGGGCGGCGCTGCGGCGGCGGCAGCAGCAGCGGCGGCGGAGGCGGGTGGTGAGAGCAGAGTTGTCCCACAAAAAAAAACTGTTAAAAAGAGCGCAGCAAGTGCGCCCTTCGACCATGCCGTGTGCCCTCGGTGAGGTCGGCTAACTCCGCGCACGCACGTGCTAAGTCAACTCTTCAAAATATCAAAATACTCCGTGTTCCCTTTCCACATACCCACCCACCCACCCACCCACCCACCCACCTGACAGGCAAGCGCCATCTCATCGATGACGAAATCCATGCCGCGCGCGTCAAACACACTGTCCCCGCCGAGACCCCCCTTTTCCCCGACCGCCGCCACGCTCCCGCCGCCGCCGCTTCCGCCGCCACTACTACCACTACTACGATTGGCGTTACGGCCGTTGCCACTGGTCGGGGCGGAAGACGAGCGGCTGCCAGATTGACCTCGGCGCCCCGCGCCCCTCCCGGACACCTGCGCCTGCCACTTCGGCAGGTCTGCGTCGTGCTGGAACATTTCTAAGACCTTGACGGCCTGCATGTATACAATGTTTTTTTCGTATGAGGGAGAAGGAAGGAAGGGAGGGGAGTGGGGTGGGGAGGGGGGGGGTGCGTGGGTGGGTTGGTATCTCTGGCGAGGCGTACGTGGTGATTTTGTAAGGAGGGGCAAGGCGAGGGTATCAGGTAGACAGACAGCAGTTTAGTACTGATGTAGTGACAGTTGAACACCAGACAGCAGTATCAGTTGTTGTTGTTTGTTGCTATTATTGTTGGTATAACCAGGTAATTTTTACTCTTGTTGATGTTGGTTGCGTATGTTTCTGAAAATAGTTCATCGCCACAGCCGAGTCCGGGGTTACAAGGCCCGAACATTCTGGGAACAAACAATACAAACACACGAAAGAGAACGGAGAAAATATAGCAGTGTTCGCACATCGAAATAGCAGTAAAAATAGCACTTGCAGCAGTGGCCGAGCGCGAACGAGCCATTCCATACCCCCCGCCCCCTCCCCCCCGGGTCACAATGCAAAAAGCAAACAACACCCGCTGTTACCCTCGGTCAAACTTCTGTTGGTTCGACGAATCGCCACCGCGAAACGCGCTCGTTTGCTGCACTGCACACACACCACAAGCCTGATGTGCATGTTACATTGAACCACGCCTTGGTTTTCCCTTGTTACCAAACCTCGCCGATTGCTGGAAGTCGAAAGTCGCTCCAACAAAAAAAAAAAGAACAAACGACAAAAAAAAAGTACCCTTCTTTCTCGAGGCGACTTTCTTTTCCTCCGGCGAATTGGTAAAAATAAAGCGTAGGCTCACCACACTTTCCACGTTCCAATTTGGTGTCGTGTGTCAATTTAGCCCATAGCCCCCGTGGCAGCGCGCATGTTTTACGGCGCCAAGTCACCAAAAGGAATGAAACAAGATGGTGCATGCCCCTCCCCTCTCATCCCTCTCCCGTTGCGAATAACATACCTGTATGATGGTATACCACAACCGCCAAGCTAAACCGGACAGCGATGAATTCTAGCTCAGTGGTTATAGCATACCAGGGATATCTAACAAAAAAAAAAACACAAGCAAGCTGGCTGTTATTTGATAGCTCGGTGGATGTGGTGTACCTGGTACACCCAACAAGAGCGCAACCTTGTCCGCAGCCTCAGTTCATAACCCCCACCTGCGCCTTGCTGTCCCTGTGCAGCAGCTCCGCCACCGGCTCCACCACCCCCTCCCCCAGGTTAGACTCCGCCAGGCCGACCATAAGCTTGCTCCCTTCACCCAGCACCGTCGCCAGGGCCGTCACGTGAGGGTGGGGGTCGGCCGCCGCTGCCTCCCCCGCCGCCGCAGCGCTCGACCTGTCCGAACCACCGCCAGAACCCGCCCCCGCCCGCCCCCCCCCTACGCCTCTTCCTCCTGATCCAGTCCCCGCGCTCACGCCTGCGGCGCCGCTTGCCACGCCCCCACCGCCGGAGGCGAGGCTCAAGCGATACAGGGCTCTGAGAGCGGACAGGTTCTTCACGGCGGCGTCGCTGGCCCCCTTAAGCTTGTTGCGGAGGAAGCTGCGGTGGTCGCATTATTAGGAGGGGAAGGGGGGGGCAAGGCGGTATGTATAAACAATGCGAACTATACAGAGCGGGAAAGTGGGGTACGTATAGAGCGGGGGTGGGGCTGGGGGTGGGGCTCGGGGGGAGGGGCGTCAAGATCGTCTAGATTCGGGGGCGGTAGGGAGGGAGGGGGGGGGGGGGGGGGGGGGGGGGTGCGGGCCGGGTTTTTTACACGGGACGCTACTATTAATAATTAGTTATGGTGTTGCAATGGGAGGTAGGGTCCTGGGGCTTGGTTGGGACGGGGTGCCCCTCCCGCAGGGGGACCAAGCGTCAACGCACAAGGCCTTTGAAAGTAGGGTTCATTCCGAGCACTGTTATTTTTGCGCATCCCTCCAGGAAAGACATTGGCCCCAGTCCTTTCTTTGACATCTGATATATTTTCGCCAAAACTCAGATAAGGGGTCTCATCAACCGCAGAAAAGCAGGGCTCCCCTCTCCCCTTCTCCGATGTGTTAATTGTACGCGCATCATACGCGTGTACAGGAGTACACAGCAGTTAGAGTATCACTCACGTACACCTGCCTTGGTTTTAGGTTGTGTAATCGCGCGATGGGATCATCCATTTTATCGCTGTTCGCCTCACCCAACTCACGTCGAATACTGCTTTGTATTAGTAGTGCTGTACCACGGACGGTAGCTGCAGTGCTCACATGCTCACATGCTCACGACTCTCACGCCGTATAAATTCATACGATATGATACGAGGAGTAGTTACGACCAGGCCCGACATACAGCATGGTATGCACGCAACCATACGCCTTCCGCTCAGCATTAGCAGTACTACTACATCGGAGAAGCAGCAGTAGCAGCAGCGGCAGTGCCCAGTAGGGAAAATTGATACGTTTTCCTCGGGAGGCCCCGAACCCAAGACATCTACCGCTCTACCGCACTCAAATGTTGAAAAATTGTAAGGACACGCCGCAAGACTAAACAACCGGCAATATGGCTATAAATATAGTACCATTAGACGTACTGCTCCTGTAATACTCGCTATTACGGGGGGACCATAGTAAATAGGACCAACTATTGTTAGTAACAATAGGGAAATATACAGGTTTTCGTGTGTACCGTAGGTCCTATCTACTATGGACCCCCGTAATAGTAAACTATATAGTACCTGGTATTAAGGCCACTCTGGCACCCAAGCGCCTCCTGGTCCCCGGGTTTCCGGTAACTCTAATCTCTAGATGTTTTATCGGAACTGAAAAAAAAACATCGCTATTTTCATCACGCTGAGTTTAGAACTTCGGCTGGTTCGTGCTACGACCGTGACTTGAAAGAGGTTCATTCATTACTGACTGTACAGCAGCTTGTGTTTCTCTCGAGATTGATCTCCCGCATGCAGGTTCTTAACATAGGTCTACACCTCGACTTAGGCTCATTCTTACCGGAGAGCTTTCTTTCCAGAATTTCCAAAGTTTGGAAATAATTGGAGATATGATACGGAGGCGTTCTGTCACTATTCGTGAAATTCTCCCCAACAGCAACAAAATCGGCACAACGCCTGCACTTGAGGCAATTTTTGTTGGGATATATCTTGAAAATTCTGGAAACTACTGCCGAGTAGCCCCCCAATCAGACAAGTTTTGTAGGGATTTTGTTGGGACAAACGCCGGTGATTGGCACCACGACCGCGCCGCCTTTGGCAGACGAGACGAGAGGTGGTGCGCGCGAGGAAGAGAGAGACCTCTGTTGCAGCTCGTAAGCGCAGACAATCGACGCAGCAGAGGGCGCCCCCAACACCATGCTGGTGTGGCGGTGTCTCTCCCCTATAGTATGTGCCCTGTCGTGTGTCTCGGAGTCTACGCTCTGTAACTGTGAGAGGGTAGAAAGTCGGGGCCTGCGCAGCCTGCTGTCCCTTGACGTACGTATCCTCATCCGCCCAGAGGCCACGGGCGCAAGTTTTGAGTGCGTGCGCGTAGGGCGAGCACAGCGACACTTGCAGCAGACTACAATACCAGCAGCAGTAGCTTGGTCTCCGTCAATGTGAGCTCTGCCCCTTGCCTGCAGCAGCGGACAAACCCCGTGCTTGCAGTGGCTAGGATGCGTTTCCCGTCAAAATTTCAAACAGCAGCAGTACAGCAGCAATCTCACCACTCTGTCCGGAAATGTAAGAGAGTTTTGATGCTCGTAATATTCGCTAAACAGTCGTTATATTTCCAGACATATTGGTAGGACCAGCACCACTCTGTCCGGAAAAGTAAGAAATTGTCGGTGCTGATATTAATAACTAAAGAGTCCTTACATTATCGGACATAGTGGATTGTTCACGCGAACAACTCAAAATCGATTCTAAAACCAAGTTAAACGAACTCTCCCCGAGGAAAAATCCCGATAATTTAATGCCCTAAAAATGTTCCCCGGGTGTAGGATCGGAGCCAAAAAATCAGGTTTGTTACAAAAATTTCACATATTTGGGAGAAAAAATCAGGAAAATCTGCAAGATAAAAAATTGCGCGAAAAAAACATGGAAATTATGGAAAAAAAGCTCTCCGATAAGAATGACCCTTAGAGGTGCTGCAGTGCTCGGAATCGGCCGAAATTTGGGATGCACAACATGAGACAAAAAACAGCCCCCAACTGAACGTTTGCACTTAACTTGCGGACAGCTGCAGCTCCTATTACGGTGGGCCATAGTTAATAGGACCAAATATTGTTAGCAAAAATAGGGAAATATATAGGGTTTTGTGTGCACCGTAGGTCCTATTTGCTACGGTCCCCCGTAATAACAGAAAACTGCAGCCCGCGAAATCGAGGAATGCTCCTCATGGGGTGTGTAAGGGCGTCGAGTGCGCCAAACGGCAGTCGTAGGCAGTCAGAAAAGACTCACGAGGTGTTTTTCATGTACTCGAAGTTGCTGGCGAGTCGTAGCACAAAAAATCTCGTAGAAACGCTAAAATGCTTTATTGCACGCAATAAGGGAGCATAGCACAATTTATTGGCTGCATCACCGACATCGTGAAGAAATGACTTCTACAACAGTACTAAAATATTGCAATTCTCCAGGCCGATGATATACCGGTATCTCTTTGGTTTTAATAGACGTCGTCGAAGACAAAAATTACGTTCCCGCTACGTCCCGTGATGGGCAGTAGGTTATTGGGCCCAAAAAAAGGCAAAAAAAGGGCTAAAACGCTCAGGATTCTCGCATATTGGCATCAACTACGAGTACTATCCTACAAACGCGAAACACGGATCTTGGTAGCAAATCCCCTAGTCTAATTCCAAGTTGTATGTATATGTTGCCGAAACGCCTACGAGTACGCGCGGGTACTTAACGCATTCCTGAAGGTGCTATAGCGTCCCCCCAACAGCTGTATAGACTACTCGCAGAGCTCACTACTAAAAATACCTACCACGTACTCGTAGCTACCTGGCACCGGGGTGCTTACTACTACTGCTGTCGACGGTGAGGGTCTTGCAGCTGGCAGCTGTTGTTGTAGTTGTAACATCGCGAGGCAACATGTGAGGCACGTATCAGCGAGACAGCAGTACAAATACATAATACGAGCACGGCAGCAGGTTTGCCTGGTACCAAAAGGTCAAGTGTTAAATCAATGCTCCATGACCCAACCAGTCTAATCTACGAACTGCCTGCAACTCCTAACCCGTGGTTCGTTACCGTACAACACGCACGACAACACACACACACACACACCCATCGGCGGGCTTTCGAAGCTGTTTCCTCGACAATGGGGAAGATGCAAACGCCTAACTGGCACGTACGTAGCGATGCGTCTATGGAAATGTCTCGATGGTGGAGATGTGGAGATCTTCCCACCGGGCCACCATTGTTGTGTTGTGGCTGTGTGTGCCCGCCTTGCTTTGGAGAAACTGGGCTCGGAAATTCGTCCCAAAGGGGTACGTGATCTCATCATCCGTGTTAGATACCTGGTACAGGGTATTCGTAGGGTACCTGGTATTCCTTACGGGTGCGTATGTACCAGGGTATATATTCGTATACGTATACAGAATATCATACAAGGATAAAGACCACCGTTCGCCAGTAGTTGTCGACGGGTAGAAAGAACGGTTTTCATGTGAAGAACACACACCATGCCACCATATTTTTCTTTATCGATTTCCGATCCGGAACCGGGTCAGATTTTTTTTAAGTACAGCAGCAGCCTATTATTTATATTTTAATAATAGACTTTTGTAATATGGGCTCATTCTTATCGGAGAGCTTTTTTTCCAGAATTTCCGAACTTGGGAAATAATTGGAGATATGTATCAAGATACGGAGGCGCTCTGTCACTATTTGTGAAATTCTCCAGAAGCGAAAAAAAACAAAAAAAAAGTTTTTGTTAAATTCCACATATTGGGAAAAAATCAGGAAAGCCTGGAAGATAAAAAAATTGCGCGAAACAAGCATGGAAATCATGGAAAAAAAGCTCTCCGATATGACTGAAGAATGAGCCCTCAGCAGTCGGTAAGGTAATGTATTTATGGGGAGTACAATGGAGTGTCTGCGCATAATATTTTTGTTTATCAAGGATTTCCGTCGGAAAGGTAATCATAATCGAAAGCCTTTCGGCATGCGCATAATCGTAGACGAAAAAACAGCTAAATATTGGATTCTTATGTTTGAAAAAAAACACTTGCGGCAGCGGTAGCACTTTTTTTTGTACCAAACGAGCCGAACACAAGAAGTCGTGCAAGCAGCAGCAGTACCCACCTGCAGCAGCAGCAGCAGCAGCAGCTGCAGGAGCAGTAAGCAGCAGCAAGCACTAACAGGCAGAAGTGCGATCTATCTTGCGCTCCTCGACACTCGCTGTGCAAGCAACGCCGCCACAACGAGAAGATCGCCCTCCTTCTTCGTCGTCCTCTCTGGCCGAAAAGGGGTCGAAGATCAGGGGCGTGGCGGCAAGGGTGCACGTGCTTGCAGCACCAGCAGCGCCTGCGACAGCTCTTGCAGCAGCGCTTGCTTGAGGCAGCTCTCTCGCTTCCAGCAGCGCTTGCTCGCAGCAGCGCTTGCTTGAGGCAGCTCTCTCGCTTCCAGCAGCGCTTGCTCGCAGCAGCGCTTGCTTGCAGCAGACCTTGCTTGTGTGCAGCAGCGCTCGCTTGCAGCAGCGCTTTTGTTTGCAGCAGCGCCTGCTCACCGCAGTGCTTGCTTATTGCCGCAGTGTTTCCAGCAACAACAGCAGCCCACTATATGCAGTAGTAGCAGCAGTAGTCGGTGACGTACAGCAGCAGCAGCAGCACATACCTAATAGTATCTGCTGCTGCAGCAGCAGGCAGCAAAGGCATGCAGCATCAGCGGCAGCAATTCTTCTCGCAAAACTCCGCCGGTAGCAGACACATGGTCCGAGGGTCCGAGGCCACTCTCGGGGCAAGCTTGGCCAATCCAAAGCGTCCGGAGAGTTTTCGGCCAACAGAATGCAGCGGTCGAATCTCATATCATACAAATATGGCTCTAGTATAATATGCTATCCAAAAATGCATAACTTCGTCATTTTTGTGCAAAAATGGAATATAGACGAGGCGTATTACGCAGCTTGCCAAGTTGAGTATCAACTTTTTAATCAGTCGAACTCACAGCTGACGTATTTCAAAATTTATAAAAAAAAAATTGATTAGGATATTTAATTAGTCGTCGGTAACGGGGGAATAGATAAGCAAAATTCGTAATATTCTTTCTTTTGCGCAGACACTCTAATAAAGTTTGTATATCGTACGAGGAAACGCATCATAGTCATCAGAACCAAAATATGGTCCGTAAACAATAAACATGCGGGATACCTACTTTTTGGGCCCAGCGTGGGTTCTGAATACTTCGCCCCTCTTACATGAAACCAGGTATCTGTGCGTGCGCGCATACGACGTATTGGGTGCCTTGCCGATAGCTGGTGCTTCAGGGGCTGACTTTGTGGCTCATTTTGCAATTCTCGATTTCGACATGTCGACCAATGCGATGGGAGGACGGGAGGGAGGAATAGAGGTGCGAGGTGGGAGGTGGGAGGTTGTGATCGAACTCACCCACCGTAGATGTTGGCGGCGCTCTCGGCCCTGCCCAGAAGCTCGGCGTGATAGCACACGATGACCGCTTCCTGCTCGGCAATGTCTCGGTCCGCTGCTGCTGCTGCTGCGTCGCCGACGCCCGATGTTCCGTCGGCACCGGCCCTCGCCAGCCTCTGGCACAGCTTGCGCAGGCGGTCGAGAGTGGCCTCTCCCGCCTTTCGCCGGCAGTCTTGGAGCATCTCCGCATAGACCGCCGCTGTCGCTGCTGCTGCTGCTGCTGCTGCTGCCGCCGCCGGTGCCATGCGCTCCCCTTGCTGGGTCGACTCAACGATGCTCTGCATCTCGTCAACGCAGGCCTGCGCCCAGGGGGCAGGCACGGGGGAAGGGGGGGGTAAGAGGAGAAGCGACCTGTAGCTACATGTTCTTTATTTCGAGGGATCATATCTTTACCTGTTGCGGAACGAAGTTATGGGTGCTTGCATACTGCGGGTCTGCAGGTATGTGCGAGATGTGTGTGTGTCGCGTGTCGGTCGAGGCGACAGCAGTGCGGTACACCAGCAGTACGTACACACATGGAAGTGCATTATCGTTGTGGTTGTCGTTTCATGCTGTTGAGTGGTTGGTGGTGCGGCGGTGGTTGGGGAGGTATTTATACTGCGAGTACATAGGGTGGAGGTACTACTACTGGTGTAAGTATACTGCTGTACCTCTGCTGCTTGCCTGCAGTGCTCGGATGCTCGGATATCACATACGGCCGTACTCTTTGTGTATCAAGAAGGCTGTGTGGCCATGTACTGCTGCTGTGTATACTCGTAGAGCTCAAGTATACAGCGTAGTAGTACGAAGTACCAGCTGCCAGGTAAACCATCTTGTGTTTTCGTTGTGTTAATTAAAGAACAATCCGATGCGAACGTTCAGTTCGCGCTGTCTGCTGTTGGAGGCTGTATCTGAGTGAATATGCAGAGGACTCAGGACGTGGGATTCGGGTGCAGTGTTAGGCGCGGCAATAAGATCACCCCGCTGCCACGGCAGCTCACACAGCACAGCATTCATCATCGGATCAACGGGCCTCCTTCTAAAATTCATTCTTCATCATTCACGCACCACCATACCGCCGGTCTTGCCCTCCGAAAGTTGCAGGTAAAATTGCTCGAATCTCTCCTCAAAATTCGACGCCATAGTGCGTTCGTCGTCTTCTATCGGCCTCTCTCCTTCCTCGGCCATATCATGCGAGGGGACGCACTCTTCGTCTGGTCGAGGCGCATCCATTGGGGAATAAGCAGGTTTGTCGAAGGCAGACCTGCTCACACCGGGATAAAACGAAAAAGCGCCTTGGAGTAAAAGTGCCGGTTGCAGGTTATACGGAGTTATAGTATTTCTGGAGGCGTTGTTTTTAGTCCCAAAAGCACCACTGGCAGAGTTGAACGCCTTCCCTGCTGGCGATGCGCGTTGGAGACCGCCTCAGCACCCCGGCCTAGACTGATTTCTTCCTCCACTGCATCGTGGGGGGAGAGGGTGATGAATTGGAGCCCTGGGGGTTCCAGGGCATTACTGAAAAAACGAACACAACCCGTCACATTGCTGTGCTTTTACCCCCGTCGCAATCGCGGAGAGGGTTTGAAACGAAAACTGAGCTAGCTTCTTGCGGAGGGTGCACGCGGGAGCCATGTGGAACTTTTTCGCCGCGAGGAGCCAGAGGGACATGGAGGTGGAGGAGGTCCCGTCGCGGCACGGTGCTGCTGTGGACATGACGACGCTCGATATTACTTACATCACACATCGCTTGCTCGGTGAGGTTTTTTGGTTTGTATTTATCTTTTCTTTTTCTTTTCCTTCGATGACGGTTGTCTGTTTCAAGGTTTTTGAAGTAGAGCTGCTGCAGCAGTGCGTGTGCGCTCGGGTCGGAGGCGTAACCAGCAACGAGCCGCCTCGCCCCGTAAACACACGCGCGTGTCGGGAGACAGGCCTAGACGATCCGCCCTATATGCTGCGCGGGAAACTCACAGGGTGATGCTCGCTCGCTCTCTCCAAACACCAAGAGTGAACGTAAAAAACGTACCTGGTGGTCGTTTTTGGTCTTGCCTCTTTTCTTCTTCGCTGCTATACATACCTGGTACGAAAAATGCACAGGACTCTATAAACGAGTAATTTAGGCTGTGATGCTGTGATGCAAACGGTATGATCCAACGTTAGGAAAGAGCCCACAGTTACGTAACTTCTTGGACATGAACAATGATGTATATACCTTTGATACTATCCACCGAGCGACTCCGCAGCAGAGGCAGCTACAGCGCAGGACAGGGGGTCAGGGCCCCCAGTGCTTCTTGTCACTCCGTGTGGCTATTGGCCAGCCCTCCTTCCCCCCTGCCCCCTCCCGTCCAGCGAACCACGTTCCCTCCCTCTTGTTCAAGCGTCCTTTTGTCGTTCCTTGTTATTAATAGTCTACTCTATTGATGATACCGGTACTTGTGTATCTAAACCAACCCGTCCATTCGCACTCATTTTTTGTATCATCTCGCCGTACATTTCGAGCTTAACCTTTTTAGGCCTGCGGTCCCGCTTTGGGGACAAACCAATCAAATTCCAAGTATTACGGGGGACAATATAAAATAGGACCTACGGTGCACACAAAAACCTATATATTTACCTATTTTTCCTAACAATATTTAGTCCTATTTGCTATGGTCCCCCGTAGTAATTTGTCCCCAAACCAGTCAAATTCTAAGTAGTTTGTCCCCTAAACGGGATTGCAGTCCTGAAAGGGTCAAGTGCAGCAGCACTTATACAGAGAAGAACATACCTGGTATGACGATACGCATCCGGCACCAGGCACACTCGTAGTAATACAAGAATAAATGACCACGAAATGACTGATGGTTAGACCAGGGATACCAGTCGACCCCGGACTGCCAAAAACCCGACCTTTTGTATTACAGCAGCAGTATTTATGCAGTTGTGATACGGATCGTTCATAACCGGCAGTAGTCGGTGTGACGGTATGATATGAGGACATGGGTTGATATGATGAGATTGCCGCGGAACCGTCGTGGCATTTGATCATCAGGTCACGAAGCCCATCCAGCCACACAGGCAGGCAAAGCAGGCACTCGGTATTTCGTACGGAAGGTATTTCCAGACTACAGCAGTAATACCTGGTATTAATAGTCAATTTCCTCCGTATTTTCTTGGTATTTGCCTGGTAATGCCGTTTTTCCCACGCAACGGTTGGCGGTTGGCGGATGGTGGATGGTCGATGGAGGACGCTTATGTTGGACGATGATGAGATTAGACTATATAATAGAATAATACTGCTGCTGTGGTAGTTGTTTGTCTTGTCTTCCAATTGACCCATTGATTCTATCCAACGAAATCAAGTGCACCCACATCCACTGAAAACTTCGAGTATTAATACATAAAGAGGCGATCGTTGATTGATTGATGTACTTGAGGTCTTGCTTGACGGCGCTTCTCGCTTCTCACTCTCTCCCCCCTTTTTTTCTTCTTTTGTTTCCATCTCCTTTTGCCTGGTTTTATGTCGATGCCTGTTTCTTTTTCTTTTTGTCGTTTTTTTCCAGCCAACCACGACGGTGCATTTGTTCTTACTGATACTCGCAAATACGTAAAATACATGTTAAAATGTAGTATTCGTGGTATACCACGTAATGCACTATTAATAGACTCAATTCAATTGCTTTTATGGACGTCTGCGGTATTTCATCTACAAAATGCCTGGTATAAGGAGCCTATACAGGACTGTACGACTACTGTACGACTACCCGAGTATCCCATACATCTCTCGCTCTGGGCTCTGGGTGGCCAACAGGAGGTCATGAGGTCATGCCTCCCATCTGTGGTCTGCTTTCGTGCCTTTTTGAGAATAGGAAAAATTAGTTTTTCGCTTTTGTATTCCCGTCGCATATATGTATGCCACGACCGCTATAACGGAGCTGCCTGTACGATACATACACGTCGTACAGGCATGTAGTTATATTCCAGCTATACCACATCAGCACATTTTGCCTGCTTTACGTTCCATATGAAATGCTAATCTTCAACGATGCGCCAGATGCGTTCTGTGTGCTACTGCTGTAGTAGAGTGGTGTATGGAGCACGAATACCTGTTACTAAGCCGTGTGCGTTCGAAGGTCACACTATTAATGTAGTAAGCAAGAACCAAAGTGAGTTCGTAGAAGAAAGAGAATATTCACGGCTTTTCTGGGAAATAAAAACACACATGAGCCACGAAGCACAGGCGCTTGGTGCACGCACCTCACGGTGACCGCGGCCAACTCGAGACGGCTTGCGACGAAATATGCCTCACGCGTTAGCGCAAGCTCGTCCGCTTCCGTAGACACCGGGTTCGTCAAAATCGAATTTCTGCAGGTCTCGCATTGAATGATGCAGGCGACGAAAGCCAGCAGACAGGCAGACGAACAAACCGACTTATACCGGGTGTTTACTGGTGCTACTACTCTACTTATAGCCAAAAGCTATAAAAACAGCCTCGTTATTTATGCATGCATACACAAATACCCAGGGTTACCATTTCAGACCACCGGTACTACGTACTGCTTGTCACTCCTCTACACTAGTCTAGAAGCTTGTGTGCTGGCGTGTGGCGTGCAAGGCGCCTGTGTGTGTGGAACTCGTTGCACGTGTTCATATACAGTAGTAGTATGCACGCGAACGGGCGAGCGAAGCGTCCACCACCGACCCCCCCTTGATTGCATGACAGTTTCCCCCCCCCCCCCCTATTGTCATTGAAGCTGTCATCCATATGCAAGTCCGCCTCACAAGCGGTTCTTAGTAGGATGCAGCTCACCCTTGATGCGACTCGCCGGACACCTCACGGCGCTTCGCGCTTGGTGCAAGCAATGTCTGCCTGGTCGGTGAAAACCCGACATGCTCTGTCCCGGCATTGTAGGGATGCGAGGGTTTATGGTCATACGACTACGGCCATGCATGAGATCGAGTACATCTCTCCTATCGAGTACAACCCCCCCCCCCCCCCTCTATTGGCTCCTGTAGGACTGTCTGCTGTCTGGTTTTGGTTGTCCGGCCGCGGAGAGCAAACCGTGCCAAAAAAACGTGTGGCGTAAATCTACCCGTTTAGGCGCACTCCTTCAGACGTGCCCGACCAATAAAACGATGCTGTTCAAAGGAGGTGGTGTTTTATCACGAAACTGCTGTGTACGCAAGGAATTTTTTTCCTGACGCAGAGGTTATTTTCGGCTTCTTCGGCTAGCGGCTGCCACCACCCCCACGCGGGGACCCTATAACCGTAACCCTCACCAGAGGCCTGCTTGGCTGGTTGGTGTGCCAGCTGGTCGTTGTGCTCGGAAAGACTCTGTTTGTTGTTCGGGCACATCTAAGGATTTTTTTTTTTTTTTTTTTTAATCCTCCGGCGGATTGGTACAAATAAAGCTTAATCTCACCACACTTCCACGTTCCAATTTCGTGTCGTGTGTCAATTTAGCCCATAGTTCTCCTGAAGGGGCAGAGGTACGCGAGATCCCCCGCCCAAAAAAACAAGAAACGTAAAAAGCCGTGCAGGTGGCATCAACGACCCTGGCACACGCTATGATATGTGCAAGTACCACGACACAGCAACCGACGATGATGCTGGAATGGCACGGCAAGCGACGATGATAACTGGAAGGAAAATGTGCGTGCCAGGTAGCCCTTTGATGATGAAAGTATTACACTGGCCACATCTGTATTTTGTATCTTGGGCCTTCCTATCACCTATCACGCAACTGCGTGCAATGCGACGGGACGCAACGCGTCGCATCGCAACGCCAAAGGCAAGATCCGAGTATACAGCAGCGTAATGCTCTATACCAGGATGTACCAGGTAGATATCATGCCATAGTGGTATCATACAACAGTTGCCAGCAGGTACGTTATTTTTGTATTTGAGCTTAAATTCCTTCCTAACTGCACCACCCCCGTCTGGGGGACACACTTCCCTGAAAATCGAGTGGAATGGTATTTGCGGTGTTACAGCAGTAGTAGTAAAACGGGTTGAGAGCAGCAGGATCGACCAGCTTGATCGAACGAGCTCACAACAGCTCTTAACAGGTGTGGTGCTGTTGTTCCTTGCGGTTGTATGCATTTGCACAATATCTCGGTTCAATCTATGGATATGGACGAAGTGTTCATTTACCTAATCTTTTCTACCGGGTAATTTAGTGGTGTATAAAGTGGACGTTGCCTCGCGACTGCTGCTTTCGTTGTGTTGCAGGGGAGCCGGCAAGAGCAGCGCCGCAGTACAGAAGTATAGTACCTGTTTCGTTTGTTCTCGAATCATTAGCGAGCAGCGAGCGGTCAACAGCAGTTGCAGCAGCCCACACGTGTGTACAAGTACGCAAGTAAGCACGCAGAAGTATACCAGGTACTTTTTTTACCTGGTACCTGGTATCCGGTACTGCATTAATATGTTACTGATTCGTACTCGAAGAAAAGAAGCAAATTTTCATTTTTTTTTGTCTTCATGTTTTCATAAGTATGTACTGGTATAATTTCGGGGTGTTGGACCCTCAGGTCTCAGGTATCAGCGGGGCCAGCCAGCCGGCCGCTCGGCGGGCAGGCGGTCGAGCGGGCGGGCGGGCGCGCGCGGGCAGGGAGTTTTTTTTTTTAATTGCAATATCATATTGTAAGAGTCCAATGATTTGCGCTCACCACAATGTTCCGATATTTTCATTGTCCTACTGCTGCTGCTACTGCTGCCACTGCTGTTGCTGCTAGTGTGTGTATTCTTCGCTTTTTAAATCGTTCTTCATTCGCTCCGGCCAGGAACACCCAGTGTCCAGGGTCCGTGCTGGTGTTGTACATACGTATTATTCCTGCGTTTGGTTACCCAGTGGTTTGTGGAATTGTGGAGACTCTCGCGCTGAGTTTAGGTTAGGTACAGGCCAACTACTCACGATTCGAAGGCGTTGGTATTGAGGGCGACCGCTTCTGATTTTTTTTTTCAACCCTTTTAGGACTGCAGTCCCCCTTTTGAGGACAAACGACCCAAATTCTAAGCAGTTGTCCCAGATACGGGACTGCGGTCTTATATGGGTTGTTGATGCACGTCTATCAACATGTTGTACTCGTAGGGTCTCGTGGTGAAGGGGGGAGGGGGTGTGCTTTCGCGCCCCCCCCCCCCCCCCCCCCCCCCCCCCCCCCCCCCCCCCCCCCCCCCCCCCCCCCCCCCCCCCCCCCCCCCCCCCCCCCCCCGACATCTCGGGTACATGAGTGCATGCAGAGCATTGGCCGGACGGCGGGTGAACAGTCGCACTTATTACCGGGTATATGTCCTCTGGGTTAACTTCAGCTTCAGGCTATCATATAATTTGTCGTGTATTCCATACCAGGTATACCTTATACTGAAGTATTGTGCTTACAACACGGGTAGGTATTGCCTTCGTAGCAGGTATCGCATACCAGGTACCGGGTACTGCATGTATTATGCCACTTTGTCCCGGAACGTAATGATTGCTTCGATTATACAACAGGTCCACGGACGCTCCGAGGTATATGTACTTCATACTCCCGAGTATTCTCGGCAGTATCGAGTACTCGGGAGTATCGAGTACAATTCGTGCTCCGAGCACTGAAAGTGTTGCAGTACTGGCCGCCGAAGTACTGCGAGTACTAGGTACCAGTAGTACTGACGGCCCAAATACTGCGAGTGCTGGGAGTTTCAGCAGTACAGAACCCCGAGTACAAGTAGTGCCCGCAGCAGTGCAAACATCCAAAAGACTTGGAGTACTCAAGAGTATCAAGAGTACTGATTCTGTGAATGCGACGAATACTCGAATGCATTATACATATACTCCCGAAACATTGCCAGTATTCTCAAGTTCTCCAGTTGCCCTCCCCCAAAGTAATTTGCTTCAACTCCCACTCGTGGGAGCATCCGTGATTAGTTTTTGTAATAAAGCGGGGACAAATGTTTCGAATCGGTGCACATATGGTCGAAGTATACTTCATACTCCGAGTATACTGCGCACATTGGTAGTATTTTGTCACTACGAGTGCTCTCAGTACTCGCAGTACCAACGGATGAAATACTGCCAATACTTGGCAGTGCCCGCAGTACATACCCGAGATGCTTGAAGTACAGCAGTATTCCACAGTATTGAACCCCGAAATACTACGAGTACGGCAGTATCCGAAGTATGAATGTAGAAATATCGAAACACTGCGAGTACTCGCAGTAACCCACAGTATATAAAACCCAAAAACTCCGTGTGCACGAAGCAGCTGAAGTACTTTCTGCCGGAAATAATATACGTTACTCTAAGGTACTGGGAGCATCTGTGAAGAGGGCCTCATAAATCGAGACATATTGTTACCAGGTACATACTTAATATGTATTGACTCAGTATATATGTTCCAGCGTTTTTTTTTGTTCTTTTTCTTGGAAGGGTAGCAGTGCGAAGGGCAAAGCGGTGCGCATCAAACGAACGGACGGGCGGTGTGTGTATGTCAGCGCGTGAGCGAGCGGTGCGCGTGAGCGGGCGGTTGCAACGGCCAGACGGCCAGCGAGCGTGATGTGTATCGTGTATCGTCTACCTGGTACTGTATGATATGTACATGTCATACATCGTCGTACGTTCGTGTGTATGTATATATTTGTACCAGGCACGAGCGTTGCCAATGGTGCTACAGTATGCCTAAACAATGGCGCATGACTACGTCCTACGTCGTATTACTATTAATAGTTACGAGTACTGCCTGTAAAAATACCAGGCTGGTAGGGTACACGATGATACCTGGTATCATATCATACACCATTCACACACTGCTTTATTTTGCATGGTGTATGCCATTGGTCGAGGAGGAACGCACCCGCCGTGTGGTCCCGTAGCGTAGCTTACCGTACCGCGCGTTACCGTAACGATACCGTACCGATACCCAACTGCACAGCACATCACCGCCGTGCCTTGCCTCACCGCGCCATATCGTACCATACCATACCGTGTACCATACCGTGCCGTGTCAGGTATTGTATCGTGCGTTGTATTTTGTGCGTATGTACACCCGTCATATTTTTACCAAAGACCCCCAAAATCCGGGTCACTAGTGCCGGCACTATAGCTTGATGATTGATGATTTGGTGATCGGGTTTGATTGGTGTTTGGGTGTGGTCCATTAACCATATACATATACCTGGTACCTGGTATATATATATATATATATATATAAACACCGTTATAATAGTATACGCATCACTGGATAGGTAGGGTGTAGACACTATAGCAGCAGCAGTATTAATAGTACGTATGATATGTATGATATAGTGTGAGGTGTAATTTTATATTATTAATACCTGGTATAGACTTGCCAGGTATATTCTTTCCAGGTTTATTTATCAAGAGCTGTTGGATTATATGTACCTGCTGCGACTATACACGATGTGCGCCCTCACCGGGCGAATGCGTGGCAAAACGGCCATCCATGCATGTCACGACCATTTCATCGTGCATGTATGCGTCCCGGGGTCGGGGGTTGGGGGGGAGTACGTAGTGTTTGCGTTTGTTGTTAAAACTTGCCTTGATATTGAGGGACAGAGTGATACCTCTTTGGAACTACACCCACTTTTGGGGTGACAAATCACTTGGCATTAGTGTGGGTGCGTTTTGCGGTGGTCAACAGGGCAACATGAACTTTTTTTCTCGTCCTTGATTCGGGGGAACAAGAAGAAGAAGTTGTTGCTTATGACGTGCTCTGCTGTACGGTGCGCCCCAACGGTACGCGGTGCTCGCGATTGACACCGTAAGGACCACAGAGCAGACCTTTTTTTCTTGTTCCATGTTCGAGCGTACGGTATATTCAAAAATCCCCGTTTTACCTCGTGATGCCGAGTGGTTACACACATATAGGGGACTGCCTCCATATGGAGCGGAAGGTGTGTTCAAGTGAAACCTTTCTTTGTTGTTGATACCGGTTTTCCTTCCTGTTTTTTGTTTTGCTCTCCCTGCGTTCAACTCTCTTTTCTGTCGAATATCGAAACACAACGGGCGAATCTTGAGTACAACAGCAGGATATCAGAAGTGTAACTTGCTGCCTGGTACCAGTAATAAATAGACTAGCCATTCGTGCGAGTGGCCACGGGTCACTGTTTTTTTTTTACCTTAACTGTTATGGTCAATCCTGCGGGTGGTGTGAGAGCTTCCGCCATCTCCACCACCGCCAGTGCTACAATTGCATATGGCCCGAGGTATTAATTACTACTGCTGTACCAGTAGTTTTTAAGTAATACCTCTGGTACTACTATAATTATTGGCAATACCTCTGGTACTTCTCAGACCATCCGACAGTGATACATTTGGTATCCTGGTATATTGTTGATATCATTGTATGATGACGCAAAATTGGTTCCGGACTTCTGTTGCTAGTATAAACAGACAGGGGTCGAGCATGCCTATGGACGGCTGTCGACGAGAGACCCGGAAGCTGACGAACCCGACGAGCGCATCCTACACGTTACGTCGCACTTTTCGTAGTACACTGTTTTTTTGTTTCTTGTTGTGTTTTTCTCTGCCCATTTTCATCCTCTTCGCACAGAAACCTAATGCTGACTGTAATTCCAAACAGATTGTCCCCCCAAAACGTGGGTTTGGGCGTGTCGAGGCCTCTTTTGGGCGTACCATAATATTACTTTGAGTGTGTAGGTATATATAACGTATCACACGGGTGATGGGCCAACACCCCCCCTCACCGGGACGAATTTTCCGAGCCGAGTTTCTCCAAACCAAGGGGGGGGCACAAGAGCAACGAAAAATGGTGGCTTCGGGAAGCATATGTCGTGGAGATCCTTGTGCATAGACGCATCGCTCGGCGCTTGCACCTTCCCCCATTGCCGAGAAGCCCGGCTTCGAAATCCGTCCAAGGGGTGTGCTATTGGTGCGTCATCGTGAGTGTGTTTTTTATGGCAGCCGGTTAGTCAAGGAGTCAAACCTCGGTTGTTTCCTGTCTCGTATATAAGCATCTTTGCTCTTTTTTTCAAGCAAATCGGGTGGGTGGCAGAGGGCAGGTGGCAGGAGGTCACGGCAACAGCCACGGGGAAACTAGTACTCGGAAAAGAGCCGGAGGGCCGGAGCCAGCGATGCTCTCAAACTCGGATGCCACATAATGGGCGACGTTGGTATGATTCCGAGTGTTTCATGCGTGTGGCCGTGCGCTGCCAGTTGAGTGGTACCTGGTATCTACTTGTGGCATAAACGAGGGTCCGGGATGACCCCGGCTATCTATATTATTAATAGCTCACGCTGAGAATGATCCTGCTGCTGTATGAATTCGTTTCTGCACCGATGCTGCAGTATTTGGTAAGACTCGATGGCTTCCTCAACGACAACAGCAGCACGCACGCACACGCTGTCGTCTCGTCGTCTCTCGTGGTGCTGGGCTGGCTCAAGCACTCCCTCACTCGAGAGCACGGCCTCACTCAAGCACAAAGCCCCTCGTGCACCCCCCCCCATCAATCACTCCCTGACCTACAGTCCCAATAAAACGCTCAACTCTATCGTAACCACCCAACTAACCCCCCCCACCCCCTCCTCCCCCAACCCCTCTCTCCCCCTCCCCCGACCCCCCCTTTCCCCCCTCCTTTTCCCTTCTTCCTCTCTCCCCCTTCCGCAACCGCTTTTTTCCCCACGCCCTCGACACCTCTCTAGCCGTCGGTTGCCCCGTTGACGGCCCGAGCGCCCGCGGCGAGAATCGGAATAACGTAGACGATCTCTCTAGCTGGCTTGTCAACGACCACAAGGGCCACTTCCTGATCTGGAATGTTTCCGACCACCGTGATGGTGGTGGTGGTGGAGGCGGTGGCGGTGGCGGGGATGGGGTCAAGGGCGGCGAGATTAAGGTCTCCCGGAAGATGCACCAGCGACTGCTGGGACAGGTGTTGGACGTTCCGTGGGTCAGCCCGAATCGACGCTGCTACGTGCCGTCCATCCAGCACTTGCTCCGCATCTGCTACTCGATCAAGGTGAGGATGGGAGAGGGAGGAAGGGGGGGAGGGGGGAGGGGGGGAGCAGGGGGTGGGAGAGAGGGAGAAGGAGGGGAGGAAGGGAGAGAGGGAGAAGGGAGGGAGGGAGGGAGGGAGGAAAGAAGGAGAGGGGAGCGAGGGAGTGGAAGGGGTAGGGAGGAAGGATTGGGGGGGCGGAAGAAGGGGAGAGGGGGGAGGGAGGGAGGGGGGGTTGGCGGGAGTCGTTAGAAGCGAAGGAAACGGGGGGGGTGTTGTGGGTAGTTCCCGGTCATACCTTGTTAGTGCGTTTGAAGCTGACTGGCCTTTTTGATGTCGCGACGCTTCTGACTTCTGACGGGTCGGGTCGGCAACACCTCGCGACGCCGCCCGCGAAATATCTCTGCATCTCGGCACTTGACGCGATGGGCCCCGCACCGCGCGCGGTCACTCAGAGCCGGGAAGAGCAGTCATCGACGGAGTAACTCTCGCTACCGAGGGGTGCATGCGTTTCTTGTTTTTTCTAACCCCAGCCCTGACTAGTCCCCCCACACCTGTATCTCTCGTGTGCGTAGCGCCGCAGGCATTCCTGTTCCTCCCTGTGTGACATATTGGTTTGTGTGTGAGGGATTGGGGGTACGCTCTCTCTCCACCTTTGACCCCGCCCTCACGTTTGATGTGGTCGGCCCTGTCGCCATTTTGCCGCCGCCTCGACCATGCCCTTATTTTTTGTCTCGTTTCGTTTTTGCTTTGCTTTGCGTTTGCTGCACTTTGCTTTGCGTTTGCCTTGCTTTTGCTTTGCTTTTGCTTTTGCTTTTGCTTTTGCACCGCTTGGCCCGACGGCCCTACGGACCGAACCGATCGACGGACGGACGGATGGATCGGTGGATGTACCGACGGGCTGGCTTTTCATTCAGGGGTGGCTCGACCTGAACCCCGAAAACATGGCGGCCGTTTTCTGCGCCAACGGGAAGGCGCGGACATCGGTGCTGCTGGCGTGCTTTCTGCGGTTTGAGGGGGAGGAGTCGACTGCGATGGAGGCTTACCGACGGGTCTGGGCCAAGCGAGACCCCGAGCAGGAGCCGGAGCAGGCAAGTCGGAATCGAGGGGAGTGGAAGTGGAGTGAAAGATTACGTGTGCTGCCACGAGCTTTTTAAGCCTTCTTGGCGTTGTAGAAGTGCAGTGGACAGGAGTGAGTTGGAGAGCAGTCGAAGTGGACAGGGGTGAAGTGATTGACCGGCACTGGCAATATTTATTTGGGGATTTGGGGATTTTTGGGGGAGTTTTTGGAGTTGTGTCGTTTTTCCTGCTCTTGGCGGGGGGGGGGGGGGGGGCTTTGTTTTTGGGTCAATTGTTGGATTGTTCTTCGGACCGGTCATGGTTTTTGAGACATGCAATTAGATTGTTCTTCGGGGCCGGTCTTGATTTAGGGATACTCCCTACCAGGTACTCCCTTGGGGTTGCTCTTTCGACCGGTCTTGATTTTGGGATCGTTTGTCCTGTTCATTGAAACGGTTCTTGATTTGTTGTATTTTGGGCTGGTGTTGGTTTTTGATTTATCCTTTTTGGGTTGTTTTTTTTTGGCTGTCGGGGGATGCTCGAAAGTTTTTTCTGGCGTGGATTGGTGGAGGTGTTGCAAAGCGTTGGTGTGGATTGTTGAGGTTGCTGCAAAGGCTTTTGGAACGGGTTGTGCGTTATTGGTTACCCTTTTGTGCCACTTCAACTACTGTAGGAACTCACTCCTATTTCATGCAGTTTCGCAGCTCGGACAGGATGATTATCGATTCCCACTTGATGATCTAAATCTTTCAGGGAAGATCTGTATGATCTGCAGCAGTAGCTCATGTTGCGGGGTGGAAGCCGTATTACCTGCATGATCTACAGTAGCACATGTTTCCTGGGTTGGATCTGTACTGCACAGATCCTGCACAACCTCTCATAACGACAAGCTAGGATCTAGATGATCTATCTGATCTATCTGTAGATGCTCTTGTCCGACGCGTGACTAGTTTATTCCCCAAAAACGTGGGTGCAGTTCTAAGGTGGATGATGATGCCTTTTCGGGTGTTTTGTCGTCCGTCTTGGTGCTTGCAAGTTTGTGATGGGTCTCGCGCTGAGATGATTCCGCAGGTGTCGGGTATGGACCGCTGCGCTTCCGCAGGTGTTGCTCCGATTGTTGCTAAAATATGGATGGTATCGAGGTAAAGTCTTGGCCATGGTGTGGGTACTGCTGTAGTGGTATGGGAAGTTTTATTGCTGCGAGTCTTGATACTATAGTACCGGGGAAGGGAACTGGTATGTGCCTTGATACGGGTCTTTGAGGTGCGGCATACATTTTGTTGGTTTGTATCCCCTCCAACCTAATTAAATAATCAGAAAACACCCTTCGCCCCCGCTGGTGTGTCCTGTTGATGTGAACATGCTCGAATCCCCCCCTCCCCCCCCCCCCCGTCCTCCTCCCCCCCCCGGCACTGCTGTATCCCAACCCCGCTGCCTCAGAATGACACAAGGACATTCGCCCCCCCAAGGGCTTAAGGTTGGCAAAAAGTTTCAGTGTTATATATGGAAATAACGTAGTGAGCGCCCAAATGTTGGAGGTGTCTCTATTAGGAGTAGGAACGGTGCCCCGTCTTGAAAGGGATGCGTGGTCAATGGTCAAATGACTAAGGCAAGCAACAAACGAGTACCCCCCCCCCTCCCTACCGCCTCCTCTCCTGTAGGTGACCCTACACACACCCCCCGAGCCTGTTTTCTCTCTTCGAGAACTTCGATCTCTGCATACGCCAGGGGCGTCCGCCGCAGGGAGGGGCCGGAGGCGGGCTGCTGGTGGGCGTGGCCGTGAACGGCATCCCATTAGCGGATGCTCCCGTGCTTGAGGTTTTCGGGCCGACGCAACTGCTCTTCTCCAGCGAAGAGGAGGCGGAAGATCACGTGGTGGGTGGAGTGGTAGAAACTGGGGGGGAGGGGAGGGACGGGGGGGGGGGGGGGGGGGGGGAGAGGGGGGGGGGTGAGGCGTACTCATTCGTTGTTTGCCTTAGTCATTTGGCCATTGACCACGGATCTCTTTCAAGAGGGATGGGCGGGGAGGGGGTGGGGGGGGGGGGGGGGGGGATGGGGGGAGGAGGGGGACTGGAGGGAGTGGGGGGGTGGGGGGGAGGGCGGAGTTCTTGATGGAAGATGGACGCCCTGTCCCTCCTTGCTTAACTTTCTCCTCCTTCGCTCGTTTGCCTTTTTGTTTTTGTGAACGTCTCAATGGCGGGGGAAGAAATCAAGATTTTCGACTATAGCTGTAATTGCTGCTGTTTGGTGCATCTCTAGTTTGGGCCTTCCTTCAGTGTCAGATGATGTGTTGTTTGCTTAACTCGCGCGTTGAATGGGTGGGTTAATGATGAAGTGTGGGGGCGGTACGGGAGACAGAGCGAGAGAGAGAAATATGAGAAAAACATGAGAGATAAAAAACGAGAGACAGAGAAAAAGACAGAGAGAAAGATAACGAGAGAAGGGAAAAGGGAGGACGACGGAGAGAGAACTGTTGAGAGAGAGGTGGAAACATACTTAATTGTTCTTGCTGCTGATGTGCTTTCTATGTATACTGCCCTTGTTTTCTTCTCGGGAAAACAACAGCTGTGGAACGATGATCAGGGTTTTTTCAAGATCAACCAGGTGCTGGCCGGTGACTTCGTGGTGATCGCCAGGTTCAAGGGGACCGACGGCGGCGCGCAGACAGGGCCAGACGGCGTGCTGTTCCGCTACTGCAACCACACTTGCTTCTTGCCGGCGGGACAGGTCATGCTGCGCAAGCGTCAGGTGCGTATCTGTTGGTGTCGGTTTGATGTTGATGTTGGTGTTGGTGTGTTGGTGTTGGTGTGTTGATGTTGGTGTTGGTGTGTTGATGTTGGTGTTGGTGTGTTGATACTGGTGTTGGTGTGTTGATGTTGGTGTTGGTATGTTGATGTTGATGTTGGTGTTGTAATTAGCGGTGGTGGTGTTGACGGAGGTGTTAGTGCTGGTTTCGGTGGGGTTGGTAAAGCTGTCGTTTGCTTCAAAGGTACATGATACCTGCTGAGAAAAACAAGCAACACACGGAGGACAGGGTGGCTTTTCCGGGGCAGAAGTTGGGAGCGATACGAACACCATGGGTGATCATCGATCACCTCGGCCGCGTTCGACAGCAGTGATTCAGACGGATGCAGGACGATTAAGTCAACAGCTGGCTTTACTGCTCGCCCCCGCTATAGACATACCAGGTACCTCGTACTTCAGTAGGTAAGCAAGGGCTGTGGTCAAAGAAGAAGCGATAACCCCCCCCCCCCCCCCCCCCCCCCCCCCCCCGCTTCTCCCCCCCCCCCCCCCCCCTCGCCGCCTCCAACCCTCCCTTCCAACCTCCCTCCCCCATACTGTCACCCCTCACCACCCCACCCCACCCACTCCCCACCCTTTATCCCTTTCCCCCCTCCACCCCCTGATGCTGCCTGTACGGGTTTTTCGCTTTTGTGCGCACTGTTTTTTTTTTTTTTCTTGTTCTTGTTTTTTTTTTGCTAAGGTGGACGTGATGCCGAGTTACAGGGATCAGATCCCGGACGATGTGTTCAGCATGTCCTTGGTGATCGTTCCGGACGTTGACGACGACAACGGGTCGAGTTTCTCTTTTCAGGAGCAGGACCACGTCAAAGTTGGCCCTGCAGCAACCCAGCAAGGTGAGGCTTTGTTTTTGCCATCTAGACTCAAGAAAAACGCCTTAAAACGATAAAAAAAACGCCTGAAAACGAATAAAAAAACACCTTCAAAACCACAGAACGCCTTGGAAGCGCGGGCTTTTGGTGTACCTTTGTTTTGAATTTTGAAGTGTGTGTTTTGTTCGTTTTTTTTAGTTCGACGTATGCGTGTGTTGTGTCGTCATTGCGCAGTGGGTTGAGTTGCGAGCGCAGGCGGAACGGTGCCCGGTTTTCTAGGGAAGTGGTATGCAGGTCCCTTCTCGCTCTTCGCGCGTTGACGAGCGTGTGTTGTGCCTCGTCACGCCCAAGTTGCAGTGGGTGGGGTGGGTTGCGGTGGGCTGAGATGTCCCCCCCCCCCCCCCCCCCCCCAACCGTCCGCTTTCCCCCCTCCTCGCTCCATCTCCCTTGTGCACTGCTGTTCTGTCTATTTTCTGATCACGGCGGCATTTCTCCCTTTTGGACTTGCGTGTGCTCTTCGCGGCAGGTCTGGCGGACCTGAGCTCGTTCCACTTCGTGACCCCGTCTCTGCCCCGTCTGGACAAGCTCTTGGGGAAGGGGTTTCCACCCGAGGCGTCCACACTAGCGCTGCAGCTGGCCAACAACGACCTAAACCTGGCGGTGACGATGATGGAGGAGACGCCACTACAGGAGCTGATGACGTACCGCTTGACGCTGTCGCCGAGGTCGTCGGAAGGTTTTTCGCCTAACCGACGGACGAGATTCAAGTCAATTTCGGTTGTGTCGCCGGGGTCGATGCTGGAGTCGGACCAGGTGGGGTGGTGGTGGTGGTGGGGGGGGGGGGGGGGGGGTGTGTTGGTGGGGGGGGGGGGGGGGGGGGGGGGGGGGGGGCGGGGGGGCGGGGGGGGGGGGGGGGGGGTGGCAGTCGGGGTGGGGGTGGGTGGTGATGGTGAGGGTGGTGGTGTTGGGGGGGGTGATACTGGTCGTGCGAGCGGGTGTGACGATTGTGGTGGTCATGGTCATGGTGGTGTGGTAAGGGTCGTATTGTTGGTGATAGTGGTGGAGGTGCCCGTGAGGGTGTGGACGGGGGTGTAGTGATGGTAAAATATACGCGCAACCTGCTGTAGAGCGAACCTACGGTGGTATGTGTTGTTCCGAAGCGTTTGATTGGAGTGTTGGACGGCGTTCCAGAGTCCGAAACCGCCTGCGCGCCAAGTCGGGGTTCACCGTACCCGTGCTGTGCATACACTTGAGTAACAAAAGCAACCAACGTTCGCCCAAGTGTGAGGAACCCCTTTCCCCTCCTACTCCCCGCCCGCTTCGGCCGTCTTCCTGACGCGACTGACGCGCTCTTATGTACACGCTTGCCGGTGTTTCTATCTCGCGACGACAACAGGGAGACCTGTCGCTCGACCACTACGACGACTCTCAACATAGTAGAGGGTCGCTCGTGACGGGCGGGTTCAGCAGCAGTGCCATCGGTAACGGTGGCGGCGGCGGCTTAGGCGGTGGAATCGGACCGATAGGTGGCAGTTTCGCAGGGGCGTCCTTGAACGGCGTCAACACACGCGGAGCTTCCGGCGGAAACTCCTCCAGCAGCGCCGTTCCGTGGGGCTCCGGCATGGGAGGAGGAGGAGCAGGAGGAGGGGATGGGGGGCAAGAATGACTCGGGCGGCCAGCACTGTGTGGTGCCCGGCGGCATCTGGTTGCCAACGCCCCGAACACAGGGCACGAGCAGTTTCTCTCCGAGCAGCAGCGTCGGCGGCGGCGGCGGTGGCGGCGGTGGCGGCGGTGGCGGTGCGAGCGTCGCGAAGGGCGCCGCCGCTCGGACGGGGACGGGGATGGGTGGGGTTTCGGACGCCGGGAAGAATGCCGCCGCGGGGGGCTTCTTCGGGAATGATGAGCCGCGCTGCGCTCGGTGTAGCAACACGGACGCCAGCGCACAAGCTCAGGTGAGGTTTTTGTCCTTTTTTTGTGCAAGCGGAAGGTGGGATGGGATGGGGTGGGGTGGAGTGGAGTGAAGTGGGGTAAGGTGGGGTGAGAGAGGGGGAGGTGGGCAGGGCAGGGCTGGGCTGAGCTGGTGGTTTCGGCAAATAGGCTGGAGAGGAGTGTAGCGAATTTTCCCATTTTGAGTCTTGTGTTCGAGGACAGATGTATAATTGTAGCGTGTACTATAAATATACCTATCATGATTGAGAAGAGAACGCCGTCGCTGGATCGCGAGTGCTTTCGGGGTGCCAAAGGTGGACAACCTCCTCAATCCCCCTCGTCCTCGTCCTCCTCCCCCCCCCGCCTCCATGCCCCCCCCCCCCCCCCCCCTATGTTCACGCATGCGCTTATTTCACGACGCTTTGTTCCACGCGCTGCTCCCCCCCCCTCGTCTCGTCAGGTAATCACGTGCGGCAGCTGCGGCAACGGTTTCCACACGTTTTGCGTGGGTGAAAAAACGTGTGCCGCACGGACTCTTTCCTCCAGAGCAGCGCGACCTCCGCGATGCCTTCGTTGCGGAGAACTTCGGCACCCGGTGGCAATGCCCCAAGTGCCAGACTCAGGCGGCGCAAGCGTCCCCACCCCGATCGAACGGCTCGTACACGCCTCCGTACAGAGATTTCGACTCGTCCCCCTCGTCGGCGCAGGGGGGAACACGCACATCCGTGCTAGCCCGGGACATGAGCGGGGACTCGCTCGAGGGCGTTTCGCCGGCTAAGCAGGCGTCACCCGCGGCGGTGACGGTAGCGGCAGAGGTGGTGGTGGTGGCGGAGGCGGCGTCCGCGGCCGCTCCTTCGCCCTTGCCTTTACCCGTGCCCTTGTCCTCGGTGTCCCCATCTTCGGCGCCGCGTCTAACCTTGTCTTCGACGGCTCCGCAGGATGGCAGGAAGGAGCGGAAGGAGCGGAAGGAGCCTCGGAAGGAGGCTGATAAGGAGAAGGACAAGGTGGGGGAGCTGGGGGGGAAAGAGGAGGAGGAGAAGGAGGAGGAGGGGGGGAGGGGGAGGTAGAGAAGGAGGAGGAGGAGGAGGAAGGGGAGGAAGGGGAGGAAGAAGACGAGGCGGAAGCGCGGACGGAGGTGGCCGGTTTTGGAGAGAGGGTGGGAGCAGCAGCTGTCGAAACAGAGGTGCGGTCGAGCGAAGAGGGGGAAGATGGGGATGGCCCCCGCTGGAGTGATAATTCGTCGCCGTCGTCGCCAGAAATGAAGGTGGTGATACCGGTAGCAGGGGGCGGAGGCGAGGGCAAAGGGGCTGTTTCATTTTTTACGGCCTTGACGAGGAGCGGTTCGAGGCTGGCGACGGCGACGGCGGAGGTGTTGGGAGTTGTGGTGGAGAAGCCCAAAGAGGTTGACGCGGGGGCAGAAGTAGCAGAAGGACGAGAGAGCGTCGCTAAGGGGGAAGGGGACGACGACGGGGCGGGCAGGCTTGTGGGTTTGGAGGAGGGGGGGGGAAAGGAGGAGGAGGAGGGGGGGGAGAAGGAGGAGCTTAAGGAGAAAAGTTCGGTAGAGAAGAGGGACGCGGAGCAGAAGAACGAAGAGGTGGCAGAAGTAGAGAACAAAGCGGAGGAGGAGGTGAAGGAGGAGGAAGATAATGAAGAGGACAAAGTAGAGGAGAAGCAGCCGGGCGAGGTCGTCGCCGCTGCAAGTTTTGAACCCGACCACCCTGTCGCCGGACGCGAAGAGCTGAACTGGTCTGAGTTAGCCGCGAGGTTGGGGTTGACGGGAATCGCGACAGTAGCCGCCTTTCCCGAGGCTTCGGGGCCGGACAACGACACCCCTGGTGTCGAATCACTGGAAGGCGCTCCCGTTGGAACGGAGAACGACGAAGGCGGCTTTGAAGCGTCAGTCGGCGTCAAAACGCCCACTTTTCCTGTGGGGTCGCCCGCCGCAGCGTCCGACGAAAGCCCCCCACGAGTCGCCGCCGCCGCTGCCGATGGCGACGGGGTGGCAGCAGCAGCAGCAGCCACCCCCACCGTGCACTGGGACCTCGATGATGCCGTCGATGCCACCTTGCCCGCCGCCGTCGTCCCCGCGGTGTCGCCGTCCTCCCCTCCGCGACCGCTGCCACTGCTGCCTCCGCTGTCTGTGACGGTGACGCCACCGGAGGGGCGAAAAAAGGACGGTGATAAGGATCAGGAGCACGAGCGCGAGCAGGAGCAAGGGTCGGAGCAGGAGCAGGAGCAGGAGGGGGTGGAGGCGGAGGCAATGGTGGGGGCGGGGGCGGTGGCTGATGGCAGCGGCAGCAGAGCGGGAAGCCCGTCGCCAGAAACGCGGCCCCTCTCCATTGCTCTGTTTCCCGTCGAGGGGGAAGAACAACCGAAGCCCCCACCGTCGGAGGCGGACGATGAGCCCGAGAGAGGCGCTCTCTTGCTCGACTTCCCGCGATCGCCCCTAGCATCGAACGGTAGGCCGCGGCCGCCGCCGCCGCCGCCGTCTCCGTCGCTGTCGCCGTCGCCGTCGCGGTCGTCGTCGCCTCAACCCTTGGTAGCGGGGAGTCCCCTCTCGGCTACGTTTCGGAAGTCTTGCCGAGATGGTTCGAGGTCACCCCACCTCCTGGCCCTGGATAAAGGGACGGGGCGCGATGTCCTGGAGACGAGCAAGGGCCCCGTGTGGAGCCCGTGCGTGTCTCCGAGACGCCACTCTGTGGCGGGCTCCGGGCAGAAAACGCCTGAGCTCGGCGGGATGTCTATTCGCGAATCGTCAGTGTCGCCGGCGCCATCGCCGCCGTCGTTGTCGTTGTTTTCGTCGTCGTCATCGTCCACGGCTGCGACTGCGGCGGCGGCGGCGGCGGAGGCAGCGGCAGCCGCGGCGGTAGCGGCGGCAGCGGCAGCGGCAGCGGCGGCGTCGGCGGCGGCGGCGTCGAGAAGTCGGTCCCCGCCGCGGCCCCCCACGTCCCCGAGGGAGTCGAGGGGGCGCGAGGGGCGTGCCGCGCGAAGAGACTCGTCTTCCACGAGGGGGTCCTATCGTCGGTCTTCATCTTCGTCGGTAGTCGTTAGACCCTGGGGACCGTCGCAGGATCTGAGCGACAACGAAGTGGAGGGAGTCGCTGGCAGAAGAGGAAGCGGTGTCGGTAGTGGTGGCGGCGGTGGCGGCGGCGGAGCGCGGGGCAGAGCTGTCGGGAGACACGGAAGCTCAGGGAGCGTGCTCAGCGTCGGCAGTGACGACGAGGACGGGCCCGCCGGGGCGGCGGGGGAAGGAAAGCTCGGGGGCGCGGGGAAGCCCAAACTCCGGCGGGTCGAGAGCCTGAACAACCTGAAGGGGGACGGGGAGGAGGGGGCGGCTTGGGGCCGAGGGGGAGATCGCTGACTGGCGCTTACAACGAAAGCGACGCCCTGGGTATGGACCTGGCGGCGGTCGTGACCCATCTGAAGCAGGTTTGTCCGATGTCCTCGTGTTTTGCGCTCCTCTCGCTTGTGGGGAGGTGGGGGCCTGTTGTCGTGGTCTCTGCTACAAAAGAGAGGGCGAGGAAGGAAAGGCGTCATTTTTCCCCACGCATTTGAACGAATTAGGGAACAAGAAATGCTTACGAGTACTCATACGGAAAACGTTTGTTTGTTTTTGGCCAGTTGCCCCTCGACCTTTGTTGGCCGGTCGCGTCGACTCTTTTTGGCCAGTCGTCCTGCCACCGTTCTTTGTGCTTCTGTGTGGCATTGCGGAGAAAAGCTTAGAAAAGAGACGTTCCTTTTTTTGTGGGGCTGAAGGATGGTATCACTGGGAGGGTTTTTACATCGGGCTGGTGCGGGGAGAACGTGGCTGGCATTTTCATCAAGGGAGACGCGTGCTTAGGCACACCTCCTCGTCTTTGCCCTCCGTTCCACCTCTTCGCAGATACTGTTCGACGTTAGAGACGGTGGACGCCGATCGTGTGCAGCACTCTGGCAGTATAAATTCAACCCGCGGCCGCAGACGGTATTGTCCCGCAACGAGCTCTACTGATATTTGGGGGGTGTGTCCAAACACGGCACGGCCCCTACTTATTCATGTATTGCTCTTAGTGTTGGTCACTCTCTTCCGCCCTCGTACGCTCAAGATGCCCCTCTCTGCCACCGCCTCCTTACCTCGTGCCTTGCTTTTTGTTCTTTTTGTGCGTTGCCGTCTTTTCCCACCTCGTTTTTTTTGTTGCTGTTTCGTTGTTTTTTGTTCGATATTTTGTACGTGTCAGGACGGTCTCACCCCGGAGAAATTCCAAAACGCCCTCCTGAAAAACCACCACAGGCCACCGTTGGTTCTGTCGCCCCGCTCCCTACAGCGCAGCAAGGATTCAGAAACCGAAGAAAATCTTGACCAGCAGGGAAACCAACGTCGAACACCCCTCTGGGGCGTGTTCGGCTGGATTGGCGATGTGGCAAATCGAGTAACGGGGGCTGGCGGTGGCGGTGGCGGTGGGAGTGACGCTGCGAGCGACGCTGCGGGCGACGCGAGTGTCCAGCGTGACGATGATAAGGGCGTGGAAACGCCCGGCGCTTTCGCTAGCGAGCAGATTGATGGCGTCGACGCTAAACAGCTAGGAGTTGCGGAGGCGGCGGCGACGGTGGAGGTACCGGGAGAGGCCAGTCAGGCGGTGCCGACGGTGCCCCCGTCGCCTCGGCCCGTGAGTTCACCCGCCTCCCTTTCGCCGAGGGCGCGGAAGGCGGCCGAGAGGCGGCCGAGACTGCGGCTGCTCTGGCCGAGACGCGGGCGGCAGCGGCGGCGGCGTCCGTAGCGGCGACTGCGTCGGTGGCCGAGGCTCCAGCGATTGCCAGCAGGTTGCCCGAGGTTCCGCCCGACTCGAGCGGCAAAGAGGAGGCCGAGGTGGAGGCGGAGGCGGAGGCGGAGGCGGAGGTGGAGGCGATGGTGGCGGCTAAGGTGCAAGTGGCGGCGGCGGTAAAGGAGGTAGACACGAAGGCGGTGACCACGGCGACAGCAGCTGAGGCGCTGGCGGCGGCGGCGGCGGCGGCGGCGGCGGCGGCGAGAGACCCGCGCAAGGACCCGGAGTACGCCAAGTTCTTCGACATGCTGGAGGCGGGCGTCCCTCGCGAAACAGTAGAGCTGGCCATGGTTATCGAGGGGAAGTACCCGGCTGTCCTCAATACCCCGGTGCCGGGCCCGGCCGTGGTGGAAGCGACGTCCGCGGCGGCTTCCGAGGCTGCGGCGGTGGCGCTTGCGTGGGCCAAGCGAGCGCCCGGTACCAGACCGTCCATGCGTGATTTGGAAACACCTCCCCGACGGAGCGTCGTTTCGTCTCGTTCTCCCCGCTCCGCGCGAGAGAGGCGGCGCCGTCCGGGCAGGCCGAGGACGGCGGCGGCCGTGGCAACGGAAGCGGCGGAGGAGGCGATCGCCGGCCTCGCGCCGGCGCGGGAGAACCCCCTCTACGCTCGGTTTTTCGATATGCTGGCAGCCGGCACACCTAAGGCGGGGGTCACGGCGGCGATGGAGGTGGAAGGGATCGACGCTGCTATTCTCGACGCTCCGGACGCTCTGTTTCCGATGCCGTCCCCAAGAAAACAGGTAAAACCGGCCGGGAGCGTTGAGTCGACGTCATCGACGGCGGCACAGGCGGCGCCAGAGGTGGAGGGGGAGGAGATGGGGGCCACAGCCACCGGCGAGGCGGCTGAAGGCGCGGAGCTGGCGGCGGCGAAGGCGGCGAAGGCGATGGAGGAAATATACGCGCATATTGCCGCGCAGGAGGCGGCGATGGCGGCGGCGGCAGTGGCAGCGTCGGTGGCCCCTACAGCGGTTGCGGCGAAAGACCACCCGGACTACTTCAAGTTCTTCAAGATGTTGAAGATGGGGATGCCGAGGGGGGCGGCGCTGCAGGCCATGGCCAAAGCGGGCGTCGACCAGGCCGTGCTGGACGATCCAGACGCCATGCTGCCGTTGTCGGCCGCGCAGCAGGCGGAGCTTTTGGAGCGCGAGGCAGAATCAGGGGACACCAGCGGGGCGGGAAGCGGTGGGGCGGTGGGCACGACAGGGCGTACGGCAGTGGTGGCTCCCACCGAAGTTGCGGCAAGGGACCACCCTGACTTCTTCAAGTTCTTCAAGATGCTGAAGATGGGGATGCCGAGGGGGGCGGCGCTGCAGGCCATGGCCAAAGCAGGCGCCGATCAGGCCGTGTTGGATGACCCGGAAGCGATGCTGCCGTTATCGGCCGCGCAGCAGGCGGAGTATTTGGAGCGCGAGGCAGCAGTAGCAGCGGAGACCCGGGGGGCAGAGGGCGGCGATGCGGCGGATGCAACCAGGCGTGCGCCAACGGCACCGAACGTGGTGGCGGCGAAAGATCACCCTGACTACTTCAAGTACTTCAAGATGCTGAAGATGGGGATGCCGAGGGGTGCTGCTTTGCAAAAGATGGCCACGGACGGCGTAGACCAAGCGATTCTTGATACACCGGACGCGGTGTTTCCTTGGCCTCCTTCGGAGAGAGAGGAGGCGGTGGCTGCAGCTCCGGCAGTGGCAGCGGTGGCCGCGGTACCGGTGGCTCCGACCGCTGTTGCGGCGAAGGACCACCCGGACTACTTCAAGTTCTTCAAGATGCTGAAGATGGGGATGCCCAGGGGGGCGGCGCTGCAGGCCATGGCCAAAGCGGGCGCCGACCAGGCCGTGCTGGACAATCCGGACGCGATGCTTCCGTTGTCCGCCGTGCAGCAGGCAGAGTCTTTGGAGCGCCAGGTAGAATCAGGGGGAATCTGCGGGGCGGCAGGCGGTGGGGCGGCGAACACAAGTGGACATACAGCGGTAGTGGCGCCTAGCATGTCGGCGGCAAGGGATCACCCTGACTACTTCAAGTACTTCAAGATGCTAAAGATGGGGATGCCAAGAGGCGCTGCTTTGCAGAAGATGGCCACGGACGGCGTAGATCAGGCAATTCTCGACACTCCGGACGCGATGTTTCCTTTACCATTATCTGAGGGGGCGGAGGCAACCCCGGCAGCGGTGGCGGCGCCAAGCATGGTGGCTGCAAAGGACCACCCGGACTACTTCAAGTACTTCAAGATGCTGAAGATGGGGATGCCACGCGGGGCTGCATTGCAGAAGATGGCTACGGATGGCGTAGAGCAGGCGATTCTCGATTCTCCGGACGCGATGTTTCCTTTGCCACCGGGAGAGGGAGGAGAGGCAGCCACTGTTGCTCCGGTGGCGGCAGCGGCGGCGGCACCAAGCATGGTTGCGGCGAAGGACCACCCGGACTACTTCAAGTACTTCAAGATGCTGAATATGGGGATGCCACGCGGGGCTGCATTGCAGAAGATGGCCACGGATGGCGTCGATCAGGCGATCCTCGATGCTCCGGACGCAATGCTTCCTTCACGACCTTCGGAGAGAGGAGAGGCAGCTCCGCCAGCAGCAGCGGCGACGACGGCGGCGCCAAGTATGGTTGCGGCGAAGGACCACCCGGACTATCAGAAGTACTTCAAGATGCTGAAGATGGGGCTACCGCGCGGGGCTGCATTGCAAAACATGGCCAAGGCCGGCGTCGATCAGGCGATCCTGGACACTCCGGACGCGATGTTTCCTTTGCCACCGGGTGAGGGAGAGGAGGCAGCTCCGGCGGCGGCGGCGGCGGCGCCTAGTATGGTTGCGGCGAAGGACCACCCAGACTACCAGAAGTATTTCAAGATGCTGAAGATGGGGCTACCGCGCGGGGCTGCGCTGCAGAACATGGCCAAGGCCGGCGTCGATCAGGCGATCCTGGACACTCCGGACGCAATGTTTCCTTTGCCACCGGGTGAGGGAGGGGAGGCAGCTCCGGCAGCGGCGGCGGCGGCGGCGCCTAGTATGGTTGCGGCGAAGGACCACCCGGGACTACCAGAAGTATTTCAAGATGCTGAAGATGGGGCTACCGCGTGGAGCTGCGCTGCAGAACATGGCCAAGGCCGGCGTCGATCAGGCGATTCTGGACACTCCGGACGCAATGTTTCCTTTGCCACCGGGTAAGGGAGGGGAGGCAGCTCCGGCAGCGGCAGCGGCGGCGCCTAGTATGGTTGCGGCTAAGGACCACCCGGACTATCAGAAGTATTTCAAGATGCTGAAGATGGGGCTACCGCGCGGGGCTGCGCTGCAGAACATGGCCAAGGCCGGCGTCGATCAGGCGATTCTGGACACTCCGGACGCAATGTTTCCTTTGCCACCGGGTGAGGGAGGGGAGGCAGCTCCGGTAGCGGCGGCAGCGGCGGCGCCTAGCATGGTTGCGGCTAAGGACCACCCAGACTACCAGAAGTTCTTCAAAATGCTGAAGATGGGACTACCGCGCGGGGCTGCGCTGCAGAACATGGCCAAGGCCGGCGTCGATCAGGCGATTCTGGACACTCCAGATGCGCTTTTCCCAGTCGCCCCGGCCGCTGGCACTGGCGGCATACCGCCCCCACCTCCCCTGCCAGGAATGGGTGAGATGCCGCGGCCGCCGTTGTTGGCCGGAATCGCGAACGGGTTTCCGCGTCCACCCCCGCTTCCGGGGATGGGGGCGCGGGGTCCTCCATTGCCGCCGCCGCTTCCCGGCATGCCCCGGGGACCCGGCGGGCTACCGCCCCCGCCGCCGCTTCCCGGCATGCCCCGGGGACCCGGCGGGCTACCGCCCCCGCCGCCGCTTCCTGGCATGCCCCGAGGACCCGGCGGGCTACCGCCTCCGCCACCGCTGCCTGGCATGGGCGGGGCTGCAAGGGGGCTGCCGGCGCTACCACCCGCGGGGATGCCGCGGCCGCCCGCGCGGGCGCTCGCCCCGAAGAAGGCTAAGGACAAGCGCCGGAAGCTCCACTGGAGGTCCATCCCGCAGGCGCGGCTGCAGAAGGTGGAAGAGAGCGTCTGGGCGGCGGTGAGTATGTATGATATCTATGACTACAGTTTGTATGGTATGTATTACCGGGTGTTTGTGGTGTCAGGGTACCGGGAGGGCTTGGGTTTCGGTGGAACGCTTGTTGGTTTGTTTCACCGGGTAGACTAGCCGTCCTCAGAGCAAGCGCAAGCTGTACGAGCACCGCCTTGGGTTGCCGCGGCTTGCCCACGCGTCTGCTCACGGGGAGAATGCCGCTCCCTGGTCGTTTAGTTTGTTGGCTGGTTGGGGTCCAGATCGTGTGACGACGATACAGACACGCCTCGCAGACAACATCCTGTCATAAATTCTCCTTTGAGGTGCTCTGTGGGCGAAACCTCCAGCTGCATTGATCAAGGGCGTAAAACCGTGTGTTTTTTTATTAGTCCATTCGTTCGTTCGTTTTTCCCTTTGCTATTTTGGGATCTTGATTTTCAGGCGGAAGTGAGCACGGATATCAAGATCGACCTGGAGGAGTTTGAGGAGCTGTGGGTGGAAAAAGCGGAGAAGGTGGCAGCAAAAAAGAAGGTACGAGCCGCCGCGTCGCGCGCGCGACCGGGAGGGCAACGCCACACCGCACCGGGCGCCGGGCTGAAACAGGCACCGATTAGATGCGCTCGATATTTCGCTGTGTACGCATGTTCTTCATAAACAACCGGTCTAAATTGAGCCATGATGGTCGTGCTGTAGTCCGTTTCGATATTTTCTATCAAGCTGTTATGTTGTGGATGGATGAAGTATTGTTTTTGTGCAAAGGTCGAGGAAGGCGCAGGCAGGCTGTCTGCTCCCTCCGCCCCCCCCAGCGCAATCCCTTCCCTGAAAAATATTACTGGACGCCGCAGTCGATTGGACGCCGCAGTCGATTGCGGCGTCATGTCTGACGAGGGCATCCGTGAGACTGCTTTCTGCCTCGTGTTCCGTGGAGGGCGTTGTGTCCCGAGCCGGGTGGAGCGAGAGACGACAGCCGTTTTCACAGGAGGTCGCGGAAAGTGTCGTGTGTGTATCCTTAATGGACAAGCCACCAGATTTCATATAAAGATGTCAGGGTTCTAGAACGCATGCCGGGTTTATAAATATTCCGGCAAACCGTTGTTGTCGCGGGAGGGGTGGTCCGCACAATTGTCGCGTGGGCTCTGCCGCCGCGGTCATAGCGTCGCGTAGCGGTTTAGCAGCGCAAAGCGCGGCACGGAGGGGGAAGTTGGTGATGGTCGAGCCAGATCCCCTTATCGGAGCAGGGCGTGGCTGGGCGTGGGCTTTGCGGTTGCGCGTGCACTTGCACACCAGGAGGGAGGGAGGGAGGGGGGCGCAGGGCGAGAGAGTAGGGCAAGAGTGCCTTCTCTCGAAGGCGAAGATTTTATTGACGTCTAGCTCTCTCTCCTCTCTCTCTCCCCCCCCTCTTCCCCCTCTCCCCCGTTGTTATGCTTGCGATTTCGGCATGTGCTGCCGCGTCGTGTTGTGCCGTGTCCTGTCGTGCCTCCTTCTCCTCCACCCCATCTTCCCGACCGGCGGTTGTCGCTCAACAGCTGGAAGAGGCGAAAAAGAAGGACGTGAAGAAGGAGGCGCCGAAGGAGATCTGTCTGCTGGACGGCAAGCGCGCGATGAACACGTCGATCGCGATCGCGCGCATTAAGATGTCCTACGCCGAGACACGGCAGGCCATCATGAACATGGAGGAGACGGCGCTCTCATCCAACGTCCTGCAGTCGCTCCAGGTTTGCTCCGTTTTTTTTTCGTGGTTTGGTTCGCTGCAGGGGCTTTTGGCGTGTGCGCTTGTTCTCCGGCGTTGCTTTGCGTATGTGCGTGTGCGTGCCCACGGGCGTGTTGTCTTTCGTGCCTTTGCGTGTTCGTGCGGCATGGGTGCGTGCGCGTATTCGCGTGTGTGCGCGGGGTAAGTTCTTGCCGCTTATCGCCTGTACCACCTCTTTGTAGTACGTCTTTACCAGGTATTTGTTATTGCCACCCTGTGCGTCTCTCGAGGCCGTCCTGCCTTCCTCTTTTTCGTTGGACCCCGGGCGTTGATGTGTTCATTGTTTTGCAACGGTGGAATGGGTGTGTCGCTCGCGCAGTATTTTTCTTGCTGGCTCAGACGGCGCGATGTAGCTAGAGGTTAGCAGCCTCTTTTTTGCTGCCACAGCTCTTTGGACTGGTCTGCCGGCTTCTTCAGGCTGGTACCGTTTTCACTCCAAAGACCTCTCAACCGCCGGATATTCGTGGGATGGCCGGGTTAGTTTGCTTTTTTTGGACGGGGAGCGGCGCGGTTAACGTCATCATGGCATGGTCGGTCATTCCTACCTTCGCTGCAGCAGTGAGGACACCCACACGCAAAATTTAACCTGGCCATCGGCTTCTCCTTACCGTCGGCGCTTTTTTTGTTATTGCTCGACAGGAGTTCATGCCGACGAGCGAGGAGGAGAAAATGTTGCTGAACTTCAACGGCAACAAGGATCTGCTTGGAAACGCGGAAAAGGTACGAGATGCCGCGCACGAAATGAAGTCGTTTTCCCTCCGTCGTGCACGCTTGTCGGGGCGTTTTGTGGGTGCGAGTTGTTGTTATACTATTAACTCATCGGCATGCTCTAGTCCGAGGCCACAAGATTGGCTCAAATCGTTGTGGCGGAGAGTATGTGTAGCCAGGTTTATACTGTTGGTAGGCCTTTTCTTGTCGGCATTTTTTTCCCTTCATTTTATGGTTTTTGCGATTTGGGGTTTCTGTCATACACTTTGTCGCAGCCACGTAACGTGCACGTCTATGGGAAAAAGAGTGAACATCATTGTGGACGTGCTGGATGTCGTCGCTTGGTAGCTGTGACGTTTTTGCGTTTGTTTTGGGGGGTGGGACTCGTGGGCATGGATGGTAGTGATGTCGGTACACAAAGGCCAACCAACCGTTATAGAGTAGGCCAAATTTCAGGGCCCTCCGACCCTGCCGCTGGACTTTTTTTCTTTGCCGAGTACCAGTATTGCGATAAAATGCCAAGGGTACGCCTGTAACTGCAGATGCGAATACGTAGAACCTCCTGGCTTGATGTGAGGACGGACTTGCTACCGTAAGTGAGAGTGCGAGGTGACGAAAGGACACAATACGCCCCCGCACAGCCGAAGAAACACCTCCGTCCTCTTTGATTTTTGAAGCTCTTCACTCCAGCTCCATGTTGGCAACGCGGGTAATATCGCGAAACCCCCCCGCACCTACCCCCCCCTCCATTTGACGCTGTCATCCATATGCAAGAAGGTAGGTCTCACAAGCAGTTCTTAGTAGGATGCAGATCACTTTTCATGCGACTCGCCGAACCTCTCACGGCGCTTCGCGCTTTGTGCAAGCAATGCCTGCGTACTTGGTGAAAACCCGACGTGCTCTTCCCGGCATTGTAGGGATGCGATGGTCTATGATCATACGACTATGGCCATGCGTGACATGAGTACACCACCCCATCCCGCCCTCCCTCTCCATCCCTCCCCCAACCCACCGCGCTCGAACCCCCCGCCGCCGCCGCCGCCGCTGCCGCTGTTTGTTCGCCAGTTCATGCTGGAGATGATCAAGGTGCCGAAGCGTGCGCAGCGCTTGGAGGGCATGCTGTACAAACAACTGTTGGCGGCGAGGCAGGAGGACATGCGCTCCATGGCGGGGCTGATCAACTCCGCCTGCCTAGACGTACGGCTCAGCCGGCGCTTGAAGAAACTCCTGGGCATCATCCTCAAGCTTGGGAACCAACTGAACGAGGTGCGAAGGACAAATTGCTGGAGATATTAGACGCGTTTGCTACGGTGTGTGTAGGCTTTGGGCACCTGATTTTCTGCTTCTACACCTCCATCACCCCCAACCACCGACTTTTGATAAAAAGGGTACGCTAGTAAGCCCTGTCTCAGAATCAATCCCACGGGCTATTAATAGTTATCTAACGAATGCTCATTTTCATCAAAACATACTGGGTAGCTACTCAGTTGAGGAGCTTTTACGTCAGTGAGAACTGTTTGAGCTCGAAAGTGCAAAATCCTTTTCGTGGCACGGCTCTCCAGAGGGCTTTCACGGGCGGTTGTTTGTTCGTGGAGGACGCGGGGAGCGAGGGGGGGGGAGCGTACTGATTTTAATGCATGGCCGCAGTGGGATGACCTTAGACCCTCGCATCCTTACAATGTCGGGACGGAGCACGTCGGGTTTTAACCGATCAGTCACTGCTTGCACCAAGCGCGATGCGAAACGTGAGGTGTTGGGCGAGCCTCATGAAGGGTGAGCTGCATCCTAGAACCGCTTTTGAGGCGGACTTGCATATGGATTACGGCTGCAGTGAGTTGGTTTATTTTCCGATGTGGCAACTTCCAGAGGGAGGGGGGGGGGGGGGGGGATCTGCGAAAGCGAAACAGGGATAGACTTCTCTCGCGTTGGTCGTATATGATAGGGGAGTTCGTTCCTGGGCCAGGACCAGAGAGGGAGGGGTGGGGAGTGCGCGCTGGTGGCGATCATGATGGTGCAGGAGTCAGTGCCAACGGATGCTGCGGAAGGCAGGCACTGCCCCCGCTCCGTCGCTTGCTCCCAGTTTGCTGCGCGGCAACGGGATTTGCCACCGCTTCCGCCTGTGCGTGGTCCTCGCTTTTGATCGGCTTGTGTGCACGTTTGTTGCGCGTTATTCTGCTGTAAGTCGTGCAGTCCTGCCCACCTGGGTAACCGCACCCACATTCGCCGCCGCCGGATGCGCGGTACTCACTACTCCTCGGCCACTGCTGTTGTTGCCGTCGTCCGTCGTTGTTATGGTCGTTGCTGTTGTCGCTTATGTGTCTGTGTCTTGTCTGTGCAGGGCCAAACGACGGGATTCACCCTGGACTCTCTCCTGAAGCTAAACACGGCCAAGGCTTTCGACAAGAAGACGAGCATCCTGCACTACCTGGTCATACTAGCGAGGAGGAACGATCCCACCCTCCTCGACTTCAAGGACGTGCGTGTGACATCCGATACGAGCGCGAACGCGAGTACGGACCGTGGCGGCACTGACTGTACCTGTAGAGGCATGCAGGGCGCTCGTGGCATCTTGCGGCGTTGCATGCGGCACAGTACACAGCGACCCGTGAATGGGCTCCACCCGCAGCTCGTCACAGCGCACAGCGACTCGCAGAGAGCTCTGCCCCATCGGAAAGGCGGCACTGTTCAGAGCTACTCATAAAAGAGCTCCGTTGATGGCGACGTCGTTTGTGTGTTTCGCAGAGGGCCAATCAACAAGAGCGCCAAGCGTGCCTAAAGGGCAAGTTTCGCTGCGCGCAACCCCCCCCCCCCCCCCCCCCACCACCACCCATATTTCGGCCAACACTTCCGCCACCCTCTCCCTCCCGGACATGCGCGCGCGTTCCTTTTCTCATTCGTTCCCTCCATCGTCCCTTCCAGGATCTGAAGCACGTGTTTCCCGCTTCGCGGCTCCTGATCTCGACGGTCACGACGGAGCTGACGGACCTGTCCCGGGGGTACGCCTCCTTCAAGCGGCTGGTCGAGGGGGACCCGAACCTGCGGCCGAAGCCGCCGGAGCCCTCGCCGAAGTCGGGGGGCGGCCTCCCTTCCCCGAGCTTCTTCGCGCGCACCATCAGCGCCAGCAGCGGCTGCGGCGGCAGCGTGGGAGGCGGGGATTCGGAGGGGACGGGGGGCGAGTCGTCGTCCCCTGGGAGCATGCGCTCCGAGAAGCTGGCGACGCTGTCTCGGCAGAAGACCGAGAACCGCAAGAGTACCGCGAACTCGGGAAAGGTGGGGGGTGGGCGGTGGGTGGTGGGTTGGGCGGGGGTCGGGGGCACGTTTGAAAGAGGGGTAGGAGGAGGAGGAGGAGGAGGGAGTGGTTGCGTTCGTGGGGATGGAGGTGTGGGGAGGGGAGCATTATGTCATACCCGTTCGTATGCATCGGAGCATGTGGGATTGATTGCTTGCTTGATTGATTGCACGCGGTGTCGTCGGGTATGAGACATCCGCGGCTCCGGTCCATTGGCGTAAAGAACGAGATTAGCACAGACGGGTGGTGGGGGGTGAGGGGGGATGTATCTCCGGAAGCCGGCGTGGCGTTCGAAAGGAGACGGCAACGGCGACTTTCGGGCAAGTTGGCCGTGAAGAATCCGGGTGCCGATGTGCTGGAGAGGCACCGAGTAGGCGCGTGCTAGAGATAGACCGTTATGTCGGCTGCCGCTTGTGCGGCAAGAGGGAGGGAGTGCATGTGCGTTCCATCCCATGAAACTGGAGCGAAAGTCGTTTGTTTTTCTCAATGCCTCGAAATGCACGGCGGATTGAACGCACACCGAGGCGTGTCTTGCTAACTTGTTGCCTGAATTATTCCACCATGTTTCATTCACACCAACGGGGCGGCAGGTCATTGTGAATTTCGACATGGCGACAGAAGCCGGCCGTGCGGCCGCGCTGAAGGCTAGCCAATCGGCGAACGGCACCACCGATGGTGCAGCAGGCGTCTTAGCGGAACTTCCCACGGTGGAGGAGGCGGGAGGGGCCGACCCGGACTCCGGCAGCATCAAGGAGAGCGGGTGGATTTCGTCGGTGAGAGTGTAGGCGATGGGCAGCGTTGGCGCCCCGCCGTCGAGGGTGTGGCGTTGGCTTCTCTCGCGCGAGGCTGCGCCGCTTTTACTGGGTCCCGTTCTTCGACACTCGGTTCCTATCTGCTCCGCCCCACCTCCCGCGCGCAGCAAACAAAATCCACGGCCTTTCTTCTCTCCGTCCTCGTGGTAAAAAGCGTACGCGAGTCATGTAGCTTACACGCAACTTATGAACAAACCTCACTATCACGTGTACTGTTGACATAAGAGTTGCTGTGATCCGAACCTGACCTCCCCCCTCCCCCTATGCCCCGTGCGCCCCCCCCCCCCCCCCTCTTGTGCAGGGCCTCGGCGGCTGCTCGCTCCCGATGCCGCGCCGCCTGGATCCTGAGCTTGGCGGCGCGGACGCGCCTCCGGCGCGCCTGCTCACCGGCCGTATCGCAAAGGTGTGTAAAAAGCGCGGCATACACTCAAGGAGGTTCTTTATTGTGGCGCAACAACGGCTATGCTTCTGTTGCCTTGTTTGTGCTTCAATTCGTCGTGCAGCTTTGATGGGGATTCCCTTGCACCGCTGCTGTGCGGTATATGCTGTATAACTTCGGCGCCATGTTGATGTTGTCTGTTGAGCTTTTTGGGGTGTTCGGTTACAATAGCAGACACGCCAGCTGGGTTAGGACGGGGAGCAGCGGCGTGCCGAGCGCCGTCGGAAAGGGCGGTCCTTTTGAGCGACTAACCGGGCGCCTTCCAGGCCTATTGTAGAGCGCCCCTTCTGAGCAGCAGGCACATGAAAGCATGTGTGCTTGCACGTGCGCTTGTGCGCGTGTGCAGCGAGCGCAGCGACTTTGCGAAAACAAAGCCTTGGCTCTCGATGTGTGCGCGGCACTGTCAGTGCCGGAGCAGGTGCAGGTGCAGGTGCAGATGCCGAATAGGTCCTTCGGAGATCAAATGGCGGAAACTGCCCAAGGTTCCCGTAATGCGTTGATGTGCTTTTTTCTTGTGTGCCGCCCGTTCTGCACCCGTTCCCTGTCGCTCATGAATGCTGCCCCGTTTCAGGGTCTTTCCGAGTGCTCGCTCCCGATGCCGAGCCGTCTGTCACCCGAAAGCAGGAAGGTCGAGGCGGCCACAAGGATAGCCAAGGTGCGTTCTCGCGGTGGTCATTTGTTTTTACACCTTTTTTTTTCGTTGAGGATAGGAGTGTGGGGAGGGAGAGGGGGAGGGGGAGGCGAACCGATTTCCAACTGGTCGAATGATGCTGCAAGGGTGGGTTGAGGTATTTGCGGAAACTGGCCTTGCACGAAGAACGGCGGAGACTGCGAGCCTCTATTTTTCCGGTGGTTGCGAGTGCTGAGCAGACGTTTTTTTGTGCTGATGTGTGATGTCACGGGCTTCGCTGGAAAATCGCCTTATTTGACGGGTGCGGGTGTGTCGGAAGCGTGGTCGAACCCGACCTGACTGGTGGGACCTCCGGCGTCCCCTCCCGCTTGCGCTGTCACTTGTCGAAGCTGCTGTTCCTGCTCGAGCCGTGTGCGTTGAAACCCTCGCGCCCAAACTACGGTGCCATCAACGCGGTCACGCGTAGCGAACAGTGCTGCAAGCTGCAAGTTTTTTGGAACACGCGTGCCACCTGTTTACAAGGTCTCGACCCCTCAACGACTTAAGCGAGCCTTTCCCCATCCGTCCCCCACTTCCTTTTGTTTATTTTCTAGGGCCTCGCCAATTGCTCCCTTCCGATGCCGAGCTCTATCGCTCCGAATGCACCAGCGCCACTCACCCATTGGGTCACCGAGGTACCTATCCCACAGCGGCGGGTTGGTTGTTTTTAATGGTGTTCGATCGGTTGCCACGGCCGGGCGTGTTGTGTAAATAGGTTGCTGCTGACTAGTGCCCCGCTTTGCTCTCGCTTTTTCTCTTCCCCCTGATTGTGAGGCTCTTCCGGAGAACCTTCGTGACATGATCCGCTGGCTGCTTCGCTCGTTTCTCGCCGCCGATGCTGAAATTTTCAAGAGTTAGCTGGGGTGTGTGCCATCTGGTTGTGATGTCGACTCCGGTTCCTCGTCCGACCCGCTGCATTTTTTTTTTTTTGTTTTTCTTCAGGGCCTCGCGAACTGCTCCCTCCCGATGCCGAGCGGTATCGCTCCGAAGCCGCCGGCGCCGCGAAACCACCGGATCACCGAGGTATCTATCGCGCAGCGGCGGATTGGTTTGTTTCGATGGTCGATCGTTTGCCGCGGCCGGGCGTGTTTGTAAAAGCTGTTGCTGCTGAATAGTGCCCCGCCGGACGACATCTGTCTCGACCGTTATTAGGATTTGGCGCGGTGCGGTCCCGAACCATGGACAACGAAGGGAGGAAGGAATGTACTCGTAGTCGTCGTATATGCCACGCATGCAAACGCCTCGGGAGTTAGTTCTGGCGGCGTCAACGACAGGCCGTGTTGAAACCAAACCACGCCGAGAGCACAACGCAGAGCCTCTGGCAACAGCAGCGGCTGTAGCAGCATATCGCCACCAGCAGAACAGTAGTAGCAACATCAGCAGTAGCAGTAGCAACAGTAACAGTAACGACAACGACGGCAGCAACGCCCAGCAGCAACCGGCGACCCGTGGCGCGCAGACGGGGGGCTCCCTCGCTTGATGCAGGGAAAGTTGCAAGTTTACCTGTCAGTGCAAGTGCCGCTTGCCAAACCAGCGGTCGTGCGAAGAACCAGGGAAGCGTCTCTCTCGTCCTCCCTCCCCCCCCTGATAATGAGGCTCCTCCGGAGAACCGTCCGTGATGCGATGCACTGGCTGCTTTGTACGTTCCTGGCTAACCCCGATGCTGAAAGCTCTAAGAGTCTGGGGACGTGTCACCTCTGCCTGTTGGGTCATCTTCGCAACGAATAAAGACAGTCATTCTCCGTCCGTCCCCCCGCTTTCCTTGTTTTTCTGCTTCAGGGCCTCGCCAACTGCTCCCTCCCGATGCCAAGCTCCATCACCCCGAAGGCGCCGGCGCCACCGATCCACTGGATCACCGAGGTATCTATCGCACGACGACGGATTGGTTGTTTTCTATGGTCGTAATTCGTTCGCCGCGGCCGGACGTGCTTTTACTAAACCGACTGCTGTTGAATATGGCCCCACCAGACGAAGGCAGTCTCGGCGGTTGTTACGCTGTAGCGCGATGCGCGCCCGGACCATGGGTCACGAAGGGAGGAAGAACTTGCAGTCGCCGCCAATGGTAACGCAAGCAAGCGCCTCGAAGCTGGTTTTGGCGGCGTCAACGATAAAGCGCGCAACCAGGCAACAACGCGTGCGCCACAGAGGCGCTCTCAGTAGCAGCAGTAGCAGTAGCAACAACAGCAGCAACAATGGTAGTAGCGGCATTCAACGAGGCGTGTCGCGTGGCGTGACGGGCTTCATTCGCGCGATGCGGGGGAAGTGGAAGTAAGAAGGACCCGTAATGGCGGAAGTGCCGCTTGCAAATTCCAGCTGTCGCGCGAAGAGGAAGGGCAGCGCCTCCGCTCCCTCCACCCCCGCACCCCCCCTCCTCCTCCGCATGCTTCTCTTAAGACCGCCGTGATGTGAACTATTGCCTGCTTCGCTCCTCCATTCCCGGTATGTGATTCGCTGCCTGGAGGTGTTCTACGATAGAGGGTCACCCTATATTTTTCTGAGGCTCTTCATTTAACCTTAAGGAGCTCCATACCTCACCCGAAAACTGCCTTCAGCAAAAGTAAAATTGCATCCCGATGAAGAATAATCCCATTTCCCAAGTATGCAGAAACGTCATTTTTCGAACAAGATTGGCATTGCGACTATTTTGGGCTAAGGAGCCCCGTCATTCAGAAAACATTTTAGCGGAAATGTGCTACCTCTATCGTAGAACGCGTCCCTGATTCGCTCCTCCGTCCTCCGTTCCTTTGCCGCGGACGTGCAGGGCCTCGCCAACTGTCTTATCCCGATGCCGTCCAAACTTGCGCCGGCGCCGGGCAAACGCTCTCGGCCCGCCATTACCCCGAGAAGGACCCCGAAGAAGTCGCCGAAGAAGCTAGAGCCGCGGGAGGTGCGTCCGGTCATGCTTTGGTTGCTTATGAGCGTTCCGGGGGGGGGGGTGCTGGATTGCACGGTGAACTCCGTTGTGATATCGGGGTGCGGATGGGGGGGGCGCCCGCTGTTTTTGCGCACTGGGCATTTGCTCGCGCTCGCGACGCGCATTCTTGGGTTTTGGTTGATTCTGCGAAGTATTTTCAGTTCTTTGTTTTTGACTTTTTGTAGTTTTCGTGTTTGTAACGTTTTGATTTGCAGCGTTCGTCGTTTGTGTTTTTTTCACGTTGTTCGTTGTTTCCGTATTTTTTTGGTAGCTTCAATTCTGAACAGGCTTTAATTTGCCGTCGGACTGGGGCGAGGGGGTGTCATATGCATATACGAGGTAGCCTGTAACCCAAATATCCGCTACGGGGCTGAGTTGCGACACCGGGTGTACATATATTGCATGCGCACGCTTTGTCCGGAAAGTCACGTACCGATGCAGACGGCAATGCGCAACGTGCCCCCCTCTGCTGACTACCGGCTTCCTCCTGCCTTGTCCCTCATCCACGCAGGCGCTGAGCCTGTGGATGAAGAACGTGGAAGAAGAACTCGCCGCCTCGGAGACTCTGGTGGAAGAGATGCAGTCCAACTTCGCGTGAGTACCGTATCTACCCGGCACGACGCAAAACACCTGTTCCTGCTGAGGACTTGACGTGTATATCGGGCCCGATACAATAATAAATCCGCGTTTCTGTCTTGTGGAAATCATCGTTGGTGGCACGATGTCAAGTGGAGATTTAGGGCGTTGTGGAATCTGAAACCTCCCATACGTACGCCACGCTGCAACCCGTGACAGCGCTGTCTTGCCGCTCCTCGGCTCGCACGCGCGCGCGCGAGAAGATACGGCCACACCGCGGCTACCCCGCGATTTGTTGGCTCGCGCAGTATGATGTCGCTCGGCGCTCGGCAGGGTGGGAGGAGAGGTGGGGGGGGGTCGTATCCCGTGGCGTTCTGGACGCAGGCGCTTTCAAGACCCGCGTCTCCCTCGTGGGCATATGAGTTTGTGTTAGTGTGATTTATTAGAGTGTTGGAACAGACCCTTCCTTTCCTCCGAATTGTTTGCCGTAGACGGCGCCGTTTTCTGTGAAGGGTTCGTTCACTGCGTGCCTCGCCGTGTTCTGTTCTTGTGCGACGCACGATGCCCGAAAAGAAGGTCGACAGTTTGTTGCGTTTGTGAACAGCGCAGGGCCGCTCGCGTGTTTTCCGTGTCTTTAACGATAGACCTCCTCCGTACCACACCGCGCTCTTGATTTGTTTTTCTCGCGTTTTTCTCCGACATGCCATGGTTGTTCGCAACAGTGGAGCCCTCTCGTATTTCGGGGAGGACCCCGAGCTGACTCCTCAGGAATTCTTCACTACTCTCCACTCGTTTATCAAGGTGCGCCAAGGTCTTTTTTTTGCGGGGGGTGCGGGGGGGGGTCGGGCTCGATCATGTTTGTCGTGTGGAAAGTACGGCACGGAGGTATTATGGGCTCGTGCTCGTCGGGTTAGCGCGCGCAACTTAAACTTCCTCTCCCTCAAACGTGTCGAAGGGGGGCGTTTTGTGCCATTCCGGAACAAGCACAGCGCCGTTTTGTGGCGGCTGTACTGCGAATTGGTTACCTCGACACTTTCGAGGGAATACTCGAAGCTTAGTGTCCGGCTTCTTCGGGGGGGGGCGGGGGGCGTCGAAACAACAAACTATGAACAAAAAAAGGATCTCCAAAATTGCACAGGGCCGGACCGTTGCGTGTTTTAGCGCAGACCACCTCGCCATGTCCTCGCCTCTCGCTTCAAATTATCTGCTGCGAAACCGAATTTTTCGGACATTTCGTGCGAGCACGAAAAGGGCACCTCGTACTGTCGATAACATATTGATGACGTTTTCAAGTACTCGTATAGCGTGTGCAGACGTAACACGAACAACGCCTTCTCTTCCCCTTCCCCCTCTAACACCCCCCCCCCCCCCCCCCCCCCCCCCCCCCCCCCCCCCCCCCCCCGCGCGACTCGCCGGACACCTCACGGCGCTTCGCGCTTGGTGCAAGCAGTATCTGCCTGGTCGGTGAAAACCCGAAGTGCTCCGTGCCGGCATTGTAGGGATGCGAGGGTCTATGGTCATACGACTACGGCCATGCATGATAATTAGTACCCCTCCCTCCCCACTTCCGCGTGACCCCATGCCAAACCTGAACGCCAGGCGTTCGACGAGGCACGAGCGTACGTAGACCGCCAGGCGAAAAAGAAAGAGCAGGAACGCAAGCTCGAGGAAAAGAAGGCAGCGGCTGCCGCCAAAAAGAGGCGCCTGGAAGAGGAAAGGCGGATCGCCTCCGCGGAAAAGCTCCGGGCGGGCTCGAACTCGTCCGACCAGACCACATCCGCTGCCGCCACCGCCGAGGCAACCGCGGACGGCAACGAAGCGCCTGCTGACACGAACCGAACCGGGTTGCCGCCTTGGGGACCAAAGGGGAGCACGCGCAAGGCAGTCGCGAACAAAAGCGCGGGCGCCGCCGCTAAGGAACCCAGCGGGATTCCGCCACCATGGGCGCTGAAGAGTCGGCTCAAGCCGCGGGCCGAGAGAAAGACATCGTCGCAGGACCCTGAAACCGACGCGGGGAAGGTTCTGGCGGATCCGCCGAAGAGCGATTCGCTGCCGGCGCCGTCTTCGAGTGCCGGGGTCGACAAAATCGACTCTGCGACGGGCGATTGCGCAGGCGATTCACCCGTCGCTCCTGCTGCATCTGCTTCCGCTGCTGCTGGTGCCGCTGCTGCTGATACCGCTGCTGTTCCGGCTCTTGCTGCTGACAGAGAAGGCGAAGCGGGTCCTGGTGGTGCGAAGAACGCCGATACCGTCGCATCCGTTTTTTGCGCTACGAACGCCGAGGCACAGCGGGCGGAGGGCGAGGCGGATGTCCCGTCAGGCACAGCGACATCAACGCTGCCTCAAGACGGCATCGGCAAGAGCGAATCACAAGTCGTGGAAGCCGAGGCTCCTCCGCGCGTGGCTGTGGAAAGCTCCAATCCCGACACACAGGGAGCGCAAGCGGCCGTCGACGCGACGCCAGAGCCAGTGATGGGCGCGATGGCGGTGGCACAGAGTAACATCCCGGAAGCTGCTCAGGGAAGCCGTACAGCAGAAGCACTTCCCGCCGGCGTAAGCAAACAGGGGGAACAGGGCGCGAGCGCGGATTGTGTTGCGGACGAACCGCACGGCGAAGACGTTGGCAGTGGTGGCGACAGCCCAACGGAAGCCGCCGCTGGTGATGAACCTGAGCCAGTAGCTCAAAAGACGAGGGCGGCCGTACCTACTGACGAGATTCCGCTTCTAGCTTCTGCCGGGATTACCGCCGCCGACATGGCGGAAACGTCAAAAGCGACGGACGAATGCGACGATTCTCAGGGAGTGAGTGGTGTGCCGATGGAGGAGGCGCCGATTGCCGGCGCCAATAGTGACGCGGAGAAACGCGCGGAGGCGGCGGGTGCTGTGGAGGGGCCGAGCAGGAAGGATAAAGACGAAAAGGAACCCGATTCGACAGCGGACACCTCGCCCGAATCGGCGGCGGCTCAGGGTGCAGACGGCACCTCCGCTGATGGCGCAGCAGAAGCGGCCGAGCCCTCCGAAAGCGCACTCGGCGGGATTGACGAAGGCGGCTCTTTCGGCGTTGTCGCGCCCGTCACCGACGTCACCGAGCCGTCGGGCGATGCGCTTGCTATTGATAAAAAATCTGTGGATCCTGATAATCGCTCAGAGCAAGACAAGGGCGACACGGTCGGCGGGCACGAAAACGACGAGGACGAGGAGACGAACCCAGCTTCGAAAATGGAGTCGCCGTCGGAAGATGCCGATGCAAGTGTGGCCGACGTGAAGAGCGGGTCGTTCGCTCAGCAACAGTCAGATAGAGAAAGCGCCTATGATATCGGAGAAGAACCTCGCCCGAAGGCTACTTCGCCGCGGGAGGAGGACGGGGTTGCCACGGCTGGAGACATCGCGGCTGATGACAGCGCGGCAACTTCTTTGGAGGAACCGGGTGCCTCTGTCGATGGCTCCCCGCCCGAGCCGCAGCTGGAAGATCGGCCTGCAAGCGCGCTCGAAGAGGGGAGTGATGCCGGAGTCGGTGGTGAAGCGCAAAGTGCTGTCCATGCCGGCGCCGCGGTAGTGGACGACGAAGTCTCTGCAGGCAAAGACTACGCCTGCAAGAAATCGGTGAGCACCCATGAAGGAGATACGGCTGAAGGGTCGGGGTCGGGCAGCGAGGACGGCTCGACGGATGACGACGACGACGGGAATGTGCTTCTGAGGCGGTCCGCGCTCACCCGCACGGGCGCAACTTCTAACCTGCGCGTCGACGAACTGCTGGGGGAGCTCGCTGAGTCTCGCAAGATCAAGCGGGAGGCGTCGAATCAGGAGAAGTTGGCGTCGACTCCATCGCCGTCCTCTCCGGCCGCGCCGACAACCGAAGTGGTGTCCCCGGACTCTGACGAGAGCTCTTCGTCCGTTCTGGAAGGCCAACCGCCGCCGCCTCCACCGGTTGATGAGAACGAGGCCGGAAATCGAGTAGAGGGAGATAGCGTCACGATGGAGAAGCGGGAAGACAGCCTCTCCCCGGCTGCCAACGGCCCAAAATCGGCACCGAAGGGCTGGGCACGCGACGGGAGGGGCCGCCTCGTGCGAACGGCTGATTCCAACTCTGCGGGTGTGGATGGGGATGCGGGTATGAACGCGAGTGCAGGAAATGATGCGGGTGCGGAGGATGATACGGAAGGAGATGTGAACGCGGATGCTATTGGGGATACAGATGTAACTACGGATGCAGATGTCGTTTCGGATGTCGATACGGATTTGATGGCGGTTGCGGAAGCGAAGACGGAAGTGGATGCGGAAGCGGACGCGGAAGCGGACGCGGAAGCGGATACGGAAGCGGGTGCGAAAGCGGATACGGAAGTAGATGCGGAAGCGGATGCGGATATGGAAGCGGGTGCGGATGCGGAAGCGGGTGTGGATGCGGAAGCGGGTGCGGAAGCGGAAGCGGGTGCCGAGGCGGATGTGGAAGTGGATGCGAAAACGGAAGTGGAAGCGGATGCGGAAGCGGAAGCATCTGCGGTAGTGGGTGCGGAAGCGGGTGCGGAAGCGGGTGGAGAAGCCAGTGGGGAAGCGGATGTGATTGCGGAAGCGGGTGGGGAAGCCGGTGGGGAAGCGGATGTGGATGCGGAAGCGGATGCGGAAGCGGATGCGAAAGCGGATGCGGAAGCAGATGCTAAAGCGGAAGCAGATGTGGATGCGGATGCGGATGCGGATGCGGAAAAGGGTTCGAAAACTGATGGGGAAGCAGTTGTCGATAGAATTACGGAAGCGGGTGCCGATGTGGATGTGGAAGCAGGTACTGATGCGGAAGCGGATGCGAAAGAGGATGGGAATGCGGAAGCAGGTGTGGATGCGGTTGCGCATGTGGCAGCGGACGCGGAAGCAGTTGCAAACGTGGATGCGGATGCAGATGCGGATGGAGATTCCGCGCGCGAGGGGGACAGCGAGGCCAGTTTGACCCCGCACGACGTGGACGAAGATGTTTCGGTGCCACGAGAAAAGGGCCCCGCGCGAGATGCCAGACAAGCCTCTAATGGGGAGAATGCACCCGCTGAGAGACGGGCCGTAGCGCCCACGCCTGAGGCAGACAAGGCGGCGCCACAAACGGATTCGGCGGCTTCGATGGCGGATGATGCGCCCGCAAGTTTAAACACGCAGCCCCCGAGCCGACGACGAAAACGACGACGACGAAAAAGCGACGACGACGAACGGTCCAAAAGTGACTCGAACTTCGTCACCCCTGAGCGCAGTCCGCAGAGCCGATTGGAAGGCGGCGGCTACGAGGCGGATGCCTTCAAGAGGGAGCAGCCATCGCTCCCGGGCCCGGCGGAGAGAAGGCTGGAGCGCAGGCTGGGCGAGCCGGCGGTGCCCGACGAACTCGAGGATTGCGAACTGGGATCGACCCAAGACACGACCGCGAAATCGACTGTTCATACGTTACCCAGCGTCGATGAAGGTCCAGAGAAGGCATCGTGGGGGAAGAAAGAGGAGACTGGTGAAGCTGGCGGTGGCGGCGGTGCTGACGGTGCCGACGCAAAAAAGCCGGACGAAGCTGGGGCTTCGTCGACGGAAACTCTAGCTCCCCCTGTCGACCGAGAGGTGCAGGTGGAAGCGCGGCAAAGCGGGGCGGGAGGTTCGTCGCCGCCACCGAAAAGCGGTGGCCCCTCGGCCGAGGAGGAGATGGAGCGGGACAAGAAAAAGGATGTCTCGGCAGAAAATCCATCCCCGCTGCAGAAAGAGGAGCCGGATACCGAACCGGCGGTCGCCACAAAAGGTGGGAAAAAGGGAGCGCCTGCCGGGAAGCAGCGGAAGATGAGTGCCGCGGCCGCCCGAAAGAAACGTCGGCATCAGGAGCGGCTGGAGGCGAAGAACAAAGCGTTGCTGGAAGGCGCTGCCGTCGACCTGGGGGTCATGGCAGCGGCCGCGACGACGGGGAACACGACCTTGTCCCCGCAACCGGTACCGGTAAGCGATCGACCAGGCGGGGACAGCGGGGCCGCCCCCGAGGGTCTTGGCAGAGAGGAAAATGGAGGGCGGGAGCAAGCCGCGGAGGGTGAGGGGGGGTGAGGGCACTGGTGGCATCAACGGAGGTGTGGGCAGAAGGAGTAGGTGTGGTAGCGGCGCCGAGGTTGGACACTCGGACGCGGCAGATGACGCCCATCGAGGAGCGGGGGGGGGGAAGGAGGAAAAAGAGAAGAGTCGGCAGAACTCTTCATACATCGAAGGATGTACAGACGGGGAGATGGAGGCGGCCACGGCGGCCGCGGCTGTAGGGGCGGCCACGGCGGCGGCGGAGTTAGCGGGGGGGGATACTGAAGATGCATTGCTTTTGCCAAAGCGAAATTCCTCGCTTTATTCCAGTGGCAACGCTATTACCTCTCAGCCCACGGGTGACTGGTAGCGTGAAAGTAGCGTGTTTTGCTGCTGTTTTTTTTCTTGTTTTGTTTTTGCGCGCGCTCCTCGCGCTGGTAAAGTGAGGGCGTAGCGGCAAGGAGTCACGGCCTTGACTGCGTGTATTATTTCGTGTTTCGTGACTATTAACACGTTGGTGGCGAAACCAGAGATCTGCCGCTTTCTTCGCGATTTTGTTACGTGACGTAGTTAGCATCGCAGGGCCCACCAGTTTCCATCCACGCGTTGTGCCGACACGTAGAGGGGGGGGAGGGGGGAGGGTATGGGACGTTCCAGGTCGGCCTATCTCAGCTACTAGTAACTTTTTTTCTGATATTATTAGTACCTTAGGAAACAACGCGGAGTTCCTCGAACACAGAGAGGCTTGTTGCGCGGCGCCGCCCACATCCTTTGGGTGCAACTGCCACAGTTAGCTTTTAGCTGACTGTAATGGCGTCTTTACCGAAGTGCCGAGCGTGTTGAAAGTGAAATGAACGGCAAAAACCGGTGTCACGAGAGTGGCTAGTCTTTTTATAGCTAAGTTCGGCGGCGGTGCATTGTTGCTGTTGCAGGGGAGTCACGCCGCTCGGGTTTGGTAGGGTTATCTGGGTTACAATTATTTAGGGCCATCTAGAGGGGGGGAAAGGGGGGTTGGGTTTGCCCATAATATACAAAAAACGTTTTTGCCTTTTTACTATTATTATTTTATGGACATCCAATGGGTTACATTATTATGCGCATACTGGTACATGCCTGGCATGCAATGCATAGATGTGTTGTGTACAATTTGACCCAGTGTTAATATATTGCTGCTACGCGAGAGAACGGGGTAAGCTGGGCACATGCAGCATGTAGTCAACATGTATGATATGTCATGTATGTCATGTGTACCGGCACGTACGTTCGAAAGCATGCGGTGTTCCCTGCGTTTGGTCATCGTTTCCCCCGTCCCAACTATGATGGGGTGCTACACAGACAATTATAGTCGGGAGCAAATCATTTGTGCGTTACGCCGTTTACTGTTCACGTCGCATGGACATCACCACCACCCACCATCACTCCCTATCAGTACCAAAAATAGATACTAAGTTTTTTTCACGTTAATGAGAGACCTTGCGGATCCCGCAAATTCAATTATTGTCCGTCCGATTATCACTCCCCACTCTGAAACCACCTTTGATTGTACGTGCATCCGACTACTACTCTCTACCAGTACGTACGAGTATAATCTCTACCAGTATGTTGAGGGATTTAAGGAACTTCCGACGGTAGCACGAATATCCTGCGTGTCGTGGCCAGGCGTTCCGGCAACGTCGAAGAGGGCATTCGCGCCCTGATGTGGGCCGGCGCCGATCCCAGCGCCACCGACGGGACAGGCCGCACCCCACTCATAGTGGCTTGCACATGCGGGGATGTCTTCGTCGACGTAGTGCAGTTGCTGCTCGAGGCAGGCGCCGACCCGTCGTTGGTAGAAGAAACGGGGGTCATCGCTCTGCACTTTGCCCCCCAGACGGTCGCGTCGACGTTGTCGATATCCTGTTCGCCGAGTCGTCCGGCATGCTCAACCATGTATACGACGACGGCTAATCGACGCTCCTCTTGGCGTGCGGCAACGGCCACGAGAGTATGGTGACTCGGCTTCTGTCGCTGGGGGAAAGGCAGCAGACAGGCAAAGTGATCCTGTCCGGGCTCACGATGGCAGTGATGCAAGAAGACCATGTGGGTGTGTGGTTCGTTTAATGCTCAACGGGGGAATGCAGGCAGATGAGGGGAAAGGCGAAGTTTCCCAACGCTCTGTACACCGCCACTCGCTGGAGTAAGCCAAGAGTATTCCAGCTGCTTCTGCGGCGGACGGCGAGGGGTGGCAGTCGAAAAGGGCTAACACTCTTCTCGACGGCAAGCGCCTTCTGAGCTTTGGCGCTGCCTACTGTTATCCCGCCGTCATGAATGAAGGTTCTGCTCGTGGCGGGGGCAGACGAGGCGGCGCGCGAGTCGCAAGGGCGGATCCCTCGAGACGATATCGAGATGGTCCTCAAGCGGGGGCTTCATATGGACCGAGGGAAGGAACTCGCTGTTCGCCGGATGCTGGAGCGCGGCCTAGCGTACCGAGCGCGGTCGTGGGCTTGACCCGCTGAAGAAGCGCGTGGTTGTGGTGATGATCGTGACGCCGTCCTGTCGTCTCCGCCAGCGCCGGAGGCCCCATGGGTGTGCAAGTCTCAATTTTGCGACCGAAGAACGGTAGTAGTGGTAGAAGGAAGGGTTTTTGTGGGGTCCGTCGACAGGTGAGCGTTGTAGCTTTGTTTTTGTCGGGGGCGGTACGGGCGGTTTCGTAGAATGGTAGAGTTGGTCCGTTTCGATTGCGAAAATTCTTACATAGAACGGTGCGATTTGCTCGATCTGCTTACGGTCAAGAATACGAGTAGTATCTTGGAGCTACAGTAGCTCATCGATGATATATTTATCGACGGCCAGTAGCGATGGCGGTCGTCGATGTTGTTATCCACTCGACGTACAGACTAAGCAGCCTAGTTTGTATCGTACTACACTTATGAGGCGCTATACATTTCAGATGCGGGCAAGAGAGCGCTTCATCGATGGCGAGAGGCTGCCGGCTGGAGATGAATTTTGGCTTCGCGCGGAGACACTTGAGGTGGATCTTGCCTTGTTGTAAGAGGTAATCGTTATTTTAGAAACTTGTGGCGATTTTGTCAAATGCCTTGATATTTGTCTGAGGATTGAGTTGGTTCATTGGCATTGGTGAAACCGCTCGTCGCTAGTGGGAGTTACGGGAGGCAGCGGAAGTATAGCATCGCACCGATGTGCTGACTGTACGGTGTGGTGTATATGGACGCCGGCACCGAGTCCGGATAGAATGTGTACTATGAGCAAAATGACTTTGTGGAACTCCAGACTCTGACTGTGTTAGGGATTGCTCTGCTGCGCGTTGATATGAAGGTCCACGTAGTTCGCGCGCTTATTCTGCGTCATTGTACTTACCTGCTGAAGGAGAGCCTCTGAAGCGACACTTACACCATCATCAGCACTTACTTGTGTTGATCGCATCGTCCTCTTGCTTGATGACAATCTGTAGCAGCCTGGTACAACGTGGTATGGTTTAGGTCTGCTCGAAGATCCAACATATTTTCGGAGAATCATATCCCGTCAAGCTCGCCCGCTGTGCGGTTGTCGCTGTGTTGAGTTATTATTAGGATCGCCTCAAGCTTGCATGCATGCACACATATACCCATTTCTTCACACGCCCCTCTGCCCGCTATATGGTGGCTGTCGGGACGATAATGACTTACAAATCTTTGCGAACACCCCCCGGTACTTTTCTCTTACTCCTAGTTTCGGTTCCGCCACACCGTTCATGTTAGCGTACTCCGCACATCCTCTCTTCTTATTCTTCCTCGGCTGAGATGACCGGTTTTATCTCACCCCCCCCCCCCCCCCCCCCGCTCGGTGGGTTCAATAATGGTCGAGCTAGTAGGCCCCTCGCACCGCCGCACTTCTCGACGCGTTTGGAATACTAAGCCGCGTCCACATTTCGTCTCTATTACGAAGACGTTTAGGTATATGTATGTGATTACACGCCGGATAGTTGTTTACACTCATTGTGTTTCCACTGACACAAGGACGAACCTCACAGCCGCTTTTCGTCCGACGAGAGTTGTTTTGGTGTTTCTTGTTCCTGCGCCGGTGCCCTGAGAAATGTGGTCCACTAAGGTAACTACGTTGCTTTTGTTCGTACGCAGGTCTTGATAGTTTTTTTTTTCACGTGAGAGACACCGCTCCCTCAAGTGATACGATCAGCGTTTCTTCTTGCGCCCTGAAGAAATGGAGAGGAATTCTACGATAGCTAGGTACTACCAATAGCAGTGTAGACCAGGAACACCGCACGGCCTTCTGCGCGTCGAAACATGCGCGTAGCAGGTATAAACCAACAAAAAAAAATTATGGACAGCGGGTTTTTGGTAGATGCTTGTTAGGGAGTGCTCAAGGAGGGGAGTGGTCGTTTTTGGTAGATGTGATGGAGGGATGCTGGTTGTCGTAGTCTCCATGTGCGTCACATCGGTTTTGCTTTGTCGTATGATACAGTAACTGCTGCGCTTTTGTTCTGGAGAGTTCTTCACGTTCTGTTCCTCGGTCTTTTTTGGAACAACACAATACACTGTCGAATGGCAAGCATAGTAGATAATAGAGGTTCACCCTACTTTTTCTGGGGATTATTTGTCCCCCCGAGGTATAGTGCGGAATTCAACGGGGACAAACATATGAATACGACCGACGCTACACGCATCTCGTACGTGTACGTACCTGGTACGCATTATGTCCAACAATGTAGAGCGCAAGTTACATACTCATACATATCCTTCAACTGGCGCCCGGTAAGGACGCCGTGGTGGCTCAGAAAGTTTTTTTCCCAAATGTGATACCTCTCTATCGTAGAACCCCTCTGGAGCAGTGAGAGGTCACCGCGGTCTATAGTTATAACTTGCAAATTAAAGAGAAATAAGAGTAGACTGTGAAGCGCCGCATCTTCGGTCCACTCTTCGACCCCTTCAAATGGGTGCGACCTCCCTTCTGGCTTTCAGTATATACTCAAGTTCAAGTATTAGAGTGCTTCTGGCAGGCGGCCCGCGGATGATCAAATAGATGGACGAGGGCGTGTGGATGTGTATATACCTGGATGGTAGGGAATTAATGGGAGGGGGGGGTTCACTTGTCTTGATATGTAAATATATAGTTCGTGACTATGTTGAAATGGTTTACAGAGTAGTATTAATAGTACGTAAGTGCCCCTTGAATATGCCTGGAAAGCTTTATGCCTGGGTGAGGAATCACTCGCCCCTTCTTTCGGCCGACAGCCGAGTGATCATGGATGGTTTAACTGTGTGCTTGATTGATTCGTTGCTCTTCTGGCCCAGGTGTCTCTTGTAAAAAACAGAAGGGACGAGCGATTCCTCATCCAGTCTGTGCCAGGTATAATATATAAAGGAGGCACTAAGGTATGAACGCCGCTCATGGGGAGAGGGGATACCAAGACAATCTTATTTATGCTCAGCAACACCCGAGCAGAGCCAGAGACAAAACTTGCATATTATGAGTCGTCAAGCCCGGCGTATTGTAGGTCTATTCTTCCCCGTACCTTATAGCATGGTCCACCCCACTCTACTGTATACGGTAGATTTCCTCTTTCAACCGGACCCCGAGGCAGTGTGCCATGATACGTTGAAGAGGTGTGTCATCTATCTGTCACCAAGATAAAACAATGCGGTGCATATATATCATGACCCCCGACCCCACGTCTCCACTAGGGGGCTCACTATTCACGACACATTCATGCCTACTGTGCACTACGCTGTACTGTATGTACCAGGCACTACACTATATACTGTTAGTACTATTAATACTACTGCTGCTGCTGCTACTACTACTACTACTGTACTGCTGCCAGGTACATACAACAACACATTATGGGCCCGCCAACAAGAAACACCTAATCTGGGCAAGCCTGAGATTCTTATTGGGGCGCCATCGTCAAACAACCTTGAGCATAGGCCATTATATAGGATTTAGTGTGGAGTTCACCACTGTGCCGTTTTTCTTTACCCAATTTTCTTAGCGTTCTCCAAAAAGTGAGCATTGTGTTCTTACTAGGCATTTTCTTTTTGGCGGGCCTATACTGTATGCTACGCACAGATTTTACTCAATGAAGTCGTACCGTATAATGTACCAGGTAGGGTGCAACGGCTGTATGTAGCAGGTACCAGGTATCCGGTACGAAGACTCAACATGTATATTATAAGATGTGAAAGTACTGCTGCTGCTGTAGTGCCGCTGCTGATGTAGTACTGGTATCGACAAATATGTCGTGTACACAGCGTGACCTAGTATATCCGTATGCATGTCTCCTGTAGAAGATAACCTGGATTTTACTGTTTAGCTGCGAGCGCGTGCAAAGAAAAAGTCAGCATGTCCCCTGACCCCGTTACCAAAAGGAATACCAGGTACGCATTTAACATGGAACACCCGCTCCGCGATTTCGACCTGAAGTACGAAGTACTCCCAGCCCACAGCAGTCTTTGGTCTGTTACATATCTCTTCAAAGCTCGTGTCACCAGGTCAACCACGAGAGCTGCTGTCCCTATCGCCCTCGTGTACTGTATTTCTGATAAATCGTGGGGTGTTTTGGTTGCAGTGAAGGGGCCGAATGGACGACGGGCAACGGGAACGAGACGCCTTGTTCGGACCAGCGTCGTCGCAACGACCTGGTGCTCCGACTGCTGTTGCTTCCGTTCCGACTAACGGTAGACAGCAGTCTCACGCACGACGTGGGAGAGGAGGAGAAGGAGGGGGACGAGGACGAGGAGCAAGTAGAGAAGCACGGCTCCCTTTTGGTGGATCGCCGGAAGGTGATGGTCGCAGCGACAGATGGGATGCTGCCGCTGTGGGTGGAGTTGGCACCGAACGAGGATACACTATTAATAATAGCAGCAGGAGCGCCAGCAGCAGCCTGGGTGCGGGCCAACAGCAGCATCAACCACTATCATGGGCACAAGCACGGGGGCAAATTGACGTGGCAGAGCGCCGGCGAGGCTTGCGGTCAGCATACGAGTCAGTGGAGGTCGGCAGAGAGACGCTGGAATGCCTCGACGATCAAAGAGGTGGGGATATGATTGGTTGCGGATCATTTTCGGAATCGACTCGTTCGTACCAGACAGCAGTACGTGCGGTATGCCGGTGATAGTCATACAAGGCGCTTCGCTCCGCGGGCGGCATACGCCGCCTGCTACGCTCGCTCACAGGAAGGAGAAGTACATCAAATCGGACAGAGGTCCATGATTGAATGTAGTTTTTTTATGATTGTAGCTGCAAACTGGCGACTTGACAATGCCAAGAGTCCCGCCACCATGCTTCAGGAAAAAGTAAGAGCTGCCCGTGAGTAAGTAGAATGGAACGGAACAGACGGCCCAAACAAATAGGTGCAAACAGGCGATTTGCAAGGAATCACATCTAGAATACGCGCGCTCGGTTTATCACAATACTTGTAAAATTCGGTAAAAATGGAATATAGACGAGGCGTATTACGCAGCTTGCAAAGTTGAGTATCAACTATTTAATCAGTCGAACTCACAGCTGACGTATTTCAAAAATTATAAAATGTCAAAAGCTTCATGCTCCACCCAGGACAACAACCGGAATGCCGCATGCCGTACGTACGTACATACCCCAGGTAGGGTACTATTTTTCTTATTTTGATATTCGGTACGTATGTGCCTGGTATGTACAAAAGAGAAGCACGGCACGGCACAGCAGCAGCACCGCAAAAACAACGAAGACGCAGTTGTGTTGCATTGCCCACAAAAAAAACTCATTTTGGCCAATTGTACAATCAAATAAATGCCTGAAAGCACCTCTACTTCCCGTTTTTTTTTTCGTCACCGATATTTCGTTATTCTGCTCTAGCTCAAAACTTTTCCATTGATCCAATGTTTGGCAAGGCAGATATGGGTTCCTTGGTGCACTCCCGTAACGACGGTGGCAAAGCGGCAGGAGTTTCCGTGCCCTGCTTCCGGACCTCGTCGCTGAAGTTTGAAATGGGCAAAAAATATGGTTCCAGGCGTTTTAATTTTGTTTTCTTGTACTGGAGCCGAGTATATTTTTGGTTGCTGTAGAAAAATATGCTCGGATCATACTCGTACGTACCAGTTTCCTTTGTAATTTTTTAGTAACGGTTTTTAATATGATATTTTGGGTAGGTCTAAGCGAGGCAGCAGGAGCCTAGCACATGCTCCGTCGCTCTGCCGCTGCTCTTCCCAAGGATACAGTAGCTGCTGTATTAACAAGGCCAGCACGTACCACGTGTCTGCATATGCATCGGGACAGAAACCGAGTTCTTTAGCGTGTTTCGACTGTCGGCACAAGCGAGAGCAGGATGGCCGTTTTGTGCATGTTTTTGGTGATTTTTAGGCACCATTCTCAGGTCGACCGTGGCAGCTGGGGGTTTGATCCCTAATTTCGCAAGGCGGAAATGACATGACTGACTGTATACGAGCACACACGGAAATCTGGTCAATTTCGTCAAGGTCTTCGAGTCGGACCTCGGCCGTGAAAATGGCCTAATCGGGCGGCACAATTGCCTCGACCGAAGCTGCCGTTTGATGAACCGAATTTATCCAAGCCTAGGACGGCCAAGCGCCAACCAGCCACAGAACAGGCTCTATAATGACTTGGTTGGATTCCTCTGAGCGTCCTGTGTCATTTGGGGCATTCAGTGGGCAACACGGTGACCGTGAGGAGTGCCTCAAAAGGCCCTCTATGGGGCTGATCTCTGCCAAACCCCGGTTTCATATATATTCGCATTTTTTTATTGCACCTATGAAAACAGTTTGTGGGCAATGCAACACAGGTCAAGATGAAACCGAAATTCCGGAAAGAAGAAAAAAAACGTCCCCTCTCATGTAATAATTTTCTTCCTGATTGGAACACCTTGCACCGGTCAAAAAAGAAAAAAATCGAAGGCACAGCAGGGCTATACCTGAGGCCGTTTCCTATGCGGTTCGATTTTTGAGCTTCAGATTTTGACCCGATCGCATTTTCAGATGTGAACTTGGCAAATCGAAAGAATCTTCCTATGCGGAAAAATCAGATTTATTCTGCGTGTCGAGATTCGAGCAAACGCCGAGACCAACCGCTGTTATTATGGTTTTTGGCGCCGCGAACAGACGCGCTGGGGGGCGCTGCCCTGCGCGTAGGACCCAAGCGTCCGAGCCCACGCTGACTGTCTCTGGTCTGGCGGCGAAGAGACGCGGCGAGTGCGCCAGAGTCAACCTGTTTTGGTATTTTGTGGTTCATTTTGTGACTGACTGCTGCTGCTGCTGCTGTACAGCAGTGTAGTCTATGAGTTTGTATCCATGGAGAGGTGCGTGCCGAGGGCGCTTGTCTTGGTCTCTGGGCCCGCGCCCGCGCCAGCCGACTGTAGTCTGGCCACGGAGGGATGCGCTGCTCGCGCGTCGGGCGCGAAGCAACGTCGCTATACAGCTGTCACCATCCAACTCATCGATCGTTCTGCTGCTGTTTGCTGTCGTGGATAACATCTTTAATTTAGACAGCATGCCATTTTTCGATTTGAAAATCTGATGACCCAAAATCCGACGACTTGGGTGATCGGATTCTCAAATCGAATTTTTTCCCGGTCAGATTTTTCATATTTGGACTGCATAAGCAAGGTCATTCTTTTTTTAAACGAAAAATACAAATCTGAAGCTCGAAATCAAACCGCATAGGAAACAGCCTTGGGCACTTTTTGTTGGGATTTATCTTGAAAATTCTGGAAGTTTCTGCCATGTAGCCCCAATCACAGACGAGTTTTGTAGGGATTTTGTTGGGATAAACGTCTGTGATTGGCACCACGATCGCGCCGCCTTTGTCACACGAGACGAGAGGTGGCGCGCGCGAGGAAGAGAGAGACCTCTGTTGCAGCTCGTAGTTCAGACAATCGACGCAGCAGAGGGCGGCCCCAACACCATGCTCGTGTCGCGGTGTCTCCCGCCTACGGTATGTGCCTTGTTGTGTGTCTCGGAGTCTACGCTCTGTCTCTGTGAGAGGGTAGAAAGTCGGCGCCTGTGCAGCCTGCTGTCCCTTTACGTACCCTCATCCATCCGTAGGCCACAGGTGCAAGTTTTGAGTGCGTGCACGTAGCCAGACCACAGCAACACCTGCACCACACTGCAATACCAGCACCAGTAGCTTCGTCTCCGTCAATCCAAGCTCTAGCCCTTGCCTGCGGCAGCGGACGAACCCCGTGCTTGCAGTGGCTAGGACGCGTTTCCTGTCAAATTTCAAACAGCAGCAGTACCGCAGAAATCTCACCACCCTGTACGGAAATGTAAGAGAGTTTTGATACTCGTATTAATCCCCAAAGAGTCGTTATATTTCCGGACATAGTGGTAGTGCCGGCACCACTCTGTCCGGAAATGTAAGAAATTGTCGGTGCTGATATTAATATTCAAAGATTCCTTACATTATCGAACATTGCCGTATCGTTCACGCGAAAAACCCAAAACCAATTCTAAAACCAAGTCAAACGAACTGTCCCCGAGGAAAACATCCCGATAATGTAATGCCCTACAAAATGTTCCCCAGGTATAGGATCGGGGCAGCAATCGAACAGCCGAGCTTCTCTCTCAGCCTCGTACGCCACACGCCCATGTCGCGACCACCTCGCCAGTGATTCGGTCCGGGTAAAGCTTTCCTCCCTCTCTGCCACAGTGAGCCCTGTCGCCCGCCCCGCGTGAAGCCCGGTGCTCACGTGACCGTCGTTCGCCAGCTCGACAATGTTGGTGCTCAGACTGCTTAGCTCTCTCTGTGAATTTCAGCTTGGTCGCAAAAATAAGCACCGCTTGAATCTTATCCTGCAATCCCGAACGACCCTTATAGACTCGTACATACTCAATCTATTCCTACAGATGGAGGTCAGACAGAGCCCATTCATGCTTGCCTCGTATCTCGAGGCACAGCGACGCCTAGCCACGAAAACGGCGACCGCACTCCTTGCAACCCCCCCTTTTCCCGCCAGCACCCGCTGACACCCGCGACGGCGCCGGGCTCGCCCGCGGTCCCATGCTCCGAGTACACGCACGCACACGAAACGAAAGAAGAAAAAAGGGAAAACTAACTGAAGGCGCAAAAGAAATTTCAACGAGCCGGTGAAAAAAAGCGGAAGAGAGCCTGCCAAACCGCTGCCAAAGTAAAATCGAGTCTTTCTTTTTCCGAGATTTTTTTTTTTCTTTTTCCGGGAAAAAAAGTGTGGCACGATAACCAAGAACGCGAAGAAAGCAAAGATTGCAAAAGCGACAAAAAATCATGGAAGACTCGCTGAGCGCGAGGCAGGTCCTTATTATCAAGATAACAAGGATAAACGTAAGTATGTTTATGTCCCAGGAGGGTCAACTGGGGTCTCTATAAAGACAATAGTTGTCTGGCCCCTGGTCTTCGGTCTCAGTGCTCAGTGCAGGCGTGACTCTCGCCTTTTTTCCCCCCTCCATAAGAACAAGCGCTAACGATTGACGCTCACACCGCGACGGAAATCGACAGATGGCACACGTAAGCGGCCTGCGCCAACGCTCGGTTTCTCCGGTCTCTCTGGGCCTTGGGCTACGTGACCCACCCTAACACCTAATTTTTCTGATTTTTCTACTCACGGCCGTTCCTACGTAACGAACAAAAAAAAATCACGATTCATGACGCCATTTTTTTTTTTTTTTTTTTTCCCCGAACAAAAACAAAATCACGATTCGTGACATTTGCTTGTCTCGAATTACCGGTAGGCCTGATCAACGCACTACGCAACCCACGCGCACCAACGGTATCCGAAGGCCGGTGTAGGGGCATGGCAGACTTCGTTCACCGCTTGTGGACAACGGGCGGCTACCCAAAGACACCGCTGGGCGCGGGCTAAGGCTGTTTCCTACCTCTTTGTGGTTCGATTTCGAGCTTCACAGTTGTATTTTTCCATCTAAAAAATGAATGACCCTGCGTATGCAGTCCAAATATGAAAAATCCGACCGGAATTTTTTCGATTTGAGAATCCGATGATCAAAGTCGTCGGATTTTGGGCCAAAATCCGACTTGGGATCATCAGATTTTCAAATCGAAAAATGGCATGCTCCCAAAATCAGACGACTCTGGTCATCGGATTCTCAAATCGAAACATGGCATGCTCTCTTAATGCAAGATGTTATCCACGACAGCAAACAGCGGCGGAACGATCGATGAGTTGGATGGTGACAGCTGTATAGCGACGTTGCTTCGCGCCCGACGCGCGGGCGGCGGGCGGCGGGCGGCGCGTCTCTCCGTGGCCAGACTACAGTCGGCTGGCGCGGGGTCGGACCTAGAGACCAAGAGAAGCCCACTCAGCACGCACCTCTCCGTAGCTACGTACTCGTAGACCACATTGCTGTACAGCAGCAGCAGCAGTCACAAAATGAACCACAAAATACCAAGACAGGTTCACTCTAGCGCACTCGCCACGTCTCTTCGCCGCCAGACCAGAGACAGTCAGCCTTGGTTTGGACACTTGGGTCTCTTCGCGGCGCCAACCACAATAACAACAGTTGGTCTCAACGTTTGCTCGAATCTCTGCACGCACAACAAATCTGATTTTCCGCATAGGAAGACTGCTGTTTCGATTTGCCAAGTTCACATCTGAAAATGCGATCGGGTCAAAATCTGAAGCTCAAAAATCGAACCGCATAGGAAACGAAACGACCTAACGAGCACGTTGTGGCCTCCAAATTTCGAGGAAGGAGGAGCCACAGCTCGAAGACTAAAACGAAAGTGATCTGAGAATGTCACAGGCCAGGCCGGGCAGACGGCCTGCGAGATGGAATCTCGCGGACCGGGCTTGGCCGACGGTCGGTGAGATTGGAATCCCGCAGACTAGGTCAGGCTTCGGCCCGTGATTTGAATATATCACGGGCCGGGCCAGGCGCGGTCGGCCCGGCCCGGCCTGGCCGTGCCCCACTCGCGAGGAGAGTGAGTCCACCCGCAAAAATCGTTGGATTTGAAATATCGGATTTTTTACAATTTGAAAATGTCACGGAACGTGTTTTTCGGCTTTTTTTCGTTAGAACTGAAATGTCACGGATCGTGATATTTTTGTCATGCCAAAAAATCACGAGTCGTTATTTTTTTTTTCGATTGGTTAGGAACGGCCCTCAGGCTTGAAGGATCGAAAAGGTTGGTTTCCGATCCGCTTTAAATTCGACGAGGTTTGTCATTGGGTGGCTTTCCTATCGTCAGTCGGATCAAGTTTGTAGTTTTCTGCAGGTTTTTGTGCTTTTTCCGGGGGAGTCTGATACGAGCGTTGAAAACTGGTTCGCGTCCTGCTTGCGGGTTCCAGGAGGTGCTGCACTGTGAGCAGCAGCAGGGGCAGAGCGATCAACTCAGCATCGGAGAGGTGTTCACCGTATAACAATCGGATGAAAGCACACCCCGGTGATAAGTTTTTCACCTTTGAAGATATCATCACCGGGGGTGCCTTTATAGGGGCGCGTGTGGTATCTAGCGTACCCGCGGTGATAATCACCATGCGCAGGAGCCCCGCGGCTGGGGGGTGTGATAACGGGACGTCGGTTGCTATTGAGCGCGAAAAGACTCGGCCAGATGACAGGGGGTGTGATGACGAGGAGATGTGGTAGCGGTATATTTCATCACCAAGGAGCGTGACCAAACCCCGGCCACATTGCGGGTGTTTGATAAGAAAGGGGCGTGTTGCAGGGGATGTGCTAACAAGGGTTTTTTTTTTTTCATCCAGGCTGCTAGGGTTGCCGTGTCGGCAATTCCCAGTGCCCTTGTGGCGTAGGTGATGCCAACAGTGCCTCCGGGACCCTTCCCCCCCACGACCACGGATTGGGCGTACCCGATCGCGTTCAGTTTGAACTCTACAGGATACCTCTTGCGGCCATCACCAAACTCCGAAGATTCGAACTCAGGCGGCTTTAGCCCCAGCTTTTCCCTAAGTTCGCCTGTCCTCCTTCGGGGGCTCCGAGAAGAGGCCTTCCCCGTCGTTGCCCCGCAACTCGTGGCTCTCACCGGGAAGCATTGCCTCGCCGCTTGTGGGAGTCATAGTGGCTGGCGATTCGGGAGCTGCTGCCGGGGTCTCAGGCCCTGTGGCCGAACTGTAGGGCGCTTCTGCCAGAGCTTTTTGCGCTTCACCGGTACTGGCAGGCGGGGAGGACCCGGAAAAAAATGACGTGATCCTCGCTCGAGGCGCGGCAGCAGCATGTACCGATGGGGTCCCGTCCACAGGCTTGAACGGCCCACTGTGATGGGCCGCAGCAGTTGCCTCCAAGCTGGTACCGGTATCCATACCGGTGCGGCCGTGTTTTGGGTGAATGGTGTCCACCGGGTGTGATACTTTGGAGTCTGATCTATTTTCAGGCGTACTTCCGAAGGGGGTGTGGTATTCAACGTGCCCCCGGTGATAAAGTGACGGTCGATTTATTTGTTTTTTTTTAAATACTCCCGGGTGTGCTTCCATAGGATGGGGTGTTGTTCGAGGGGTGTGCGCCATCATCCGTGATATACGGTAGGTTGCTGCTGTGTGGCGAGACCGTGTGTTTAGGGGGGTGTAGGGGGCTTCCAAAAAATTTTCGGCCGAGAAAAAACTCGAGTTTTTCGACGGGATGCGTGAATCGGATCGCTCGATCGAAGAAAATGGATCGAAAAGGCTCTTTTTCAACAGTGTAAGACAGCCCGATTTTGTCCCGGATCGGAAGCCGGCTTTTTCGAAAAGCCTCTTTATCAACAGTATAAGACAGCCCGATTTTGTCCCGGACCGGAAGCCGGCTTTTTCGATCCACGTGTTCGACTGGACAAGAATCGGCCTCTCTCTCGTACCTGCTGCATCCTTCAACTCGACAAGAATCGACACGAGCACATCGTTCGGAAATTGCGCACAGACCTTACGGATGAAAGAAAATGCAGGTATTCGCGGTATTGCTGGATGCCTGTGGCCCTACGGCGTTGTGAAGGTCGGCGCCCGCTGCTGGCAGTGGGGCGCACAAGCTGGCTTCACCCTCTCTTAAGGCGGCAGGCACATACGTACACACAGCACAGGCGTTGATAGTAAAGGTTTTATGTTTGGGTTCTTAAGACTCAGGGCCAGCTGTGAAGTAAAAATGTAGGGCCTTTTACGTATAATACCTGGTGGGTCGTATCTATAATTTCGTACCGGTGTGTGTTGTCTTCACGTTAAACTCGTATTTCTACCCCACTACATCAGTACACCCAGTGTCCGTCCTGATCATTTATCCTAGAGATATACGTTAAGGGGTCACAGACTGTGCGACAGAGAAAACCCCAAAATGACCGCTAATGAATTAAGGTGGAAGACTTACGAAATTACACAGGATACAAATGATGCGAGGAGATCAAGAAGGCCAAAATAAAAAGCGTACTTGCCTAAGAGGAACAGGTAGCTGCTGCGCGGACGAAGCAACACGAAGAAGAGGAAGATGTCCGCATAAGGACAATATATCTCAGTATATAGACTACACCACAGCAGCAGAAAAAGCAACCAGTTGGCCACAACGTGACAACAACAGAGTGACACCAACATGGCAAGCAGCGCAGTGGCAGTCCATAACAGCAACACAGGAACAACAGCAACACAACTACCACGACAGCAGTAGCAGTGGCAGTGCATAGCAGCAACACAAGAACAGCAGCAGCACAACTACCTCGACAGCAGTAGCAGTGGCAGTAGCAAACGAAGAAACAGCACCAGCACCAGCATTCCACACATGTTATAGGCGCGGGATGAGGGACGTTCCCTTCTTTCAAATATTATCGGCTATTTTCACCATCATGGCGTCCAATGCCAACACCAAAGCCAACGGCGATCCAAGCGATACTGGCGGAAGGTCACCACCACCACCGCCATCAATACCGACTTCCCGTAGAACTGTGGAGTTCTTCGTGGTCTCAGGCCCGAATCTTACTATTAATAATCGTATTGTTCCTGGGTTAGCGATGTTAAGCCTTACCCCTTCGGCAGCACCGCCGGCCTCGCTCAGCTCTACGAATTCATGGGTTTACTGCGAGACCGGAAATGCTTCAGGTGTGCTTACAACGTCTAAGAGACAAACGGTGGAAGCAGCACACCCAGCAGCTTGGCGCGCCTTCGTCGGTCGTGCCTCGGTCCCGCCGTCCCTCGGTCTCGCTTGCAATGCACACCTTGTGGTACTGCCTTAGCTGCTGCCGAAGGTATGCGAACTCGCTCGTACGACCGTCCAACCGAAAACAACCCGGTGCACGCCGAGGATCAGCACGCCCCTTTGCCTTGCAATGGCGCTGCATTACAGTATCGGTAATGTGTTCTCTCAGTTGCCTTGTGTATCGTTCTTTGTCTGCGATTGGATCGCGTTCCTACGAGTACCGTTTTTTCGCTGGCCCTGAATGTGCCTCCTCCTCCTTCTAGACCACGAACAGCTGCGCAACGCGCACCCCTACACTCTGTGCATGGCGTGTGTGTGTGTGTGTGTTTTATGCGTCTTCCACGTACGGGCCATATGGTCGATGGACCCCGCGAGAAAAAAGTGGTACGGCGATGCAGGCATGCCCAGGGTGTCGAACAAATGTCGTCATGGGCGCTGGGCTATTTGTTCTGTCGTCTTGCCTCCTCAACCGTTGGAAGGAAAGTGTACCTACGGGGAAGTGGCTGATAGATGGGATCAAGACAAAACCCCCGACGATGTCGCCGGGTAAGCTACAGTAAGATTAAAAGAACAAATAGACCGGATAAAACCTATCAGAACGGCGTAAACTCACACCGCGCCCATCTACCAAATTAGGTCATTCGTAGGGAATTATCGCGCGTGCGGACCATCGGTGTATGCATCACAACTTTTGACTCGAGATGTGTGTTTCTTTAAGGAATAGCGGCATTCCCCGCAGCGGTCCTGAAGCGTTTGTGTAACGGTTCAGTAGCCAAGGCTTGCGTCTACCAAATGATGCATATGACCTCGTCGGTATCGCGACCATGTCAACGGCAGCGGCGGCCCGACCAAGCACATACCGCTTACATGTTTCGACATTCCCCGTTTCCGTTTCATCTTGCGCTTGGGGTCACAGAGAAACTGGAGCGATCGGAGATGGTGCTGGACTCGACGAGGTACGCCATCGAGAGAAGCGCGCGTGTGCTTAGAGGCATGACCTTCTGGGGAAAAATAAGAAACGCGTTTTCGGACGACCCTCAGGTGCGACGGCAGTGCTGCTCTCCCGAGCGAAACGTGACGGTAGCACGTATTAATGTTGCAACCCTTTTAGAGGTGCAAATATTACCCCCACACTAATTTCAACCAGTTTTTGCCCGAAAAAATGGGTGCGGTTCTCTAAACGGGTACCGAATTTTTTGTCTGGTACGGTAGCAGCGACTCTGCAGAGCGTCTACAGCTGACAATGTATTCCGCTGCAACACCGCTGTGTGGCAGCATCACTCTGCCTTCAACGGGAGGCGAAGGTCCTCCCCCTCGATGCATACCCTGGCGTATGCGGCTAGTCCAAGTAGGTCGTCGTCCTCTGCAGGTGTATAGGTAACAGGGAAGTGTAGTGGCGGTCATGTCGTCTTTGGCTGTGGGTTCGAGGGGCGCCGTTGTCTATGCCGTCTGGTCTGGCTCGTCGCTGCTGCCCCTGCCATCAATATCGCGCCGTCGATAGTATTGATGGCAAGACCAACAGTGCCGAGCCTGACCCGGCGGCATCAACGCCGGTGACCTCCGAACCTACCGCCGCCGGCGTTCACGACGGCTCCACTGCAGCCGACCAAGGTATTGATGGCAAGAACAGCATTGTCGAGCCCGACCCGAGGGCATCGACGATGGTGCCCCCCCGAACCTAACGTCATCGTACCTACGCGCGATTTTTACGAGGCGCATCGAAATCGAAGTGTAATTGGTTTGCTCTAAGCCGCGGTATGTCTGGTTAGGATTGGTTCAGCGTGGTTTGCGCTCGGTCAGCACACTGGAGAAAATATTCCCATGAGCGCTGTGTGTCGCGCTACGGTCCCCGAACGGCAGGCGCTGTAGTTGAAGCTATCGCTGCTATGTGCCTATGTAGTGCGGTACCGACCTATCTCCTCCCGAAACCCGATATACACTCCCGACTGAACACACGCCCTTCGTCGGCGACTAGACGGCATCGTTGGCCGTTTGAGAGCAAGATGCCAAGGTGATAGCTGTACGTTTGACCTCATCAACACTATCCTTGCCCAAGAGCACCGCCAACCATGGCCATAGTGGAGTTATTTTGGACTATTGTATCCCTGCGGCTCAGAGTGCAGGCGCGGATCGGCGACATATCGGTGACTGACGTATCCCAAGTACAAGTAGAGATATGGAGCCCTGACCCCCTCCGCACCTCCCTCCATTTCCGGCGCCCCCCCCCCCCCCCCCCACCTCTCCCTCGCTTTCGTCCACGCGAAAACGGATCTACGTTGGTTGGGGGATTCACAGGTTCCTTCGACGTACCACAATTCTCCAGCGGCCGCGGTTGGAGCGGAAGCGGGAGCGAGAGTGACTGCTGTAAATTCAAAACCGCACGAAGAATCTCCGGTCGACGAAAATCCCGTGGAGGGTTTCATCTGCCCCGACTGCAGGAGTCGTTTTGTCGCCGCCGATGCTCTCATGGACCATTTCGGATCGGCCCACACCGACGCCGGTGCCGGTCGAGGTGGTCACGCTCAGGGAGACTCTCTTCCGTCGGATGCTGCTGCTAGGGTAAGCGCTGGGGCGCGCGGAGAAGGTTGGGGAGACGAGAGATTGAGCGGCGGGGGTGGTAGCCGTGGCGGGGGCGATGGTAGCACAGACATCGATCCTGGTTCTCTGAAAGACCAACTCTTCCTCACCAGAAGAAAAGATCAAGCCGGAGCGACCGCCGGGGGCAGCCTCGCGGGGGAAAAGGTTGCAACAGGGGGTGTAGGGGGAGCAGGTGGCGGGGTTATCGCCGACCAGAAGGCGTTTATGGCGGGACAGGATGAGTACCTGGATTCCGTCGGGCGAGCGGTCGCTGAGCTGGGCCTCTTGGGGCGCAATATCGGCGCGAGCTTGGACGGGCAGGCAGCTACCCTGGGGCGCGTGATGGACAAGACGGAGGAGTCGAACGACCGCACCGCATTTGTCACCAGGAAGGCCGCCCGACAGGCGCAGAGCTCCAAACCGAAGAAGCCCACGTTCGTCATGAGCGTGGCCCTGCAGGTGAAACAACGAGAGAGAGAGAGAGAGAGAGAGAGTAGGAGTAGGAAACGGTTGTGATGTATGCGGGAGACGGAGGGCACTCACTCGTGCGTATAGGTGATCCTACATCTCTCCAAGCTCTCGATGGGTCTCTAAAGTAGCCCCGGCGCAGGTTCCGACTCGGGCCTAAAGACAATAATATTTTCCTGCGGATATTTAGCCTCTCCTGCTCCCGCTGTGAATGAACATGAATGCCCTCGATGTGCTCTTCCGCACCAGCTTCGCTTTGTTGTGGTTGCGTCAGCTTGTGTCGTAGCGTCGTCGTCAGGTCATCAACGGTGCCTGCCTGCATTCCACACGCCCGTCTCGTCTCGCCTCGCCTCACCTCGCCGAGCTGCATCCCGTCGCTTGCGTCTTGCCTGCAGGAGGTGTCGACGGGGCTGTTTCTGACCGTCACCGGCGAAGAGGTTGTGCTCCGGGAGAGGGAGCTGCGAAATGTTTGCCGCTTCGATGCATGGCAGAGACAGGCGAGGGTCCGCCTTACTCTCACCTTGATCAAGCCTGCAACTAATACACAGCAGTACACCAAGTACATACTTCGGGCGTCGTGTATTCTGCGCTGATGTTGCTGTTGCTGCTGCTGCTGCTGCTGCTGCTGCTGCTGCTGATCGTTCGCCTCGCACTCGTCAGGCCGGTCGGGGTCTAGACGTTTTGTCTTTGTTTTCGTTGAGGAAGTCTGGCGGGTACAGTTACTCTGGAAATATCGCACGCTGGTGGAGGCGGGATCTCTCGTGCGTCTCGACGAGTGGGCTCTTGCTTTCTTTGTACACGCATCTGTCTCTGTCCCTTTACCTTCGGCTCTCTCTCTCCCTCTCGCTCGCTCCTACACGGTCGCCATAGCTCTGCCGGCGCCGTCGTTGCCGCCGCTTTGCAATTTACGCTTCACAATTTACTCGAAGTCCTCTCGGCGCGCGGGCATTATTCGCCCGCCGCCTAAATCCACGTGGTTGATTGTTTTGTCGACGTTTTTGTTTGTTGTTTTCGTTGTCAACCCAGGACGGAATCGTCGGCTTGAAAAGCGGCGTCACCGGGCGGTGGTTTGGCCAGACATTCCTTGGATATCTGCGGGCGACCGGAACGCGCTTTGGCAAAAACTTCGAGTGGCAGGTCCGACTTCTGACGCATGCTGCGGTAGAGTGGGGGGCGCATCTACAGCAGTTTTCCGCTTCAGAATCTCTATGCTTGACCCAAAAACTGAGTTATGAGAAAAATAATGCAAGTTGCAACCCAATGAACATGAATGCTCGAAAACATAAGGTACATTTAGATTGCCAAATATGCACAAAAGTACCTTATATTCCCGATCGGACTGATAAGGAATACCTATAATGGTAGCTGGTTGTGTAAAAACACTGATGGTATTCAAACGATATTGAGTATTTCTTCGATGGAAGAACTTTCGTCAGCCAGCAGTATTTTGGCCGCAATAGTGCTTCGCGCTGTCGTAGCACTCGTGTTTGTAACAGGAACCACAAGCGGGGCTTGAGTACATACAGTACTTTCATGACATCGAGGAGGGACATGGAAATTATTGCACTTACATACAAGATGGTAGTATGTATGCTACGATAGCAGTCTAGGCTGCCTGTGTTTATTGGGACGGTATCACTTGTAAATATCCACAAGATTGCAGTACGTCTGCTGTATCGGTATCACATTTATACACCCACAAGATTGTAGTACGTCTCCTATTTATAGTACCTTGCTCGAAAGCAAGTTTGTTTTGTTTGTTGGGACCCTCGTTTTGGAGCTGTTCTGATGTTTTGTTGCGTCTTCCTTGCGGAGGGCGGCCAAGGTGCCCCGCCGCGTGCACCTTCGCGCTGCTTGTCGATGGAGTGTCAAGCGTTCAGCACCGCGGTCAACCGGTCCAAGGGCCCCGCCTTCAGAAATACGTCGTTCAGTGCGTATGAACTGCGTGCGCTTATTCTCACCGACACTTGATCACCTTGACAATCACCCCCCACAACGCTGCTTTCACCCAGCGAGGCACGTACGTAGTTTTGTTTTGCCTTGTTTTTTGTCACTTTTTTATTGGTTGCACGGAGCCCCCCCCCCCTGCTCCGTCGCGAAGGGATGCGTGGTCAATGGTCAAATGACTAAGGCAAGCAACGAATGAGTACGCCCCCCCCCGACCCCCGACCCCGCAGCGAGCGAGCGGAGCTTAGATGGCCTTGTCACCTTGACGACCGCCAGCTGTTGTCGATTACTCAGGGGCATACTGACCTCTCGTTTGGAGCACTTTTTCACACTTTGGGTCCTTTTTTATTATAGCTGCCGAGGAGTGCCTCCCAGGTCCGTGGTGAATGTGCTTAACCGCTCTTGTGTCTTAACACATACCTGGTAGGCCATGGCTAATGTGTTACTATTTCTACCATCGTTGGTCCTGCCTTTCGGGGGGCGATGTTTCTCGATTTCCGCCTCTGATGAAGAGCAGAAAGCGTCATCGAGTCCGGGCGAGTAGGCGCTATGTGGCCGTTTTGCGGTCGTGCCGCTCGATTTTAGGTTTGCTGCCTTCAGCTCGGCGGAAAAATGGCCTCTTCCTGTGCTGCTTATACTGCTGCGCAGTTGTCCGGCTGCGTTAATATTTTCCGGCATATCGGAAATGTGCCTAAACTACGGTAGAAAGCGTTGTTGTCGCCAAGCGGCCGCTGGACAGCACGGTTCCACCTTATGTTACGAATCGTCTCGGCGGCATCCACACACTACCACCACAACCAAGACGTTGTCCCCTCTCCCCCCCGCCCCCGACGTTGCTGGGACGCGCGGTAGAGCCACGGTTTACGCATAGCGACATTGTGCCCGTCCTTACGTCCGTCCGTTCGTTGCATGGCTCCCCAGGCTGACCTAAAGCGAAAAGAGACAACCATGGTCTGCTGCTCCGCGAACTGGGGCGCCGGCGGCTACCTCTCCGTTCGCCCTAATTCAAGCGGAAAAAAAAAAAAAAAAACGGGCACCGACGCCGTCGCTGGCCCGGCATCAGCGTCAGCGGTAGCGCCCCCCTCCGCAGACAGCTGGGGCGGCAGCGGCGCTCCAACGGAGGGCGGAAGCAACTCCTCTTCCCTCCCTCTTCCCGCCTCCTTACGTGACGCCCGTGGCAGCGGCGTAGCCTGTCCGCCTCCCGCAGAGGCAGCGGAGCTGGTGCTGGTGGACGCGACCCTCGCGAACAAGCACCGCGCCGCGGTGTTCCGGATGGTGAATTGTGACGGTTACACCCCTCAGCCGTTTATCGGCGGCAAGTTGGTTAGGGGTCCTGTGCCGCCTGAGGGGGCGGGGGCCCGCCGGAAGGCGGCGATGGCGGTATCGGCGAGGGTGGACACGGGTGGGGGGCACGGGGGAACTCAGGGGCGTATTCTGAGCGGCAACGATAACAGCAGCAACAGCAACGATGATGATGATTGATAGTGATTTTACGTCGAAGTACTTGTACATACTGTATTTAGCGCAGTGGTAATGGGTGTTAGAGCGTGCCCGAGTGAAGTCGACGCAGCGAAAATCGAGGCAGTTTTTTTTTGTGCCGAAGAATCGCGCTGTAGGAAAAGTTGGTTTGGTTTCACGCGTGTCACTTGTTTGAGACCATTTTTTTTGTTGGTGGTTCTGCCGGTTCTTCTGGTTCTGCACGCGGACGGCGGCAGGTGAAACCCAAGTGTTGAGAGAGACAGTCGAGTAGGTTATTGCCCTTCCCCTTTTTGCGTGTGGTGCCCGGTCGTCGGTGGTTGTGTCCGACGAGGCGAGACCGTCTCTAGTTGTTTTTAGAAGAGTTGTACTAGCTGGCGTTGTCTAGATCAGCAGTATTGCTTCAGGAGCAGAGCTACAGGCTATTTAGTGGCATTGTAGCAGTGTTTAATGCTCATTCAGCGTTTGGTGTTCGGTGCTCTGTGTTCCGTGTTTAACGTTCAGTGTTCGGTGCTCCAGCATTTAGCGATGTATAGGATCCGATTATATTGAAATCGCTCACGTATCGTACTTACCAGGTACTTGATTTTGTTGCTCGTATATACGAAAGTACTGCCAGGAACACTTTTTGTTGGGCACCGTCAACCGTCCACATCTATTTTTCGCGGGCGTTACCACCACGCCAGAAACTTGGAGTGGTACGTCCGACTTGTGACGCATGCTACGGTAGAGGAAGGGGTGCACCTATAGTAGCATAGCAGCCACGGAATCGTTACGGGAACATGCGGTCCGGCCGCCCCCACGGGCATCCACCGCACACATATTCTGAACCCAGACCCCTCCCCTCCACGTGCTCTTCAGGCACAACGAGACGCAGTTTTGGCAGTAATCACCTCGCTCGGGGATCTCGGCAAATAAGGGAAACGCCGACACTGTACTCTTGCTAAGAAAGCAAGTACTAACTGAAATGCAGCGCCAACTAGCGGCAATGACGCGCTGGTCCCCAGCGCACTTTTTTTTGGACGGTCGGATGAGGAGCAAGTGGTGGCGGGACTACTGCTGTAGGTCGGTCTGGGACCAGGTGCCAAGCGGAAGCAGGGTGCAAGGAAGTATATGTATACGTGTGTACTGGCGCGGGCGTTTCCACCTTCGGTGTTCCGGTCCAGCTGGCGGGACATCTGTCGTTAGTACTATATGACGAGGCTGAGAACGACATCAACACATTGATGACAACATAACAACCGCCAACGCAGTAGCTTAATGCAGTTAGGAGCTTGACCACTGCCGTAGATCTGTCACGTTCGCCATTCCCGCTCTTCTAGTAATACAGCAGTACTAGGCTGTCGGAAGAGTCTGGTGCATCTCTACCGGCCACACGAAGCAGAAATGTTGTAGGATGTTGAATGCCCTTTACGAATCAAGATGAATATCCCATACCCCCGCCCATTACGACCACAAGTAGGATACATATCGATAGCCAGCACGCAGACGCTCAGTCTGAGCCAAACCCCGCCTGCTGGGGTACCATCTATGCCGGTGCCGACTGGTCTCTCTCGTCACTCTCACCAACTCCAACGAACTGCGACTTCATAAAAGAATAAGGCAAGCAAACTGAGAACAACGCTCGAATGCATTTATTTCATCGAGGGCAATAACAGCATGTATATACTATGTCGTGTATTGGCGAAGGAAAGATCGCGAAACATCAATCATCAGTAGTTGGTATTTGACCAATGAATGGGTACCTCCGAATAGGTGGCAAGCTCTACACCGGTGACCGGGACTCCCCCCCTTGCACAATGTGAGTCGATGTCGGCGTAAAACATCCTTGTGGGTGCTTCACCATAGGTACTTTATACGATAAGTTCCCTAGTGCGGAGTGAAGCTTCTCCACCCCGCGCACAAAGTAGTGAACTCGATCACCAGCTGTGACCGACCGCCAAAAACAAAGAACAAATCGGTGCCCTCGTTGTCGAGCTCACGTAGTGAACGGCATGTTATACAACGTCGTTGCCAACCGTCGCCAACCCAATATATGTAATATATAGGGGGGGCATACTCGTGTCATGTGTGACCGTAGTCTTGTGACCATACGCCGTCACATCCGTACAAGTCCGGAGGGGGGGAGCGAGGGTTATGCGTGTGTGACGGCGGCCATCTGTCTGCTTGTCTCTGCCTCCCCAAATGTTCCACAATGTCGCTGCTTGTCTTGTCTGTCTGTCTGTCTGCCTGTCTGTCTGTCTGTCTGCCTGTCTGTCTGTCTGTCTTGTCTATCCGTTTTGCCTGTCTGTCTGTCTGTCTGTCTGCCTGGCTGCGTGTATCTGTCTGTCTGTCTGTACGTATGTCTGCCATCTTGTCGGCCTACCTGACTGCTTACCAGCCCCCTTCACCCGTCTTCTCACACGTCTACTTTATCCGTCAACATTCCCGCCAACTTTACCCTTTTTCTCGCCTCTCTATTCCCCTGTCTTGCTTTTGCTCTGCCCGTTTTTGTTTTTCTCCCCCTCCCTCAGCTCGAAGAAACGTGGTACCCCCACGAATACGTCGAGGGATGGTTGCGCGGCTTGGCGCACCTCGTCCGAAACGTCTCGCTAGAATCCCTCCGCATCGGTGTCCACGAGTTCTCGTGCTGGCCCAACACCGACCCCCGGACCAAAGCCAAATAGCAGAGCCAGAACACCTCCAAGTTAGACGACGCCACCCTCCAGGACCTCTCCAATGTCTCCCGCCCCGAGCATCTCATGGTCGGCGCGGTGGGAGGTGGTGGTGGTGTTGTGTGGGTTTGGAATGGTGGTGATGGTGATGGTAGTGAGGACGGGGGCAAGGGAGCGCTCGCGGCGCCTCGGGTGGATTTTCCGCCGCCGCCGTCTAGTCTCCGCAAACTTTGGCTCTCTGCTCCGCGAGACGGGCCCGAGATCACCGACAGCATGGCGGCCGTCAGGCGGGGGATGTCGCTCTTCGAGGAGCTCGTGGTAGATGACCTGAAGGAGACCGACGAAGGCTGGGGTGCATTCGCGCTCGTCAGAATCGCCGCCAGAGCTGCGGCCACCGCAACCGCCCCCGTTCTAGCAGGCCGCCGTGGCGGTCGGGAAGCCTACCTTGCGCCACCTCGTGATTCGGACGAACGGGGTTTTGTGCGTACCCTCCGCGGCAACGCGCCACCTGCTTGAAGACGCTGTCAGCGAGAGCGTCACCATTTACCTATGCCAGTGCAGAAAGATGGTAGCGGGGGCGGGAGGAGCGGCGGCGGAGGTGAGGAGGGGGGGGGGGCGGGGGAGGGGGGCGGGGGCGGGGCGGGGAGGGGAGGGGGGATGGGGATGGAAGGGGAGACGGGGCGCTCAACGTCGCGGTGGATGGGTTTACCTACGTAGACTGCGAGGAGGCGCCAGTGAAAGACGTGGACGAAAGGAACCTCCGTTGCATGGGTCGCGGAATCGGCGGCGTCGCGGGCGGTGGCAAGGGCAGAGGTAGCGGGGCGGCGGCGGAGTCGGCCAACGGAAAGCTTTATTTTCGGAATTGGGGTAGTTTTGGTGGCCTCAACGCTGGGGACCTGTAAGAGCTACGAGGGACGCACCATGCTCTCTGTTTGCCGGGGTACCTCATGTAGGTACGTCCACCGCTGAAGATGGAAGCGCGTTCGTTTGTTGCGTTCGGTCCCGGCCGGCCAACCCGCCGGAGACCCAGCTTCTTGAAGGTTGTGCTTTCTTGTCTGAGTAAAAAGTGGGTTTTTGGCCGGAGACAATATCTTGACGGGCTGTGTTTTCTTGTGTTGATTGAAAAAGGGTTTTTGTTCTTGGTTCCGTTTTTTTTTTTTTTTGCGACAAATGTGTGCCCCCCCCCCCCCCCCCCCCCCCGCCCCGCCAAGCCAGGGCAGTTGAAAGGAAAGCCTGGCCTTTCAGCAGTCACCGGACGGTAAGGCGCGCCGGAGAAAAAAAAGAAGAAACAAAAATGCGACTCTTTCCTCCGCACGCGCAGAGAGGGGAGTTAGAGACGCAACAGCGGCGCGTTTTTTTTTTCGGGGAGGGGTAAGTGACGCCAACCATGAACAAGGGAGAGGTGGAAGTAAAGAGGGGGTTGGTGTAGTGAGCCGGTGACCACGGCGCCCGCTGTTGTACATTGTTTGCGGACAATCGGCCCGGGGGAGTCACCGCTGTTGCTGCCACCGCTGCTGCTGCTGCTGCTGCTGCTGCTGCTGCTGCTACCGCTGCTGCTACCTATTGAGTTCTTGCTGGTGACTGGTATTGTTGCTACCATGAGATAGTACAAGCCAAACAAAAAGGTCAGGTCCCACCCGTTGATCGCTGAGCGCATGGAGGGGCTTGCTCAGTTAGACATCCGAGGCGATCACTCCCTGCCTTGATTGATTTTCTGTTGAAGCTTTTCTCCACTCACTCCTACGTTAAGAGAGATGGAGATGGAGGAGGAGGAGGAAGAGTTTTCGAGAGAGAGAGAAAGAGAGAAAGAGTGAAAAGAGAAACAGAAAGAAACTAAATTCAATACAAATGAAGAAATCAAAACGACGTCATGGCAGAAGAGAGAAGAAAAAAGGTCTGGGGAGAAGGAACGGGAGAGAACATGGATTATTGCAGAAGAAACATCCATCGTGCGTGGGGTGGTGGGCTGGGATAGGGCGGGGGGGTAGTTGAAGGGCGGGGCGTGACGGACACTCGTACTTATACATTGAGACAGCGGAGGCGGCGCGTGCGCCTGGTATCTGTTATGATACTGCTTTGTATGAGGTTGAAAGCCCGGTATTTACCTGGATTCAGGCACTGGGAACGTATTTGTAGTACTTGGAAGGCGTATCTTAGATGGAAAACCAGGGGTTTTCCAGAGACGCACGAGCTTGGTCTCAGTCTCCGCGTGCACGAAAGGAATAAAACTGCTCTTATTTTATCGCTAAGCAAGCAACACACGTGAGCACCAACGAGTACCGACTTAATAGGCAAACCTGTCCAGGGATACGAAGTGTCCCACATGCTTGATCTTAACAAGTGGCGTCTTGGGCTTAGGACTTCCTTTTTTTTTTTTTTTTTGGGCTGGGTTGGGGATGTGTTTTTGCGTATTTTGTCCTGCCTACACCCCCCGCTCAGTGTCGGGACTGGTCTGGGTAATCGGCCGCTCATTTGCGGCCCAGGACGCGTTTTCAGAGTTGTGGGCTGAGTTTAGGTGGTTCTTGTCGTCTTCCGTGTTATTTTTCTTTTCGTTTCCGTATTCACTTTTCGCTTTTCCACGCATCTTCCTCGCCCCCCCCCCCCGTGCGGGCGGCATGGCGATGGCTTTCATTGACGATTTCTTCCTGCCCCTTAAGGCTAGATCTTCCCCTCATTTTTTTTTACGTACTTTGCCAGCTTCGTTGCCTCGCCGTTCAGAGGTGTGGGAGTGGGTTTTGAGGAGCCGCATCTTCGACTCGTGTTCTAGTTCGTGGAATCGGGGTTTCCATGAATTTCCCATAATTCTGCATATACGGCTCATCAGAGTGGGCTAGAGTTATTATATTGCTTTGTGTGAGGTTAAAATCCCGGTATTTACCTGGGTTCAGGCACTGGGAACGTACTTGTAGTACTTGGAAGGCGTATCTTAGATGGAAAACCAGGGGTTTTCCAGAGACTCACGAGCTTGGTCTCAGTCTCCGCGTGCACGAAAGGAATAACACTAACTGCTCTTCTTCTATCGCTAAGCAAGCAACACACGTGAGCACCAACGAGCACCGACTTAATAGGCAGACCTGTCCAGGGATACAAAGTGTCCCGCATGCTTGATCTCAACGTATCTGTATAGGTGGCTGGATTGGTTTCTGTGTTTCTGTTGGCGAGTTGAGCTTCTTTGTGACGTCCTGAGCTGCGCGCCACACAGAAGGACTGGAGGGGTGTACCGTAGGTTGGAAATCAACCGTGTTGTTCGTTTGCTTATATAATACTTTGAAGTATGCTGGTAACAATTGTCAAGGCGAAAAATAGCAAGGACGGAAAAAAATTACCGATCGGAGCGTGTCAAAGGCGAGATTTTCGCCTCCCTACGCCCCTCCCTCTACCCCCCTACCGACTTATTTTGCTCTGAAAAAATGAAATACAGTGCCGTTGTCACCTTATGGCACCGAGAAAACTGACGTACGTGCGCATTGTCACGAGAGAGAGAAAGGAGGCCGTGGGGGGGGGGCTGGGTGGCAAAGCGTGGGTACGTTTTGGATGTGAGTAAGGAAGGCGACAGGGGTAGGGTTAGGGCTGAGATGGGGGCTTAGGCTTTGTATTACGAATACTGGTTGCTGTACATACAGTACGTAGGGAACTCACAGATGGGTCTGAAATGGTGCTCATCGCACTTTTGTTGGGGTTTATGGGCGACACGCGGTGGGTTGTTCGCCCCACTGGGGTGTGTGTGCTGGTCATGGTCCGGCTGGCGGGCCTACGGGAATGTGGCCGGAAGGGTCTGGTACTGCGAGAATCGATACGACTCAGCGTATCGTGGATGCATGGTTGTCGATGATTATTATTGATGATGAAAATCACGAGATGGATGATGATGTTTACACTTTATCGGTAACGTACATACGAAACTGTAGCACCTGGTGGGGTATTTGTTTCGCCAGGAAACTTGGAAAGCCAGACACTTTACTAGCGCGAGCGATCGAATCGAAACTGATTGGTGCGCGATGATGTTCGCTCGTGGAGCCTCAGAACTCACGAGGAGAACGCCGGGCTCCTCCTGTTGTAAGCAGCGTGCTCATCGTGTGAGATGTGAGCAGCAAGCTTGCGGTGGTAGGGAGTAGTAGCAGCGGCAGAAGCCGGCGGCCTTGGTGGTGTTAGAGGTGGTAGTATACATCGTGTTGGAGGTGGTGTGGTGGTGATAGTAGTATACCAGGTACACCACATGTTGGCGGTGGTGGTAGCGTGGTGGTCGTGGTGTGGTGGCGGTGGTGGCTGTTCGCTCGCGTTCAGCACAACATCGCTCGTGGTTGCAGTTAGTCGGTATACTGCCCGGTGCGTCAGTGACTCTTGTTAGCACCCCCTCGTTACGAAACATAAGCATGCGTCTGTCTGCCTTGCTGTACATTTTGCGGGTGAATGGATCACAAGTAGACGTATTGGGAAAAAATACGCAAGTAAAAAGGTACGTTTTCTTGCGTATCTTGTGCATGCCAGGTATTGTGTAACTTGTACATATATCTTGCGTATCTGCTGTATCATATGTTGTTGTGCACCTCGTATCTTGTGTACGAAGTAGTTGGTATATGTCTTCTGCAGTATTTGGTACTGGTATATGCTATGTATCTTGAACATCGTGTGTATAGTATGTACGACGCAGTACGCGGTGCAAAAAAATGGTCTGGCTCAGATTATTGTGCAAGGCACAGAGTGTTCTATAAATAAATTATCTTCTTATGTTTCGCGTGAAATTCGAGCATTTTTTCTCAGCTCCCGATTACGTTACCCGCTGTCGTGTACTCTGTATTTATCGTGGTACCTTGTGCATCTTGTGAATCTTGTATACCTCGTGTATATATCTTCTTGTGTACAGTGGTGTGTACCCTTCCAAGTAACATATATATATGTATGTACGATAAATTACGCCCTTTGCTCTGGGATCAAGCTGCCGAAAGGTCCCTGTCCCCTGCCACAACATTATTAGGGGTAAGGAGGATCTGCCCACGGTTGAGGACGCCTCCATGCTGCTGCTATGGGGGGGGAAAAAATAGGTGGACTCAACAGCAAGCAATAAAAAAAACACTTTTCAGCGCTACCCGTGGAACAAAGCAAACAGAGCTAAACGATCTGTGCCAGCCATCCCGTCCACCTGGCACGTGACACACATCGTGCATCCACATCGTCCGCGAACGCGTGTATCGCCTCGTTAATCAACTGCGTTGCCCGTCACAATAAAACCCAAGACGGGAGGTTGGAGAGTTCCGAGAATCCGGTAAGCTAGTATAAATAATCATCATAATAATAATTGTTGTTACCCTCGATGAAATGCATTCGAGCGCTGTTTTCAGTTTGCTTGTCATTTTTTTGTGAAGTCGCCGTTGGAGTTGGTGCGAGTGTCGAGAGAGATCAGTTGGCACCGGCACAGACGGCACCCCAGCAGGCGGGGTTTGGCTCAGACTGAACGTCTGTCTTTTTCCTTGGAAAAAAATAAAACAAAATCGCTCGCGCGCCTCATTGTTAAATCCGAACGGTTTTACTACACGACACTACGAGACAGAGTGGCATGACAGTACAGCAGTACGATAGCACGGCGGGAGCAGGACGCCCCACCCCCCAACAGCCAATAGGTTGTGACTTGCCTGGTCCATACGGCGGTAGTGTATACGGTAAACCACGCCTGCCAATATCTGTATATCGCAGAATGTCTCCCCTTGTCTCTAAGAGCCCACGCCTCACGGCTCCGGTTCCGAGCGACGATGGAAGCTTACCCGCCCCTATGTACGGAAAGACACACTCCTCTTACGAAGCATGCTATCATAACGTCATGTAGAGTCCAGACGGTGGTGGGTCAGTAGGTACAGCTTGCAAGAAATAATATTTATTTATTTTCTTAAATCGGGGATTCGAAATATATACGACGGTAACGAAGTGATTATTATAATTGTGCTTGCCTTCCGACAATATAGCGTAGATGCCGTTCCGATATAAACATAATATCCTTCCGTAAATCAGTAGTATCTGTCATACGCTTCTCCGCCAGCCGTTTCCCAATTTCCTTTCCCCACATCATTTCATTTTAACTACCGGTATAGCATATCCTACTCCACAGACGATTAGACAGAACCTGTCTGTACCACACAGAGGATTGGAAAGTAAAAGCGAATTACTTTTTGTCTTCAAGTTCATACTGCGGCTGCGGCGTGCGACAGATTGACAAGAGATCTCTGTACCACGAAAGATAAGAGAACCGAAATATACAACAGTCACAAAGTAATCGGCAGACGAATACATAGACAGAGCATGTAATGTCTGTACCACACAGGGGATCGCAAAATGAAAGCGAATTATGATGTCCCCAACAAGCAGTTACAAAGTATTCGACAGACGAACGAATAGACAGAAGATGTCTGCACCACACAGAGGATCGCAAAATGAAGGTGAAGTAAACTTTTTCGTGTTGGTTGGTAGTAGTTATGCACCTGACTCTTTCACAGCCTATTATTACTAGAAGAGTGGGAATGACGAACGTGAAAGATCTAGGGCCGCACAGTGTTCTGCAGCGGGGTTTCTCGACATTTATTGCGCTTGTATCACGACGGTTACAAATTAATCAACACTATTCGTGGTCGTACTGCAGTCGACACATTTAAGACTACGAATATGTACTTACTTCGGGAAGACAGAGAAAAAAACACCTTCCGAGTCTTTTGTATGCCAAAATATGTACTTGTGTTAGACATACCAGGCAACGACCAGCGTGAAACATGTTTTGTCCCAAAATAAGTACTTGCGCACTTTCCCGACAAAGTACATACAATATTATTTGGTACCATGATAGTAAGCTTCTGGGCATTTTATTTTCATAGTGGGGCACATCGTACAGCACACAGCACAGCTCTGCCGAAGCATTCAGCAGGAGCAGCCACAGCTCTGCAGCAACATGTGAAGAGGGTTGCAGAGATACAAGCTGGTAAGGGGCACAGGGATGTCGATGCTAAGTAGAGCACGCTGCTTGCAGTTCACGAGATTGTTCCACAAGTGAGTTGAGAGAAAGAAGGAACTCGAGTGATGAGGGAGGGCATCGTCGGGGACACAACTCAGCCCAGACGTTGACCATAACTATCCTGTATGCAGATACAGTCTATCGGGACGTTGGCATACTGAAGATTCCCAACTATATATAATAGCAGAATGTTCTGTACCGGGACGTTGTCATACAGGAGGTTCCCAGACTTACAACATAATGTTCTGCGGGCAAAAGGAATGTCTGAACTGGCTCCACAGAATATTCCCTAAGAGCTATGTGTATGACCATACAAGATTTAGCTGCAGATATATTCCCAAGACACTACATACAACCATATAATATTCGTCTACAGGTATGTCTTGGTATCTGGAAAGAGCTATGTGCAACCATACAAGGTTCGCAAACGGCTATGCGTTCCTATACAATGTATGTGCTACTCCGTCACATTAGCCTACCCGATGCAGATCACACGGCAATAAAAGGATGATGACCATATCATCCCAAAATCGGGAAGAGGGATCGAAGATGCGGCTACTCAACACAGAAATGAGGTGATAGATCTACCCCCACACCTCGCAGTGAGGCTTCGACGCCTCACTCAAGAAATAATCGATTATCCGGAAGTGGACAAATTAAAACGCTAGAAACTAGACAAGGCGCAAGGGCTAGAAGGAAAACGAAGGCAAAAGACAATACGTTGGCGGGAAGTACGCCGCAAAACTTGAAAGAGACAGAAAACAAAAAAAATGACTCGGAACTCAAAAATGGAAAGCCTCTCATCATCATGCTCACAGGGTGACAGGAGTCGGGGAGGGTAGAAGAAGCCTGTGAAAAGCAGGTGCGTCTAGCTCAGCGGTGACCAGTCCTGCCGACGACGCCAAATGTGAAGAGGGTTGCAGAGATATAAGCTGGTAAGGGGCACAGGGATGTCGAAGCTGGGTAGAGCATGCTGCTTGCAGGTCACGAACTTCTTATTATTGCTCCACAAATGAGTTGAGGAAAAGAGAGAACTCGAGTGAGGAAGGAAGGCATCGTCGGGGACACAACTCAGCCCAGACGTTGACTAACTTGTATGCAGATATAGTCTATCGGGACGTTGTCATCCAGAGGATTCCCAACTATATATAATAGCATAATGTTCTCTACCGGGACGTTGTCATACAGAAGAAGGTTCCCAGACTTATAACGTAACGTTCTGCGGGCAAAGGAGATGTCTGAACTGGCCCCACAGAATATTCCCAAGGGCTATGTATAACCATACAAGATTCGCCCGCAGACACATTTTCCTAAGACACTGCATACAACCACATATTATTCGTCTACAGGTGTGTCTTGGTATCTGTAAAGAGCTGTGTGCAACCATACTATTACGGGGGTCCATAGTTAATAGGACATATGGTATACATAAAAACCAATACATTTACCTATTTTTACTATCAAAATTTGGTCCCGTTAACTATGGACCACCGTAATAGGTTCGAGTACGGGTGTATGCGTTCCTACACAATGAATGTGCTACTCCATCACAAACAGTGCACATAGATCACCGCCATACAATCCAAACCCCCAACCCGAATACGACCCGCTTCTCGGTGTAGTCTGAAGTCGCAGCTATCACCCTGCAACAGCAACAATGTCGGCGGCGTTGAAGAGCACCCCGATCCAGCACGCGTGACCCAACTGACGGTCTCTCGAAGGAACCGGAAATGATCGACCACATTCCTCGACTATATCGAGCACACGCAGCACGACAAACACCACCGCACACTGCACAGCACCACCCGGCACGCAGGCCGTAATTCCAACGCCCAACCCAACCAAAGATCAACTGGCGGGTAGTAAGCGCTCACACGATGGCGATCCGCCCGGTGAACTCCGCAGCCCCAGACCGCGAACTATAAGATATCCCTAACGAGCGGTCAGAGAGCTGACGACGCTCAGTTGGCCAATGAAAAACATGTCGGTTGTTTTGAAGGTGAACGACAGATTGACATGTATTTTCAACAGCGGACCCACTTGGTCCTGCTGCTGCTGTTGCAGACGTAGCTGCCGGGGCTGCTGTTACCTCGCTTATCACCTCATCACCTTGCACCTTCAACATATATATGCTCTTGTGTGCTTGATGGGATATCGTACGTTGGAATGTTACGATGGTCCGGTTTGATACGCTATGTGGGAAACGCACGGTACCAGGTATGCGATATGGTACGTTGGTGGTATGGTATATGGAAAAACCACGGTATGCGATATGGTATGTTGGTGGTATGGTATGATGGTACGGTGTGATGGATGTATTGTATGGCTAAAATTGCCTGGTGGTATGGAATGTTTCAGAAGAATGTCCGTCCGTAAGAGTCGAATACGTCGTACGAATATTTCATCTGAACGAATTTATATATCGATCATTGGAACGTGTTCGAAAACATAAGCCATGCGGACAGACAGACAGGCAGACAAGTTTGCAATTACCGAAACAGAGACTCAGTCCTACAAACTGAGAATAAAAATAGCTTTCAGAGAATCCGTTCGAACTCAAAACAGCAAGGTGAGACGCCGCAGACGTATTGATCACTATCCGTCTTGAGGTATGACGACTTGACATCGCCGCAACATGATGAACCCAGGGAGAACACTATATTTAATCTGATGGTCAATCGGACCAAGAACATACCTGGTATATAGTTTCAGAAACACAGACCCTACTACCGTAGTAGGTTAACAAATACATACCGTTGTCAGGTACCTGGTATGGAAGATCTCGGGATTTACATTTCCGGACAGAGTGTGGCATCTGAGCAACGAGCGAACTCAATTCCTACCTACCTACGGCATTCGCCCGTGCTCAAGTACGAGAGGGAGGCTTACTGCCTGAAGGTTTCTGGTTGGTCAAGAAAATGAAACGGAATGTTCTGATTGTTGTTGGATTACACGGAATCCCTTTTCCTTCTCTGTTGAGAGAGCTTGAGAGCAGAATTTCGTGCCCGCAGATTTCTGATTGGTCAAACAAAAAAAAGGGCGCGTTCTGATAGGCGGAAACGCTCTGGACGGTTCGGTGAACATGACGAACTCCTCTTTTCTCTGCTGTGTACGAATACTGCGTGTATCATGTGAGTCTTGTATATGTGTATGCTTCGATAAAAAACATGTACGGCATTCCACGCCCTTTCACCTGGAATCAAGCTGCCGAAAGGTTCCAGTCGCAACATGAAATAGGTGGACTCAACAGCAAGCAACATAACCACTTTTGAGTGCCACGCATTGAACGACGAAACAAAGTCAAACGATCCGCGCCAACCATCCCGTCCACCTGGCATGTGTCACACATCGTGCATCCATATCGTCTGCAAACGCGTTTGGTCCCTCGTTATTAACCGCGTTGCCCGTTTCAACAAAACTGAAACACGGGAGGTTGGAGGATTCCGAGGATCCGATGAGTTACAGTAGTATGGATAATAGCTCTCGTAGAATTCCGCTCGAACTCAAAACTGCTAGGTAGAACGCCGCAGATGTATCGATCATTATTGTCTTCTTGAGGTCTAACGGCTTTGACATCGCCGCAACATGGTGAACCCAAGGAGACATACCGTTGGTCGGATGGTTAATCGAATAAAAACATAGTTTTTGAAATACTGTAGAGTACGTTAACACCCACCAGGTATGGAGCAACACCACGGCATTTGCCTTTATTTCCGGAGAAAGTGTGGCTTCTAAGCAACGAATGAACACACTACATACTTCGGCGCTCGCCCGTGGTTAGGTACCTGAGAGGGTTTACTGCCGGGAGGTTTCTGGCTGTGGTCAAGAAAAAAAAAGGGAATGTTCTGATTGTTGGGAAATTCTTGGATAAGACGGAATCCCTCGTCCTTTTCTGCTGGGAGCTTGAGAGCAGGATTTCGGCACCTCAGATTTGTGATCGGTCAAACAAAAAGGGAGCGTTCTGATAGGTAGAAACGCCCTAGACGGCACGACGAACCCGGCGAACCCCTCTTCTCTCTGCTGTGTGCGAACACTGCGTTTTTCGCCAGAGGAAGATCGCAACAAAAATCCCACACACACCCAGACAAGAGAGAGGGTTTTCGTGCCCGCAGATTTCTCGTTGGTAAAAACAAATAAAGGGAGTACTATGATTGGTGGAAAATCACCCCTGCCTGAACGGCACGGAGAGCCCCTCTTCTCTCCGCTGTGTATCAGGTACCGCGTTTGCCCAGATGAGGATCGACACAAAACCCCCACGGCACAAGCGCCCTCCGTGCAGCCGCCCACCCCCCCCACCGAACTCAACACACGGTGTGTCGGCACTTACTTGCGCGTGTATGAAATACACATATATAGGTGCGCGGATGCCACGCACTATCATTCCGGATGGGAATGAAACGAGGCGGGGGAGGGGGCACACGTGCTCGGCCACCCAGCAATCCGGATGAAGATAAACAAATTATCGGGGGGGGGGGGGGGGGACTAGGAAACGATATCTATAATATATATATAATGTTAACGTCCGTCCATCTTTCATTCAGCTAGCCCGAGCGGTTGGAGGTAGTGCTCTACAAAGCTCCCCCCTTTTCGCTCTTTAGCTTCCCTATCAGATCTAGCCGCTGAGCGCAACGACTCGCCAACCAATATGATGGCCGGGCCACCGAGTATCCGCTGCGGGCTACACTACTACGCCGGGTTAACAAAAAGGTCGGTACACTCCCCAACGGCACCAGGCCACAGCAACTTCAGCAGCAACATCTCATAGCAAAATCAACAGCAACACCACCACCAACAACAACACTCAACGACAGCAGCAGCAACAAATGAGGGTGCTTTAACCTCTTCGTTATTATCTTGTTATCATACCCTCAATCGTTCCGCAGGCCACAAGGCACAGAGCAGAGGGACAGCAAACCAACACAGCACCGTATACGTACGTACTGGTGTTGAATCTCATATATACCAACGACAGGTTCGCCACTCGGGGGAAATTCGAAAGAGTAGGAGGGGAGGTGGATGCGGTGGGGGGGGGGGGGGGGGGGGGGGGGGGGGGGGGGGAAACGCAACGCACGCCACAAGCTAAAGGTATCCAATATTTAGTATACACATAACACCCACGCACACGATAAGTGGTGGCTATCGTACAAACATATGACCTAACACACACAGCCTGAAAGAACACAGCCTACGATGATGGCCACACCACAGCAGTATGCTGTAATTGTTCGCTTCCGATGCCGTGAGCAGCAGACTGGACTGAACTTGGAATGGTCTCGCTTGGCTCGGCTTCATGCAAGGCCTCACAAACGGCTCGACCTCTTCCCCCCCGAACCTCTCCAGCCGCAAACGCCACAGCGCAATAACGTGGGAAACCCACTTCACCATACAGCAACGCATGCTAGGCTAGGTTACAAGTACAAGCAGGTAATCCCGGTTCGCAAAAGGCGATGCTGCATCGATGCGGTAAGGGCGTACGTACGTGAGACAACACCCAGCCACCGCGGGGCTTTTGCTTCTCTACTGTACCGCAGCCGGTACCGCCAGGAAACAAAGCCGTCTAGAAAAAACTGCCGCCTTGTCTTCTCGCTCTTACCCTTACGCTGCTCCGCTCTCTCCAGGTAAAGGGGGCCTCCGCAAAACTCTACAGCCGTAAAGCTTCATATTTGTCCTATATATTACTGAGGAGACTCACTACCACGAGAAAGCACAGCAGCAAAAAACGTAGTTCGAAACATCCTATAGGGAAAAAAAATCCACGTTTGCATCGACACCCACTTTCGCCACCGCCACAGGCTTTAGCAGCGCACGCCCCCAGTCGCCCCCCACCACCGTTGGCAGACTGACTCTTCCGCTACAATGCATCGCGCGCACACTATCGCCAAGCTGTGCAACACAGCACCCCCCCCCCCTCCGCCCTGGGTCTATCTAGCCGCCCTCCTAGCCCTCTGCCGCCGCGCTCGCTCCCACGTTACCGCCGCCAGGAGGCCGGCCAGAAGCACGAGAGCGAGGGTTTCGGTGTTCGAAAAAGCGGCGTTTTTCGTATCGTCGGGGGAAGACTGAGACTCGTCGTCGGCATGATATTGACAGAACAGGTGTATATGTAAAGAGAGAGATGAAGAGAGGAAAAGGCGAGGCGGGAGAGAAATAGCCCGGCAAAGAGAGAAAAGAGAGAGAGAAAAGAGAGGCAGAGAAGAGAGGGAGAGGAGAAAGAAGAGAGGAAGTAAAGAGAGACAGCGAGAGGGAGGGAGGAAGGGGGAGTGTGTGTGTACAATATTGTTAGAAAAAACGCCGTCAGGACGGGATCGACGCTAGGGTCGGAGTCGGGGTCGGGGTTGAGGGATACTGGGTTGGGGTTGGGAGGGGCTAACAAGTTTCGCGGCAACGAAAACTAAGAGAAGGGTCCACCTCAGGTCAAACGGGGGGGGGTGTGTACTCATGTCATATATGGCCGAAGCCGAATGGCCATAGACCGTCGGATCCCTACAATCCCGGGACGGAGGGGGGGGGCAAGGGGTTGAAAGCGAGATGTCGAGCAACACCCAGACACCGCCTGTCAAGCGTTAGGCCCGACTCGCGCGCGATTTATTCGAGAGAAGGGTTGGAACAATGGGGTGGGGGGTGAGGAAAGTGGACACACACCAAAGACATATATATACACAAATAATGGCGCAAAACCTGCGCTCCTTTCGCCCCTCCCGGTCCTCACCGCCTCAAGGCTATGCCACCACTCTCGCCAGGCGATCCACTTCGCTTGCACCCTCAGGGAGAACAACGACAGCCGCACAACGGGACTGCAAGACGCGGACAAAGCGGGCAAAGAAAACAAGACAACACATGGTCGCGTTAACAAAAAAAAACGGCGTTGGGTTGGGTTGGGTTGGTTTGGGTTAGGTTGGGTTGGGGCGGGTTGGGTGGGATGAGTTGGGTTCGGAGAGGGGGGGGGGGGAATGGAGTGGGTGGCAGGGGTCAAGGGGAGGAGGTAGCAGAAAAACCCGCGGAGCGCTCGTTAGCCCGAAGATAACGATCGGCCGTCGACTATCAGTCGTCCGCTTTCTGTACAAAAACTAACGCAACCGCTGCATCCATTGTCCGTGAGACTGAGGACTCCAAGTTATGTCACCGTCACCCATGGCGACTGCGATATGATACATGCCGGCCTCGCCGACGATGGTCACAAAAAAACAGCCATGTTTGTTCACGTGATGGCGACGCGAGGCAGCGCTTACGAGCTTCGAATTTCACCCAAGATGCAGACCCTATGACCTCAGCATTTAAGCGCGCGACCGCAGCGGTCGGGGGGGGGAGAGATGTACTCGATCTCATGCATGGCCGTAGTCGTATAACCATAGACCCTCGCATCCCTACAATGCCGGGACGGGGGTTGGCACGGACACTTTCCGCGCAAGCATCGCGGGATCACAAGATGGTGGGAGGGAAATGCCACGCCATGGCACACACCCAAAGAATAAGCACCCGCACAAAGACGGCGTGCAGAAAAGACGTGTGCGCCAGACACTAAAGTGACGGCGACAATAACATCAACAACATCTTTCAACGGCAAACATAGGGTCGACCCGTAGATCGTCATCTGTCCGTTTGCGTGAAATATTCACTAAACATACTCCGTACGAGTACACATCTATCTCCTCATGTTTTATTCGAGGTGAGCTGGGCTTCCTCAGCGACAGCTCACGAGTGCTGGACATCGAACGCTAATTGAAATCGTTACGATACCGACAAACGTTATTTTTTTCCCCCGATATATATACAAACGGTATTTCGGTGTATCGAAAGTACGATATTTCGGTTTATCGAAAGCGCGGTCGTTCGGTATACCGAACGTTCGATATCGGGCCATCGAACGATAATCGAAATCGATACGATACCTACCAATAAATAATCGATTTGACTAACGACTTCGACAGCCACTCCGTCAAAACAAAACCGTTCAGCATGTATGATATATATCAGCACAAAAAAAAAAAAACACGCAAAGGGGATGTCAAGGAATACCATACATCGATTATTTCGATTTTCGATAGAACGAAAGTTCGGTGTTTCGAAATATATCCAAACTACGATTGCCAATCCATCGAAAAAAACGAGTTATGCATCGAAACGTTCGATACAACTGTATATCCAACACTGCAACTTACATTGCATCCGTGCTGGCTTCAGCGGCTTCATCGAAGTAGCGTTTCGCCAGAAACAGGTCCTGCGGCAGCCCCTTCCCCATCTGGTGCAGGTACCCCATGTTGAACAACGCCTGCAGTGTTCCACGGAGGCAGCGGGCGGTATGGGATTCGGGGGTATTTTCGGTATTCCGTATTCCGTACCAAGTGTATGTGTGCATATTCGGTATACATATGAGGGGGTGAGGTATGCGGTGCATTGTATGTGGCATGGTGTATATGGTGCGCGGTATGTGGTACGCGGTCTGTGGTACGGAGTATGTGGCGGTATGTGGCGTGGTGTGCGGTGTGCGGTGTTTGATATGCCGGTATCTGGTATTTGACATTCGGTGTGTGGTATTCGGTACCTGGTGTTGGGTACTGTCTGTATGTGGTGTGCGATATATGGCACCAAAGGTATTCGGCACTTGGCATTTGGTTCCGCGCACCAGGTACAGATACCAGGTATGATATAAGTTGGTGCGCGGTATTCGATATCACTACAGGGTATGCTGTAGGCGGCAGACGGTACCAGGTACCTCGCATTCCGGCACGAGCGGTTAGGTGGGAGGCCGATCGCCCTGCTAGAGACAAACAAGCCTATCAACGAAAGCAATTGGCGTCAGCGTCGCCCGCAAAACACAAAACAACATACGTACATGTACCAGGTATCAACGAAAGCAAATAGCGTCAACGTGCACCCGGGGAGCGGCGGGAGTGAGAGTAGGGTGGGTGGGGATGAGAGGGTCGGGGGAGGGGAAAAAGGGGCAGGGGTGAGTGAATAAAAAAGCTGTTCCAAGAAATAAGAAAACTCGCTCGCACAACAGCGGAAAACCCGATTTAATACTTTCGGGTTCAGCCCTCAACAAAAGGTGGGGGGTGGGGGGGGGAAAGGAGCAAAAAAAACGTTTTTTTCCCTTGGTCTAAAGTGTGACGATTTTTGCACGGCGGTTTCACCCCGCCGCTCCTGCCAAAGGCTATGGACCCGAACAGCCACACGGCAGAGGCAGTTGTCTGACGGACGCTACCTACTGTTGGGAGCTAGCTCTAGGCCGGCGTCGGACCAAAGTTAATTTTTTCGGCAGCATTCTCACGCGGTCATCATTCAGCGTGAGACCGATCACCACAGCGTCGGTATAGCGCTTGCGTGGGTCGGTTTGCCATCGAAAGTTGCACTAAAAATATGACGGACAAGGCCGAAGACAGTTTGGGGGGGTCGCTACCCGCTCTCAAAACAGTTGTAACCGGAAAACAAGCAACAATCAAACAATTTACCACCACTACCATCGAGGGTGGGATGCGGAGTTGCAACCGCAGGCATGCCGCATGACTGATAATTTACGTGGGCCTGGCTCAAACGCTCCACATTCACACAATATCAATACTACCGCTGCAAAGGGAAAAATACGATTGCCCAGGGGAGGCGTTTGTCTGATACCAGTACAGTCTAATACAAGCGGGACAAGGGGAAAAAAAAGTGCCGTCTTCACAAGATTGAGGTGCAAGATCGTGGGGTCTTGATTTTACATTTTATCGAGTGGGATTGGGTAGGGTTGGGATGCGCTGGGTTGGGTTGGGTTGGTGGGTAGGTAGGGCGGTGCGTCGGTGGGTCGGTGGATGGGTGAGTGGATTGGTCAATGGATGCGAGCTCGACTAAACGCCAAAGAACACGAGCCTCAACAGACCGTCGTCGCCTGTATACCAAGCGTGGGCCCCGTCGGGAATCACGGTGTTGCAGTATCGGCAAAGCCAATCGCTGTGCGATACGCAGCCCTAGCCGGGTCCAGAAATCACTGGCCGCTACTCTGAGCAAAGCTCCCATGGGGCCGCGCCAAATTCGCATCCAGCGGTAGAGGCGGTTGTTTTGGCATGTCGAAAAGAGTTCGTAAGTAGTCAGCCTATATGCGAGGGTGACGTCGCGGGTTGTTTCTCACCTCGGCATTTTTCCTATCAGCCGCCTTCAGGTACCGGCGGGCGGCCTTCTCGTAGTCCACCGGAAGTCCCGCCTGAACACACGTCACACAGAACACACAACACGCCACACACAGCGCATACAGCGCATTTGAAAACAGGTTGTGCAAAAATCAAATCAGGAGATCCGATGAGGGCGCGCGGGAAGGGGGGGGGTTCGAGGGGGGGGGGGGGGGGGGGTGGGCGTACTCACTTGTATCTTGCCTTCGTCATTTGACCATTGACCACGCATCCCTTTCGAGACGGGTACGATGGGGGGGGGGGGGGGGGTTTAAAAAAAAAAAAAAAAAAAAAAAAAAGAGAGATGGAGGGGGAGAGAAAGGGGGTGGCGGGGGGGGGGGTGCAAATAGGCGAGTCGCGAAAACAGTAGCGCCATATGGCTGCAAGCGAGCGAGCTAGAAATCACCCACGCGAGGAGAATAAATGGGGGCGTGGGATACAATGCACAGTTCCAGAACTACTGAAAATGCAGCGCAAGAGGACGAAGATGGAGGGGAGGTGTAAATAAGCTAAATAGAAATGAATACAAAAAAACACAACTCAGGACGCGCAGCAGCAGCGGGCGGCGGCGGCTTGCATTTCAGAGGAGCGACGGACGGAACATACAGAAGGAGCAAGGCACGAGAGTAACAAGCGATCAGGCCAGTCTCCGAGCACAGCCGCCCCCCCCCCCCTGTGCAAGAGGTGTCCAAATCACGCCTGCCGTGCTGCTTCGATGTTTTTTTGCGCGAGCGAGCGCGCACCCACCCTCCCGTGCCCACCACGTCACCCCCATGCTCCCTGTCTCGCACAGCAACATAACTATACTGCGATAACACATACATACCTTCCCGTGGTAGTAAAAATCCCCGACCCTGTTTTCCGCGGAGGAGCGCCCCTGCCTCGCCGCGTGTTCGTACAGCCTCAACGCCCTGGGACGTACGAACGATATACGTGGGACGTACACAGGGGACGTACGTAAGGTAGCGTCGGGTGGGGTGGGGTACGGTGTAATGGGGTGGGGGTGGGGTCGGGCAGGGCGCGGTGGGGTAGGGCGGCATGCGGGGTGGGCAGTAGAAAAATGAATTCAAGTTTGTTCTACATGAACAGCACCGGTATCACGATCACTAATCAGTAACAGGCATTATCGTTAAAGCCGGGGGGTGGCTGGGGGGGTGGGGGGGGGGGGGTGTACGGGGTGTACTCGTTTGTTGCTTGCCGTAAGTCATTTGACCATTGGCCACGCACCCCTTTTGAGACAAAGCACCGGGGGGGGGGGGGGGGGGGGGGGTGCTCATATCACGCATGGCCGTAGTCGTACGACCAGGGGGGGGGGGGGGTTGTACTCGATAGGAGAGATGTACTCGATCTCATGCATGGCCGTAGTCGTATGACCATAGACCCTCGCATCCCTACAATGCCGGGACGGAGCATGTCGGGTTTTCACCGACCAGGCAGACATTGCTTGCACCAAGCGCGCCGAGAGGTGTCCGGCGAGTCGCATGAAGGGTGAGCTGCATCCTACTAAGAAGGGGGGGGGGGGGGGGGGGGGGGGGGATCTGGGGCGCGGGGCCATGTACGCATGTATGCGCTGTACTGCTGCGTACCGTTTCCTAGACGATGCACGCCTATCTAAAGCCCTCAAATATGCAGACGTAGCAGCAAAACATTTCCTTCGCTGCTCTACCCCGAGGAAAGATCAGCCTTGCACATACTTTCTGTACGAAAACAAAAACAAACAAAAAAAACGCAACGCGATGGATTGATTTTCGATTTCGCGGGCCAATTCGCCGGGTCGCGCTCACCGCTTCTCGCAGCCGACGTCGGTCGCGTTTGCAGACGCGGAGGCGCAGTGGCCGGAGTCTAGCAGCCACGCCGCATTGCTCTGGGCCACCTCGACTCCGATCTGTTTTCATGAGCAAAGGGGTGATACGAGGATCAGATTTCAAGATCAACAGATGAAGATGGTGTCTAGAGAGCAACAAATGAGGATGGTGTTTCATTTCAAGAGCAGCAGACGGAAGAGCGACATATAAGGATGGACGGTATTTCCCAAGAAGGGGGGAGGGAGGAAAATTGCTTCAAAGAGCAGCAGGTGATAATGGTATTTCAATGCAAACTTATGATGTAAGGATGGAATTTTCAAGAGCAACAGTCGAGGATGGTAACTCAGGCACAGCAGATGAGGAGGACGGCATACAACAGCGTCAACAAAGATGCAACAACGTTGAACAAAACAATCCAGCAACAAAAACGTAGAGAAAAAACGAAAACGGCACTTCAGTAGTGCCAAGAACATAGCAACAATAGCACCAACAACCCGAAACAAAACAACAACAACAACAACAACAGAGCTGAGAACTCGGATTTTGTTCTGAATGCGCATAGAATCCCTTCATCCCGAAACGCCTCGAGAAAAAAGCAATTTATGGAACAAAAATGTAACAACAACAACAACAAACCCTGGCGAAAGCAAGGACACGCCCTCGAACAACATAATGTGAAATACTCTTTGATGGCACGTCGCACTGCTGTACGAGTACGAGCACGGCAGCGGGCGTTCCCGTGGCACCCCCCTCCCTCGTATCACCAGGACAAAAAAAAAAAACGCATCTCGTGGCTTTTTCTACCGTAGACGTGCACATTAAGTATATAGCCAGACGAGATCCAGACAACCTCCCCCCCCCATCCCCCCCCCCCCCCCCCCCACTCTCCCCTCCCTTTCTCGCCCCCCCCCCCCCCCCTTCCCCCCCCCCCCCCCCCCCCCCCCCCCCCCCCCCCCCCCCCCCCCAACCCCCCCCCCCTCACCTCAGCCAACCTCGAGTAGAGAAGCAACGAGCCCGTGAAGTCACCGGCCGTCGCTCGGCGCAACCCCTCGCCCATCGCTTCCATCCACGGACCCCTCTCCACCACGGTCTTCATCAGGGAGACGGCCGCCTGTAAGGGAGGACGGGGAAGCGTGCGGAAAGGCGGGGGAGGGAGGGGGGTGGCGGCTGAGGGGGGGGGGGGGGGGCCGGCGGCAGAAGGATGCATAACGCAGAACTGTCACAACACAATGCATCACACTGATTCCAAGTAGTTTTTCCTCACGAACGCGTGTGAACGTCTAAGGGGGTTAAGACATACCAGGTACCAGGTATCAGGTATACTACTCTGCACGGGGATATAAGAATCGTGTGATTATTCACATCAGAGCACAAACGATTACTATATTATCGGCCACATAATGGTACATGAACTGGTACAAGTATGTACATCGCCAACAACCGCCACGATTACGCACGTGCGTTACATCTCGTTGACGAACGCCTTCCTGCCCTCCTCCGCCCCACCCTGACTAAGGTGACGAAACCCGCGCGTGTGACACATACAACACACAGACCTTGAACGTGTCCAGAGTAAACGCCCCCCCTCCGCCTCCCCCCGCCCCCCCCGTTCCCTAACAAAGGTGACGAAGCCCGTGCATACAACACAAACAGCACACACGCACACCTTGCACTGGTCGTTGCTGAATGCCCCGCCCCCCCGCCGCCTGCCAACCCCCACCCCCTGGCGAACGTGACGAAACCCGCGCATACAACACATCAGCACACACAATGCACTTGTCCACGGTCACCCCCCCGCCCCCTTCCCCTCCCCCCTCCATTCCCTGACGAAGGTGACGAAACCCGCGCACACAACAAACACAGCACATACCAGGCACAACACACAACATTGCACTTGCCGGTGGCGACCCCCCCCCCCCCCATACGACTACGGCCATGCATGACATGAATACCGTGCTCCGTCTCGAAAGGGATGCGTAGTCAATGGTCAAATGACTAAGGCAAGCAAGAAAATACTACACCCCCCCCCCCCCCCCCCGCCTCCTCCCCCCCCTGAAAAACGTGACGAAACTCGTGCATACAAAACACATAAAATCTATACAACACACACAACATAGCCAACACAAGCAACAACATCCAACACACACGACACCCAAGCACACCTTGCACTTGTCAATGGTGAAAGACTCGTCTTCGGCGTACAAGAGCGCAGCTCGGAAGGCGGCCTCGACGTGGCCCATCGAAGCTGCGTTCCTGAGGTGCTCCAGGGCCAAGCCCGGGTTCCTTCTGAGGGTGATCACGTCTCCGTCCTCATTGGCGCCGGATATTTGGACCTCGTCGCCGACTTCGTTCACCAGCTGATCCGACAGGAAAATCTGCACCAGTGAACGTGGTTGTGAAGTAGTGGTAGCAGAGGGAGGAGTAGCAGTGCCAGCAATAGGGGGAGGAGGAGGGGGAGGAGGAGGAAGTTTGAGGAGGAGGAAGAGGAGGGGACGGAGAATTAGTAACAGTAGCGGGACTAGTAGTAGCAGGAGGAGGAATAGCAGCAGTACCACTTTGTAGTTTAAAAATTAGCAGTAATTGCAGAGGTGATAGTAGTAGTAGTAGTAGTAGCAAGAGGAGGAGGAGTAGTAACAACAGGAGGATAGTAGAAGCAGCGGCAGCAGTAGTAGTAGTAGTTCGTCCATATGTCTACGCAATGTTTACGGCGATGACAAAACGGCCGCCCGCGCGCCACCACGCCATTCACCCCCAACACTTACCATATCCCCCCCCCCCCCCCGTAAAAAATAGCAACAAGAAAAACAACCCCCCTGTAGCTGCTGTCTCACCAGGCCCAAGTTGAAGTGAGGCTCGGCGTTGCGGTTCTCCTTGTCCTCTCGCCGCGCCTTATCGAAGTAGTCGAACGCCTGTATTATGTCCTGCTTCACGCCGTGGCCGTGGTAGTACAGGTACCCCATACCATTCATGCTCACCAGGCTCGACTGGGATTGGATGCGCCGGACCGAGGGGGAACAGGGGAGAGAGAGAGGGGGGGTCAGGAAGGAGGGAGGGAGGGGGGGGGGGGGGGGGGGGTTCATTTGTTGCTTGCCTTAGGGAGGGAGGGAAGGAGGGGGGGGAAGAGGAAACACGCGGGGTTTATTTCGTCTGGCCAGTTACCACAAAGTAGTGCTATAGGTACGAGTGCTCTACAAGTAGTCTACTGTACGACTGAACACCGCGGTTTATGTTGCCTACTAATTGTCAGTAATGCAAGGCAAGGCAAGGCAATACATGCCAAAACAAGGCAACAAAAGACCGAGCCAAGTCAAATCAAGAAAACCCAAAGGCAAAGCAACCGCAAGGCGAAGGCAAGGCAAGGCAAGACAAAGCAACAGCAAGGCAAAGGCAAAAGGTAAGGCAAGGCAAGTCAACCCAAGTCAAGGGAAAGGGCCAAGTTAAGGGCAACGCAACGCGCGAGCAAAGACACCTTGGTCAGCTTGAAGAATTTGTGGGCGGTTGTGTAATCGGTCGACGTCCCCGCGCCCCTCATGAGCAGGTCGGCCGCGCTTGCCGTAGAGTGATGATCCAGCATGCTCACTCCTCTGTCGAACATATCGAACGCCTTCGCCAGGTCCTGCTCGACTCCCCTAAAAAACAGCAACGTCCCGGGGGAGGGAAGATGGGGCGAGGGGGGGGAGGTGGGAGCGAGGGAGGAGAGGGGGGGGGGGGGAGGAAGGGGGGGGGGCGGTGGGAAGAAGGGGGGGGGGGGGGGGGGGGGGGGGGGAGGGGGGATGGAGGGGGTGTGAGGGGCGGAAGTGCGGGAGGGGGGGAGGGGAGGGGGGCAGGTGGGAAGGCGGAAGGAGGGGGAAGGGAGAGGCGGACGACAGAGTGAAATAGTGAGCAAGGGGGCAGGAGGAAGGGGAAAAAAAAGAAGAGGGGGATAGCGAATCGGCGTGCTGCACGCGTACTCATTCATTCTGTTTTTTAGTGTCGGATGGGTGGGGATCTGAGATCAAAACGCAAGAGCGGCGTCGGTGAATCGAGCATCGATCTACTGGAACACAAGCTCTCAGGGATTTTGAGGGTTCACGCGTTCGCCATCGCTCTAGATGCAAAGCAAAAAAAAAAACACCAACAAGTCCAATCGGCCCGATCGCTCTCTGGCGCAGGAAACCAACACCACCAAGAAGCCGCCGCCCTACTCCCGGGGTCTCCCTTCCCGGCGACTGCTTCGCAAACGAAAGCAACGCCAGCAGTAACAACAACAGCAGCACTCAAACCATGCGCCCCAAAACAAACAAGTCGCGACGGACGACCAAACGCAACACATAATCTCGACGTATTATACGTAGCTCTAACCCCTCCCCCCCCCCCCACCCGCTCCCATCTCGGAAGGGATGCGTGGCCAACTGTTGAATGACTAAGGCAAACAACAAATAAGAACGCCCCCCCCCCTCTGCCCTCCCGACATGCGCCGCCCGGCATTGTAGGGATGTGAGGGTCTGTGGCCATGCGGCTACCGCCATGCATCACATGAGTACCCCCTCCCAACCTCGACCTGCCCCCCCTTCTCCACCCCAACCCCCCCACACCTCGCTCCGTGCTGGTACAGCACCCCCATGGTCCTTATCGCGGCCACGTCTCCCGTCTCCGCTGTTGCCACCAAGTAGTCCACCAGCTCGCTGTCGGAGTCGGCCCTAGGCCTCCTACCCCCGACGAAGCGTTCGGCCAGTCTGGAGGGGTCTACCGGGCGAGGGATGCCCCCGCGTCCCTCGGAGTAGAGGTCGGCGATCGTCTCCCTGGCGGCCACCTGGTAGTGCCGCAGCGACTGGGCGCAGTTCTGCACCGTGCCGATCCTGGTGCGGGAAGGCGTATGTGGGTTGGGCGAAATTGGGGGCGGGGGGGGGGGGGGGGGGGGGGGGGGGGGCGTTTGTGTGGCTTGGCGGGGGCGGGGTTGGGGGCGAGAGGGGGTGGGTGCGTGTTGTAGTGCCGCAGCGGCTAGGCACAGTTCTGCACTGTGCCGATGATGACGGGCGGGGGGAGGTTAGGAGTTGTATAGCCAGTCGGCAGATCGTGGGAGACGCGTTTGTTTGGGGGGGTGGGGGGGGGCGAAAACGAGGGCGGATAAGCTCAGGGGAAGGGGCGGGGGGTAGTGCCGCAGCGATTGGGCGCAGTTCTGCACCGTGCCGATCCTGATGGGGGGCAGTTGGGAGTTAGGGGTTATATAATCGGTCGACAGAACGAGGGAGAAGGCGTGTGTGTGAGATGGAGGGGAGGGGGGAGTGGGCGTGGGGGGGTGGTCGTGGTAGTGGGGGATAGGGGAGGGGGTGGGGGGGGGGAGGTAGAGGAGGGGACGGGCGGGGGGGGGAGGAGGAGGTGGGGGATTTAGGAAGAGAAAAGAACAGCAAGAAAAACAACACACATACGCAAGAGAAAATCGGGACGAGTGGGGGTGGGCAGAAAGCGCGCATGCACTGCTGTACGGTCTTCCCGTCGAGATCTGTTGCCGTTGCCGGAAGCCTACGAAGAGCACGGCTGATGCCAAAGTCGCGCCTGTGCGATTGCGGCGATTGGAAGAACGCGCTCTTGCGGGCGATGCAGCAGCAGCAGCAGCAGCAGCAGACATCGACACGTCGCACAACACTCGCCACGCTGTATTGTATGCTACTATTACGGGGCAACACAGAAATCAGGACCATTCCGGGGGACCATGGTAAATAGGACCAAATATTGTTGTCACGGGGGTCCATAGTTAACAGGACCAAATTTTGTTAGTAAAAATAGGAAAATATATAGGTTTTTATGTACACCATAGGTCCTGTTAACTATGGACCCCCGTAAATAGTAAAAATAGATAAATAGGATCAAACATTGTTAGTAAAAATACGTAAATATATAGATTTTTGTGTGTACCGTAGGTCCTATTTACTATGGTCCTCCGTAATAGTAAAAACAGTCGAGTACATAGGTTTCAGTGTATATGATGGGTGACTTATCACCATTAAGATGGTTCCCCGCAGTAGTGCCGTTGCTTGCATCCTTTACCGCTTACCGGCTGATTCAAGAGCACAACAGCAGCGGCACAACAGAACCCGCGCTCCAACGTCTTTTACGCTGAAAAATCCACGGGTGCTTCTGTGTGCGTTTATGGGGTGCTCAGCGGGAGATCCAATCACGACCATATGTCCACGTCCGATCGTGTACAATGACCAAAATCAAACATACGTGGTCGAACGTCGTTTGTATAGGAACGCCTCCCTTTGTTCCCCCTTTCCAACTTGCGACGCCCCCGGCATTTCGTTGCAAAGGGAACCTTGTGGTATTAATACACCCGCGGCATTTCAAGGTACCCATCTGCCGACAGGGAATCTTGGTAGTCGTACAAAATTGTGGAAATTAAAAAGCTTGAAATTCTGTACGTCGTAGGGCAGGAGTATGATACGAGAGTACAAAAGTGCTACGAGTATGTACGAGTTTGTAATGATACTGGCATACACATCAGGTGTACCAACTACCAGGTACATATATGTTACAACAGGAGCGCTACTGGCTTTTTGTAGACGTACGTGTCTGACGTAAGCAACCGGCCAATCACTGCAGCCGAGGAAGGTGGCACGTGGCTTGAACTTCCTCCTGGTTCGTAGGACAGGAGTATGGCATGAGAGTACGCGTGATATAAATAAGGATGTAATGATACTGACAAATCAATACCTGGTATAGAGCAACTGGACATAATATACGGTGTACAGCAGTGCTTCTGGATGTATCGTGTTGACGTGTCAGATATGAAAAATCGGCCAATCACAACAGCCGAGGAAGGTGACACGTGGACAAATGTTTCATATTCAAAGCAACCAGGAATATAATGTTCGCTTACAGACAGCAGGTTTTTCCCCCCTAAACAAGACCGCACGTTATGGTACCACTTTGTGGCTGTTTCATCTTCATCTCAGAAACAAGGTGCCAACGAAAATGGGTGTACACCTCGTATTTTTTTTTTTTTTTTTTTTTTTTTTAATCATCACTTTTACTTTCCAGCCCACTCGTGGGAGGTTCTACCCTCGATGATCTTCTGGACAAGCCGTGGTCACAGGTGTCGTCCCTCTTTCCCCCCGGTACGTGCCTTTAGTTTTATCGCGCATAGGGTTCAGCATTCCCACTGCTCGTCGATTTTCATCGAATGTTCAGCTAACTCACGCTCTCGCGCTTTCCGCCAATCAATTTTTTGCAAGAAAAAGTCCCTATGAGCATGCACTCGGTGAGACTCGAACTTACGAAATTGATCTTGACAGGCTCGCGGACCACCTACCAAGCCACCCGGGACGTGTATGGAGACGAATGTTGGTCCACTAAGTTCCCAAGATGTGAAAATCCAAAAAAAAGAGGCCTCCTGCCACTACTATCTCAATGAGACAATACGCCACTATATTGTTGCCGCGTTTGTTTGTTCCGCAAAGATATAGGACAATACGTGCCCTGGTGCTATATACGAGAACGATACGTAAAATTCGTACGTATGACGTATACCTGATGCTATATACGAGAACGATACGCATAATATTTGAAATATGTACGGGGTACTATATTTTTCTACCAGAAGAACGGTTTAATGTGAAGAACACACACACACCATACGTAGGTGCTGTTGGACAGCGATTACACCTTAGGTGGCGAAATAAATATCAGGAAGATGAAACAGCAGCGACGGGGATACAGCGATCGAACTTCTGAGCGCAGTCGTGACCTGGTCGGTGCTCGTGTGGTTTGCGAGGCAAAGAGGCATGACAAACTGGGTTTGCTACGGCCTTGTAAATTTTTGAGGCGTCGGGGATGGTCTACTCTGTGCTATTAATAGGGGCCGTCGGGCCTGGCGCTGAGGCTGCTCCGTAAGCCTTGCCTTTCGGGCATGGTGGATCTCGCCTCTGAAGCGGTCGACGACACGGCTCAAGTTTTGCATGGCTTGCATCCGTTTCAGGAACATGCCATGTCGAGTTGGACAAACTCCCCAAATTGAATCACACGAAGAGCAAAAGAAGTAAGTCCCAAAGACTTTGTTGATTTTTTTTTTTTTTTTCGTTCTTTACGAATTTCAATTCAAAACGCCTCTGCTAATCCACTTTTCGACCAATCAAATGCAGATCAAACCAAACGTTTTTTTTTTTTTAATTCAACACGAAAAAATCCTCGTTAATACAGGCCCTAACAACAAGAGAGCACAAATCAACACACAGGACAGACATATCAGCACACGAGTTGACACCAGACAGGGATGGTACGGAAGCCAGCCATATTCTCGCTTAATACACACGTACATATCGCACGCTACGTACGTACGTGCGTGCCTACGCACGTATATACCCTCTGTTAGACAACAGCAGTACGTACCCAGGTATGAATATACCCGCAACGCGCTTTGGTTTCGCACAAGGGTGCGATCGTTTCTCGGCGCTCGTTCTCTCGACAGCATTGAACAATCTACTACTGCCTGCTGTATTTCGGCAAGCTCTCGACCGGATCATTAAAAAACATCATGTTCGCACAGCAGTGGTAACCTTCCACGCCTCAGGCAGATCGTTCAAAGATTATTCCTATTACGGGGGACCATAGTAAATAGGACCAAATATTGTTAGTAAAAATAGGCAAATATATAGTTTTTTATGTACACCATAGGTCCTATTAACTATGGACCCCCCCGTAATACCTCATCATCTACTTGTAGATAGTTCAGGGCACATATATTCTTGATCTGCATCATCTACTATTAATAATATTCGTGACATTCATATCGATCGGCAGATTAGGATTTGTACAGTGTAGATAGATCGTGATATGTCCAACGTGTGCAACCTTCCAGTTCGTGGAGCTATCGAGCGGTGAAAAACGATCGCATCATCATCGGCATCCGGCATCGAAACCAAAGCGCTTAAACGCACGGCATGTCACTCGTAGGTTGTCGCTGGTATTTTGCCGCTCGCTTGCGGAAACCTCTTGGCTACGTACAACAGACAGAGTACCGCAGTATCAGTACCAGGTGAAGCAGTACGCAGCCGTACGAAACAGCATTACACAGTCAGTAGTGCACTTGGCTGCTTGGTTGGCCCTTTGGCTGGGGGAAGAAAACACGTGGCGACGTGGAAACGTGAACGTCGCAGATTCCTGTAAAGTGAAAATGTATGCAACCAACGAACTACAGGCAGTAATGATAACACACGAACGATCGTACACCTGGTATCGACTAAAAGGTCGAGAAAAGGGGCAGAAGAAGGATCGTTCGTTGGTGCTATGTGTGTATGCTGTCCCTCACAGAAAGGGTTGTACAAACTCGTCCGTCTACCAGGTACAAACGTGTTTCATAGTTTTATACCAGGTACCTCTAGGTAAAAAAATGCCGTCTACACGACTATCCGAAGTTCACAGCCAAGCGCTCCCCACTTGAAACTTGACATGCACGCGAAGATGATACCCGCATTGGCTTGCTGCTGTCTAAAACTCAGCTTCATGATGCCCTACGCTACGCCTCCCCTCCCACCTCTATTTCTTACCCGTACAGATGAGCGCTCCACACTTGAAACTTGACATGCACGCGTATATGATACTCGTACTGGCTTGCTGCTGTCCAAAACTCAGCTCCATGATACCCTACGCTACTCCTCCCCTCCCCTGCCCCCCCCGTCTCTTTCTTACCCATACAGATAGCGGTAGCCAAGTGCCGCGTGCGCCAAGGGGTCTCCGCCCAGCGACGCGAAAAAGTCGTAAAGAATCGCCTCCACCTCCTCGCCCGCCTCCGCGTTTGTCGCGAGGAGCACGGACAGTGCGTGCTGCGCTTGCGGGTGTCCGAGCTTGGCGGCGCGCTCGTAGAGGTCGCGCGCTGCGACCTCATCCCTCTTAATGCCGATGTCCTCGCGACCCTCGTCATGGGCCCTTCCGAGTAGGAAGAGAGTCTCCCCCGTGGGGAAGCCCGAACCGCTCGTGAGGGTATCGAACTGAGCAAGCGCGTTCTCTCGGCCGTCGGCGTGGGAGCGGAGGACGTGGTAGCCGTATCTCAGGGCCGCTTCCGGATCTATTGGTTCTGACACGGGAGATTCTGACTCGCGCTGACGACGGCGCTGGTTCCGACGGGATTCGCTTTCACTGAGGACTTCGGAGCGAGCGAAGGTAAGGAGGGCGACGACGAGACAAAACGACCAGCAGTCCTTCATCGTCGTGGGGGGGGCTCTGCCTGAACCTGAACACGGTGATGACCGTAACCGACCCATCGCGTCGCGTTGATGTCCCTTTCACTTCTTCTCCCTGGTTGCATTCGACGCAGGGCCTCTACCTACGCACTCCTCTCCTGCGTGTTTGCGTCAAACCGGACTGCTGTATGGTATACCAGCGACCGAGCGGAGTACGCAGCGAACCGAGTGCGCTGCCGGTTGAGCTTCGAACAGGGGGTTTCCACTTGATGTGAAAAGGATATAGGGGTAGGGGACGGTACTACCTTGCGACCTGACACCTGGCCCAACCAAACACCAAGACGACGAAGGACACTTCAACGCAGCGCATATTTTGACCGCAACTGGAGCCGTCCCACTCTGTCGGTAGGGCCAGGGGCGCATGCCTGCATGGAGCATACGCATAGCGAAAAACAAACCCGGGAGGAGATAGGAAACGGGAAAGATGACGGGGGCGGGGAGGGGCGCCGCCAAGCCTCTACCGGAAGCGCCGCGGCGGAAAAGAGCGGGGCGATCCGCCCTCCACGTGGTGTGGGTGTAGCAGCTGATTCCCCGACGTCGGGCTTTGCTGCAACTTCCGCCGCCGAGGCTTCCGCTGCGCTTCCCTCGTCTTCTGACGAAGCTATCGACGCGCAGCAGCATCAACAACGACAGCAGCAACAGCAAAAGCAGCAGCAGCGAGCTTCCCCCGCGTCGTCAGTAGCAGTAGAAGCAGCAGCCGAAACAGAAGACCGGGCAGGAGGAGGAGGAGCGCGAGCAGCGGCAACGTCGGCCCATGATGTAGACCACACATCTGCCACTACCACTACTACTACTGCTGCTACTACTACTACTCTCTCCTGCCGTCACGTCTGGCGGAGGGGGGCGTGGTGCCACTGACGCCCCCCCCCCAAACGTCGCCTCTCATCAGGGTGGCGCGCGATCAGGAGACAGCAGTAGCGGAAATGGTTCTGGTGCGTCCACCGCCGAAAGGGGGGGGGACGCGTCGTCGAGTAACCCGGAACAGTCACACAACACTATTGATAATGTCCCGGCGCATCAAGAAGAGCAGCCGCCGTTGCCGGCAGCGGTAACGGCACCGACAACACGAGCAATGGTCCCGGACAAGGAAGACGACGACGACGACCCGGCCGGTGGCGCCTCTGCCCAGCGCCAGCACACGCTCCAGAACTACGCCAGCCGAGACTCCGGGGCGGTGATGCTCGAGAGCTCGCCGGCCTCGAAGGGCATGTCAAACCTCCTGGTGGACAGCAGGGACAAGTACGCCATCTCGCCGTGCGAGGACAAGCAGTGGGCCGTGCTAGGCCTGTCGGAGGACATCTTGGTGCGCACCATACGGATCAGCAGCCACGAAAAGTACTCCTCTCTCGTGAAAGACTTTCAGGTGTGTGTGCTTGCGCGCTCGCTTGAACTACTGCTGCTGTAGTATACCTGGTACACCTTGTACCCTCGCTGACCCTGCTGTGTATTTTTTGCTCAACCAACATGATGCCCATCTGGCCTTCTTGTACGTTATGATCTGCTGAAATCGTACTGCGTGCTCGTACTGATGTTCGCGACGTGGTCTACTGCTGTACCGGGTGCCTCAGATCGCCTACTGACTGCTGTACGCTGCTGTATATACATGTACAGAGCAGTGATAATAGCCTACCAGTACAGCAGTAGTGGTCCCTCTATGGTGTCGGTTGAGTATGGTGCCGGCTGCCCGCTCATACGAGGTGAAATTCGCTTGGCACAGATGGATGGTATTGATCAGTGAGGCAGTGTGCGGATTACTGCTGTACGGCGGTATAGTGCTGGTATTGTTGGCTGGCGCATACATACCGGGACTACTGCTGCTGTATAGAGGGACCATCACTATTAATACAACCGTACCGGTGGGCCCTCAATGCTTTGAAAGTCGATGCTGTAATAGGTTTCAAGCCGAAACCGACCAAACTTGAGATGAGGTCCACCTCTCGATGCGCTATTTCCTGGAGGTGCCTCACCTCGCTCGCCCCTGCCGACTCTGCCAGTGGCGGCCTCGTCCGGCTCGCATCGAGTCATAGGGACGAGTGCCAAAATCGTGTTTTTGGCAAAAAAAAAAAAAAAACGCGTACCGTAAATCGTAGTATAAAAAGATACCAGTACTCGCATGTATGGTATGTATGAAACCTTGTACCAGGTACGCAATATGCTCGTCGTATTACTTTTCTTGCTGTTTGCACGTCCATCGGAGAATTGCGGGCTTCGCTTATCACCACCCATGTAACAATGTGTTCCGTACTTGCGGAGTCCAGTTTACAATTTGCCCGTGACTACCCGTAACAGCAGTAAAATAGCGGCAGTACGTACTGCAGCCACACGGCGGTCGTGTCGTGTCAATGCATTAATAGTGTCGCGTCCGTCCCAGTGTTGAAATAGTTTTACCGAAATGCGTTTTGAGATTGTCTATTAATAGCACCAGTACGGGCTTTCCTACAGCAGAGAGTACCAGTAGTATTTTTTTGGCTGCCCTGTGCAACGGCAAAAGCACCCTCTTGCCTCTTCCGTGTCCCCACTCCATACACGGACGACCACACCACCAGTTTTCGTAGCACTATTTCAGTTATCGTGGGTACGAATAGTAGTGTTCTTTCGGGGGGGGCGCTACAGCAGCAGCAGCAGCAGACACCGGCAGCTGCTGCAGCAGCACGCCATTGTGTGGTACTGTTGCTTTTCACGGCGGTGGTGCACTTACTTGTACGGCACCTCCGGGTAATAAAAAACAGCATAATAGCATTACAGCGATACAGCTGGTACGTGTATACGTGTACATTACATACGTGCACTCGTAATCAACTACGACTACTACTGTGCATCTCCCCAAAATGACAGGTCCTGGCAAGCCCATCGTACCCTGTGAACGAGTGGCTTGACCTGGGTACGTTCACGGCCAAGTTTGTGCAAGGAGAGCAGACGTTCGACCTGCCTGATCCGGCGTTCGCCAGGTACGTCTGTGTGTGTCTACAAAACTCTGCCCCGGCGTGGCTTTATTTGGTGGGACCGCAAAAGAACCAGATGACACGGACGTTGGTCGAATGGGGAGAGTGGTTTTCTACTACTGTTGAATTGACGCTATTGAAGGTATTACGTGCGGACTATTAATAGTGTTGGATATCGTATCGAAAATTCGATATATCGTGTCGAGTATCGTAAGGATTTAGGCTTTTCGACACGATACGATGAATCGGTAAGACCACCTACGGAGCCCCGAAAGGTATGTATATAGTCCGCACGGAACCCCCAGACACAAAGGCCCCCGCCGCAGCACGCGCACACAGCACCACAAAAGCAACCTCATAGCAGGTGGATTATTCATGAACTCGTCCGCGGCGGCGGCTGCGTCTGCCGCAAACAATGACATGGTCGACATAGACCCCGATACCGTAGACATCAAGACGTACCTTGTTTTATTTAAGGGGCGCTCGCGTGTGTGTGCGATGTGCTACCACGCTACCACTGACTTGGCGACGCGGGTTGATAAGCTGATATCCAAAAATTCTCATTACAAGTTTTCATTTTGCGCACACATCCACAAATCAGTAAAGCACTAAACACGGCCGGGTGTAGTGGCCCATTTTATGGTATATTTTGATGGGAAATGAAACAAAAATGACCCATTTTTTTTGCCGCCGGCGGCGCCTCCAGCGGGCCGCCCTCGCCAGCCGGGGGCGCACAGCGAGCTGACAGCGCCTTCGCGCGTCAGCTTTGTTGCGCTCGTGGGCTTGCTTCGCTCGCCCGATATCGTATCAAAGTTGTTTATGGCACGATATCCAGCACAATGCCGGACGCTCTCTCACGAGGGCATTCATTCACTACACGCGCTAGCTTCTTGTGACACAATTTTTGGGATTTTTTATGCATTTGCGACATGTGCGGAATTTTGATCCATTTTCGGCATGTGCGGAGTCACGAGTAGCATTATTGTTTTTATTTTTATTTTGTTCCGCACCCAAGAGGTTTGATGCCGCCGGCGTTCTCGTGAGAAAAGGGGAGGGGAGGGGTACTCATTATCATGCATAGCCGTAGTCGTATGACCATAGACCCTCGCATCCCTACAATGCCGGGACGGAGCGCGTCGGGTTTCACCGACCAGGCAGACATTGCTTGCACCAAGCACGAAGCGCCGTGAGGTGTTGAGCGAGTCGCATGAAGGGTGAGCTGCATCCTACTATTAATAAGAACCGCTTTAGAGGCGGATTTCTTGCATATATATGGATGACAGCATTAATGAATTGATTTAATTTCTGGTGTGGCCACTTCCTGAGACAGCAATGGGTTTACTATGTACCAGGTATCTGCTTCGCGGGTGCCTCACCATATACACACTGCGTGATACGATCATCCCCCTTGTGCGGAGTAAAGGCTCTCCCCGATCAAAAATGATCTAACTTGACGGCCAGCCGTGGTAACCGCCAAAAAAAAAAAACGGTACCCTGGCTGTCTGGCTCACGCAGTGAGAGGCGTGTTTTACAGCGTCGTCACCAACCGACACCAACCCAACCTATATATATATACCAGGTATAAGGGGGGGGGGGGGGGGGGGTACTCATTATCGTGCATGGCCGTAATCGTATGACCATAGACCCTTGCATCCCTTAATGCCGGGAAAGAGTACGTCGGGTTTTCACCAACCAGGCAGACATTGCTTGCAGCAAGCGCGAAGCGCCGTGAGTTGTTGGGCGACATCGCATGAAAGGTGAGCTGCATCCTACTAAGAAACGCTTATGAGGCGGGTTTTCTTGTATATGGATGATAGCGCCAGTGATTGGTTTATTTTCTGGTGTGGCCACTTCCAGAGACAGCAATGACTTTCCCATGTAACTGCCTCGTGGTTGCCTTGCCATTTACACACTACGTGATACGACCATCCCCCTTGTGTGGAGTTAAGGTTCTCCCCGTACAAAAATGGTCTAACTCGACGGCCAGGAGAGAAGGGGGGGGACTCGAACCGCGACTTGTTGACTGCAACCGCTCTCCCGCACCCCACCTCACAGGTACCTCAAGTTCAAGTTCCTTTCGCACTATGGCGACGAGTTCTACTGCACCGTGAGCCAGGTGAAGGTGCACGGGACCTCCATGCTGGAGAGTTTCCAGGACGACTTGCAGCAGAGCTCGGCCGACGTCCGGGAGGTCCAAGACTACCTCAAGAAGAAGGACCCCAAGCCTTCGGCGACCGGCATTGGCGGCATCAACGGAAGCGTTTCTCACCACGGCGTCGGCGCCGGCGGCGCATCCGGTGCTAACGCCGGTCATCCCGCTGCCGCGACACCCGGAGGCCGGGGACCACATTCCGCCCCAGTGGAGTCAGCACCGGCATCGACACCGCCTTCAAGCGACGGCGGCATCGAGCACAGACCACACGCCGCGTCAGCGGCCATGGTGCCGCCGGGTGACAAGCGACCGATTGGTGGCAACGGTAACGGCGGCGGCGGCGGCACCGGCGCCGGTGGCGCGGGCGCAGGAACCGCGACGGTCGAAGACATCGTCCGCGGTGTCCCCACCGAGATGGTGGTGCCCGCGTCGACGACGTGTGCCGGGCCCACGGGAACGGACGGTTCGTGCCCTGGGGAGGTGTTAGCAGACAGGGTAGGCGGCGGGGGGGGGGGGGCGAGGGCGGAACGGTAGCGGCGGGGGCGGCAGGTGGTGGGGGTTCCAACACCTTCGGAGTGGATATACCCACCATGGAAGAAGGGGACGCGGGGAAGCCGACGTATACCGCAGGTGGAGGAGGGGGGGCTGTGGTTGGGGAGGTGGGTGGTGGCGGCAGAATAGGACAAGGCGCTGATGACCTCGGCCACCCGATAGGGGGGGGCGAGGTTGCAGGTGCGGGAGGTGGGCAGGGGGGCGGGATGGAGGGAATTGAAGGCGGGCAGCAAAAACCCGTTGCTGCGTTTTCGGCTGGCGGTTCTACGGGGGACGTTAGGTACCAGGCCGGGCAAGGCTTAGCCGACGTAGATGGGAGCGAGACGCCCAATGGTACTGGCGGAAGCGGAGCGGTTGAAGAAGCAGTCGATCCGGCGGGCGTACCTGCAGATGGTGGGGCGGGGGAAAAGCAGGAGGAGGCTCCGCCGCGCAAGGGTATCATTCACAGCACGATGGAGGCGTTTTCGAAAGTGGTACACAGGGGGGAAGGGACCAAGCCGAAGGACGCCGACCCCAGCAAAATTTCATCGGGGGCTGTTGCCGGCTCAGGCGAGCCTGGCGGGAGTACCGCACCGTCGGGCAGTGCCGCGGAAGGGCAAGTGGGCGGCGGAGCTGGCGCGACGATCCCCTTGCCGCCGCCGCCACCGGCTGCATCAGCTGATGCCGGAAGTGGCATGGGCGGCGACGGCGCCGTTGGAGGTGGCGCCGATGTTCGGTTAGGCGCGAATTTAGGCACGACGGGGTACGCGGCGGAGGAGGGAGCCACGGCGGTTGGTGCCGCCGCCGCAGGCGGCGGATCCCCACGCCTCCCAGCAACCGGGCACACCGATGGAAACAGCTCTGAGGGTCGAGTGCCATCTGATCCCGCAGCGGGCGGCCCCGTTGGCGGTGCCACGGGGGGCGCGGCTCATTCGACGGGCGCAAGCGCGGCGAGAGAAGGAGAGCCGTGCGAGGGGAGCACCACGGACGGCCGGTGCGAAGGAAGCGGCGGCAACACCCGGGGAGGGCATACGCCGGGACAACCACCACAAGCAGGTCACGGCAACGGCGTAGCGAACAGCGACGCGCCGTCGGTCGGTTCGAAGACGGGAGTAGGGAGTGTGCCCGCTTCCTCAAGGTCGGAGCCCACCGCCGCGGGGGGGGGGGGGGGCGCACGCGGGGTCAGGGGGGGATTGGGAGAGCGGTGATCGGCCAGAGTTGAACGCGGGTCTTCCCCAGGGGGGCGACGGCACGGAGACAACAGAGGGCGCCGGATCAGCATTCCAGGACGCTGCAGACGTGAACGACCGTCTCCAGCACGCGGAATGGGCGCTGGAAGTGGAGGGGGCGGGGGCGGGGACGGCCAGCGTGCCCCAGGTAGCGGCCGTTTCGGAAACGGGAGACGATTTATCGTCGCACGGCGGGGTCCCGCCGGGCGACCAGGGGGGGGCGTACGCTGGTTCCACGGAGGGCGCGTGGCATGCCGAGGAGGCGGACGCGCACGCACACGTTGGCGCGGGCGCGGACGAAGCGTCGCTGGTGGCGGCTTGCATGGACAGGCTGAGTTTCGCCGATTTCCGGGACGAGGTGCTGACGCGGACGCAACAGACGCAGCAGGCGCCGGGGGGAGGCGTGGCCATCGGCGGGCAGTACGAAAGCATCTTCAAGACGCTCATGAACAAGATCAAGACGCTGGAGATCAACCAGAGCCTGTTCAGCCTGTACATAGGTGTGTTGCGGTGCCCCCCGCGGCGGCATTAGCGGTGGCGCGGGACGCTGCTGCTGCTGCTGCTGTTGCGGTGCCGTCCCTGTCCATGCAGCACGTCTGGGACAGCTCAGGAGCGCCTACCGCACGTACCTTGTCGCGTTCCGTAATCGTCGTATCATTCGAGTACAGTCGGCGTTGTCTCGTGCATGTTTCCCCCCCGGCACAGCGCCGGCACAACGCATCACAAGCAGGGCCGAGAACCGTGCCGTTTACTTCTCCCGGGAGAGATTTTCCAGGGGATGACTTGTTCTCTTTGTCAGACCTCTCTTTCAACGATAAGTATAGTTTGCGCCGCGAGTGAAGGCACGCCGCGATGAGATAAGATAAGACGAGATGAGACGCTTGCCAGCAACACTTACTACTGTTCCCTCCCCCCCCCCCCCCCCCCCCCCCCCCCCCCCCCTTCTTCACTCCCCCCATCCAGATGATGTGCACATCTGCTACCAGGAAGTCATCGCGCAGATGCTCCGGGAGCAGGAGAGGGCGCGCGCGTCTCGTTCAGAGCTGCTCAGCGCGCAGGCGGCCCACTTCGTGCAAATCGGGGACCAGTGGCCGGCGTTTCAGGAGCTTCAGGTAACAGCGATACCAACTATGGTGGTTCGCTGCTGTTTTTTGTTGTCGGTGCTGTTGTTTTCGCTATCGTCGTCCTCACTATTGCCCTTTGTTGTTTATTTCGCTCTCGCTTCCCTTTTCTTCCTCTCTTCTCTTTCTCTACAAATGGCATCCGCCGTCTCGCCAGCGCGTGCTGGGGGAGATGCTTACTGGCTTGAGACAAGTTTCTGCTGCGCCCCCCTCACACCCCCTTTTACCTGCCGCGCATGCCGTATCGCTCACGGCCTTACCGTATCGCTCACGGCCTTACCCAACCCCCGCCCCGCTCGCCTGTTCGTTCTCGAATTACTGTACGTTTCTTGCTGCTCACGCACACACCATATTTTTCATGTTTTTATGCTTTCAAAAGGCGAAGGTATTGATGGTAGAGAACCGGATGCTGCTGAGCTCGATGGCGTGGTTCACAAGCCTGTTCTGCCTGCTGGTTCTGGTCTGCAACTGCTTCTTCAAGCTTTTCCGCCGGTGCGTGCTAGGGCCCCGCCTTGGGCGAGATCAATGGGGCGGGGGAGGAGGAGGAAGAGGTAGGCGAATCGACCGCGGTGGGTGGACCCACCGGTGTGCTAGTTGCAGTTCCCTGGGGAGGGACGCCGCAGCCGTTTTCTCGAATGAAACTCCTTCTCCGTCCTTGATGGGGCGGGAATGGCGGCGGGACAGCGGGAAGGGGGGGGGGGAAGAAGACGACGGTAGCGCTGGCTACGCTGCAGGCGGCGGCGACGGAGGCGGTACGCCGCGGCGGAGACTCTCTAACTGGGCTGCGGCCGAACGGGTGCAGGGGGGGAACGCAAGTTTTTACTCCCCCGGAGTTTCCGGATTTTGATGGATGGCGTGTATGCGCGTCGCCCCGTGATGGCGCAAGTGGTGTGGGAGGGGGAGAGGTGGTGGTATTATTTGAGGGCCGAAGATGGGAGGCGAGAGCCCACCTCATGATTTTGGCTTTATTGGGGAGGAGGGGGGGACGAGGGACGTCGTCGCCTGGAGGCCGTAGCTGCGCCCCCTGAACCGGTATCGCGGGTGAACCCGCACCGGCACTGGCTCCGATACGACCACTGCCGTTGTGGTAATCTGTAGTCGGCGCGTTTTACGAACTATTATCACACGGTAGGAGTAATGATAGTAGCCGTCGCGGGGTATGAGCGTTTGTTTTTTCGCTGGAGTTGTAGTTGACCCAGAGGCGTGTCCGCGTTATATACCTCTCTCGTCCCAGTGTGATCCCGTTGGACGTTAGGTATCGTGGGTGTTTGCGGCGCGGCAAAGCACAGTCGCCACCATTACTGCTGCTGTAGCAGCGCACACATTTGATCACGACTTGGCCTACCCTTGCTCACTGGTACGTGTCACGGGTCTCCTCGCGGGGGTTTGTGGCTATTTTTCGTTTTGGTTTTGGTTTTGGTTTTGTGTCTGTTCTTGAGCTGTTGGTTCGGAGTTCTGGTCTTGTCCGAGCTTGTGGTTTGGAGTTCTGGTCTTGTCTCTGGCATTTTTACGTGTTTGCCGCCGAGCCAACCGTTTGTTGTAGGAAGTTACGAAATTATCGGATGCGGACTGGAGGCTTTTGGACTTTTTCTCGACATCCCCCCCCCCCCCCCCCCCCTCTCCTGTTGAAGTTTTAGGTTGCAGCGTTTTTTGTTGTGCTGGAACCCCCCGCCCCCCTCACCCCCCTCCCATGCCTGCCCCTTGATTTGTTGAAAATTACACGGGCTCGTGTGCCTAAGCAAGGCATTCATATCTGCTCTCATTCAGGGACTGTCGCGATCAGTCTTCGAGTAGAGCTTGGTTCAATCAAAGTTGAGTAATGTGTAGCTAGCTGCCCTTTGGTGCAGAGATAGCTCTGCTGTGAAGTATTATTAGTAGCTCTATGCTCTTCTGGTGAAATTGGGTGCTAGCTGTTTTTCGTGATGCTGTAGTTGGTTGGGTTTAGAGAGAGGTCTTCTGTGATATGCCCACGTTCTTTTAGGAGGAAATAAGCGTTGTTGGTGGACACCTCAAACCAGAGGATTTAGCAAGAAAAAAAGACGTGGTAAGGCTGAGAGATCAACGCATTATCGGCGCACATCTCTATTTTCTATCTTGTGACCACATGATGAAGACTTGGAAGATTTGACGATCCGTTACCGATTGATTGCCATTCATCGTATGTATAGAAGAGCTTCAACATGTTCCTCGCGTTGCTTCCTGACTGCCTTTCTGTCTATCATGTTTACGAACGGACGGAAAATGGGCGGTCGTTGGTGTTGAAACACGATTCGGATATTTAATGATACCTGGTATTATTTTCAGTTTGTAAAACTGAGTCTCTATTTTGGTAATTGCAAATCTGTGTGTATCTGTCTGTCCGCATCCCTTATATTTTCAAATTTATATTATTAATAGTACGTTGCAATGATCGATATATTAGGTCGTTACAGATATTCATACGTCTAGTCAAATTCGACCACCCACGCAAAACCAACTCAATTTTGACCCCCCCACACACAAAAAACCAAATCATTTTCGACCATCCACACAAAAACCAAGTCCATTTCGACCCCCCAGACGAAAAATAAGTTGAATCGATCCCCGCACTAAAACCACGTCGTTTTCAGCCGAACACAAAATCAAATCAGAAATCTTGACCATCCCCACAAAAGCCAAGTCCATTCCGATCCCTTACACGAAAAGCAAGTCATTATCGGTCAACGCACGAAAATCAAGTCAATTTCGACCAGCCAAACAAAAACCAAGTCAATTTTGATCGTCAACACAAACGCAGTCATTTTCTGTCCGCACACAAAAAGACGAAGTTAATTTTGACCACCCACACACCAAACGAGTTTATCGATTCCAACACTAAAACCAAGTCAATTTCGACCCGGTCCTAAAATGGATTTCATGTTCGGCCCTCACACACAAACCAAGTCAATTTGGATCTCATGCTGAAATCAAATCAATTTCGACCCCCCACTCAAAAATCAAGTAGATTTAATAGGTGTGGTTGAGGTTTCCAGCCCTCGTTCGTTGCTTCCTTTTCTACTTCTGCAAATATTATGGTTGTCCAACTATGTCCCGTTTGTCATGCGTCTGCGGTGCGTGCCGTGTGTTACGCGCGGAGTGCTTTCACCTTTTTATGTGTCGGGAGTCCTCGGTTTTGTGCGAGAGAGGCCTTCTTGCCAATGACCTTGAGCGCCACAACAAAGACATACAGACACATACTGTGATGTTATGGTACTGCTTTGAATGAGGCTGAAAGCCCGGTAATTACCTGGGTTCAGGCACTGAGATTGTATTTGTATAGTACTTGGGAGGTGTATCGTAGATGGAAACCAAGGGGTTTTCCCAGCGAGGCACGAACTTGGCTCCCAGTCTCCGCGTGCACGCAAGGAATAAAGCTGATCTTCTATATCTAAGCAAACAACACACGTGAGTACCAACCAGTACCGGCTAAATATAGGCAAACTAAAACCTGTTGAGGGATACAAAGTGTCCCGACCTCTGATCTTGACAAGTGGCGTCGTCGTCGCAGCAGGACTTTAACAACGTGATATGCTTGGCTGAATCAATCCATTGAAACGACGCAATCACAATAATATTAATAGTAACGGTTCCAGATTATTTCCCAGTATGTTTTGTTCCCAAAAAATGCAGGTGTCGGTGCAGTTCTACACGCGTCCGCATGTAAAATGCAGGTATTTCATAACGTCGTAAAGCGATACAATAGGCTATGGGATACAAGGCGCTTCGCTCCGCGGGTGGCCTACGCCGCCCACTACGCTCGCTCAGGAAGGAAAAGTACATCAAGTAATGCGAAGCGGACAGAGGTCCATGATTGAATATAGTTTTTTAAGATTGTAGTAAAGTTGCAAACTGGCGACTTGATAATGCCAAGAGTCCCGCCGCCATGCTTCAGGAAAAACAGCTCGAACGCCACATACGCTTCGCATCGCGGGCGGTTCCACCCGCTACGCTCGCTCACATGCCGTACGTACGTACATACCCCCAGGTAGGGTAATCCTTTTCTTCTTCTTATGATACGCTGCTGTATGCACGAAAGAGAAATCACAGACAGCACGGCACAGCAGCACCGCAAAAACAATGAAAATGCAACTGAAAAAATTGGGAAGAAAAAAAAATCCCTGTCCCCTCATGTAGTAATTTTCTGCCTGATTGGAACACCTTGCACCGGTCAAAAAAGAAAAAAATCGAACAGCAGAGCTTCTCTCGGCCTCGTACGCCGCCCGCCCCTCTCGCGACCACCTCGCCACCGATTCGGTCCGGGTAAAGCTTTCCTCACTCTCTGCCACAGTAAGCCCCGTCGCCCGCCTCGCGTGAAGCCGGGTGCTCACCGTGGCCTCGTTCGCCAGCTTGACAATGTTGGTGCTCAGACTGCGTAGCTCTGTCTTTGGGTTTCAGCCCGGTCGCAAAAATAAGAACCGCTTGAATATTTTATTACAATTGACCCTTATAAAATCGTGCATACTCTATCCAAAATCACAAATGGAGGCCAGACAGAGCCCATTCATGCTTCCCTCGTGTCTCGAGGCACACGCAACGCCTAGACACGAAAACGGCGACCGCGCCCCTTGCAAGCCCCCCTCTACCCACCAGCATTCGCTGACACCCGCGACTGCGCCGGGCTCGCCCGCGGTGCCATGCTCCGAGTATACGCACAAGAAATAAGGAAAAAAGGACAGAAAGTGCCAAGAGAAATTGAGAAAACAGAGAACCGCTGGAAAGGTCCGGCAAGTAGTAAAAGGAGGCGATTCCCAAGTGGGAGCTCTGAGAGGCCAGGGATGTACCAACCGAGCACGCTCAGAGAGTGAGATATATGTAAGTGGTTCTATATATAAATACTGTATATATACGAGATTGTTGGCCCTGTGCTCTCAGCGCTCCTCAGCGTTTCTTAAACGTATTTTTTTTTGCGTTGTTCCTGCTAGCGCGAGATGAGGTTCACCTCACGGGACGAAACTGCCTCATCGTGATCCCCGATCCCGACTGTGTCGGGGGTGGCCTCGGCCGTTCTTGCGCCGTGCCCTGGCTGCAGGCTGGCCGGGTGTGAATACACCAGCTGTGAGTTGGACCAGTTGAGTGGTCGATACTTGATTTATGACAGTCTCGTGGCCAAACAATTTGGTTGCCGGCCTACCTTTGCCCCGTCAGGCCTACTCTTGACCCGTCGAACCCTCTTCTAAAATATTATAAGTTTTTACCATTACGATGTCCTTCACAGCTGTGGCCGGGTGTGCTGCGCTCGTTTCTTGCAAAAGTTTTTATAAAAACATCAGCTGTGAGTTGGACGAGTTAAGTGGTCGATAATTGATTTTTCACAGTCTCGTGGCCAAAGGTTTTGGTTGACGGCCTACCTTTGCCCCGTCAGGCCTACCTTTGACCCACTAAACCCTCTCCTGAAATAGGATAGTTTTGAGCATTGGGATGTCCTTAACGGCTGCCTGTCAAGGGGCAAATGTGCCGTCAACCGACATCTATACTCGCTCGCGACGGTAAAAATATTATGTTTTCGATGCCAACATCCAGATTGGACCTCTTCTAAACGGGAGAGGCCGAATCCTCCGCAACTTTCGACAGCTCATGGCGGCAAGAGTGTGGGGAATATGGGCAGGGGTGGCCGGTCTCATGCTCCACCGTTGCTTGTGCGTTGAGGGTTGGGCGTTCCAGAAACGAGTGTCGAAATTCCGATTCGGGCTATTTTACGTGTGAAAGCACGACGAGTTTTGCGTCACGAGCCTCTTCGGCTGCTGTGCACACCGGGCGACCAGGTTCCGTGAGGCAGAGAAGACGGGGTCTTCGACTGAATCGGATGAGTCTACGCCGCGGGAGGAGCGGTGTAATGGTGGAGGTACAAACGGTGTCTACGATTTTGTTTTTTTGTTTACACGCAGCAGGCAGCAGCAATGGCAATGATTGCCATCAATGGGAATGACTATAGGCATTCCCATTAGGCACCAGCAAGGGCAATGACGAGTCTCGTCATTGCCATCGGGCACCAGAGTATCACATGAGGCGTGGAGTTTCGGTTGTATTGTGCAGGCGTTTTTTTTTGGTGTAACCGCCAAGCAAAAGTCAAAGTCATGAACATGTACCGGTTACGACGAGGTACGACGACGACGTCGTGCTTCTTCCTCCTCGTGCGCCACCGGTCTCCCCTGCACCGACTGTTGTGCCAGGAGAAGCCTCGGACCTGCATGGTGCGCTGCTACTGCTGCTACTGCTGCTGCTACTACTGCTGCTGCTTCTGCTGCTGCTGCGCCGCTGCTGCTGCTGCCGCTGCTCATCTGCTGCTCTGGTTCTGCTACTACGTTTGTGCGGCTACTACTGTCCTGTACTGCTGCTGCTGCTCTGCTGCTGCTGCTATGCCTGGAATATGATTTTTTGGCTGCTACCCCCCCCTTGAGCATGGTAAATTACTCAAGTCAACCCCTCTCGGTGATGTGTCTTCGCATTAAAGCTGAAATACGGGCCCATCTGCTTCGGAGCTGTACGAGTACCGTCTCGCAATTGACATTTTTTTGGTGTCTCGGCGGAGGTCTCGTGCCAGCGTAGTTTTCTTATGATACGTACCTGTATACATACGCTATGCTGCTGGTGGTTGCTGGACCAGTTGCTTGCTGCTTGCTGCTGTGAGCTTGCTGCACCAACGTAGTTGCCGGCGCTTCGTACTGTCGATTAAACTCGATCGACTGCTGCCCGACTACTACAGCTGTTTTGTATCTATCTGCATACGGAATATACAGTACGGACGCCGAGAGTCTCGTATGTACGAGCTGGGCCAGCAAAATGGATAAACCATCCGGAGGTCGTATCTCGTGAACTATTGCGAATTAGGACTTGAAATTTGCAGGGCTTTCCTCGGCATTTTTTGCCGTTGTGAACATACCGCGGGATTCCGCGGGCCACGGGCCGTCAACCAAACTCTGGCCACGAGACTTTGATAAATCAATCATCAATCACTCAACTGGTCTTACGCTCAGCTGATCTATTTGAAATGTTTCTGTAGAAACCGAGCAACAGCACGCCCGGTTAGCCGGCACCCAAGGCACGTCACGCTCTCACGCTTGCCGCTCATCAAGCTTTTACACAAGAAAAAGTTCCTGTGAGCACGAGCACGCACTCGGTGAGACTCGATCCCACAACTTGACTTTAGTGGGGACGAAATTCGCCAACTACAAGGTAACTCCATCGGGGACGCCATTATAACTCGCCTCGTCGTGCCCCCCACCGTGCTCCCCTTCCTCGACTGCTGTGCCGTGGGCGGCCTCGGACGTGCGTGATGTGCTACTGCTGCTGCTACTACCGCTACTCTGCCGCTACTCTGCCGCTGCTCTGCTGCTACTCTGCTGCTGCTGCTAGGGCAGCTGCTGTGTTGTTCAGCTGTTGCTGCTGCTGCTGCTGCTTACGCAGGCCCCCTCACGGAATAGGTCGGTCTGAGATATATTATTATGCATTTTCTCCTCGTGCGCCACCGGGTTCCCCTGCTCCGATTGTTGTGCCAGGGGCAGCCTCGGGCGTGCATAATGTGCTACTGCTGCTGCTGCTGCCGCTGTTCATCCGCTGCCCTGGTGCTACTGCTATGTATGTCCTGCTGCTGTTTTGTTTTGCTGCTAATGCTACTGCTTTGTCTGCGATATGTTTTTGTTACTAACACCCGTGTGAGCATGGTTATTGTGTAAGTCAACTCCTCGCGGTGATGTATCTCCACATCTTAAAGCTGAAAGACGGATCCATCTGCTTCGGAAGCTGTACGAGTGCCGTCTCGCAATTGACATTTATATGGCGTCTCGGCGAAGGTCTCTTGCCAGCGTAATTTTCGTATGATATGTACCTGTACGCTATGCTGCTGCTTGCGGCTGCTGAACTCGCTGCACCAATGTAATTGCCGGCGCTTCGTACTGTCGATTAACTCGATCAACTGCTGCCTAACAAATTGTTTAGTATCTATCTGTACAGGAAGTATACAGTACGGACGCCGAGCGTCTCGCACGTAGTACTTTTTGTAGTGCTGCTTGCTGCTGTATACGAAGGAGTATAATACGTTGTTGGGCCGGATGGCGGAGATAGACGGATGTTGGTTATAGTAGTCTTCATGAGCGTCACATCAGTTTTGGTCTGTAGTGTGATACTGCCGCGCTTTTGTTCTGGAGAGTTCTTCACTTTCTGTTAGTCTTTTTTAGAACAATACTACACATTGTCGGATGGCAAAAAGCATAATAATAATGCGTGTTTTTCTCGTGTTTGCAGCGTTTCTTTCTCTTTACTCAAAAATGTTTTTTTAATGCACCCCTTGACAGTACTGTCGCACTAACAGCCTCGAGTTGCACACCGGTACGCCCCTTAGCCAGTACGGGCATGCACAGAACCGCAGGCGGGAAAAAAATACATGCTGTCTGGTTTTCATTTCGCCCTAGCGCCACTCCCCTCGGCACCTCCCGGGGTGGAACCTTGTATATTATATAAGGTTCAAAGTATGACTGCTTGTAGTTGATACTTGTACCTGTAAAATATTATTATTGCCTTTACTCCTACACTGTTGCGTGGTTGCTGTCTTGCTTTACCCTGTGCTTTGTTGATCTAACAACTGTTGTTTTAGTACTGCCAAGACGAATCTTAGACGTGTCAAGACGAACCTACTACGTAAGACGTTTAGTGCTGCTGCCGGTCCCGTTTTGGGGATAAACCACTCAAATTCTAAGTAGTTTGTCCCCAACAACGGGACTGCAGTCCCAAAAGGGTAGAGACGAATGTAAGACGCGCCATGACGCAAATTTAGGACTACAGTCCCATTTTGGGGACAAAACACTCCAATTTTTAGTAGTGCGTCCCCAAAACGGGACTAGTTTTTATCAGGCCTACATTCTTGATTCTGCAATGGGAATGACTGCTATTTTAATAGTCATTCCCATTGATTCATTGCCATTGATTCTCACGAAAGTTTCTTGGCGCTGGGTTTCAACTGTTACAAGGATTACCCTGGGCTGGGTAAATATTTTACCCCTAGCCCAGTAGGTAACACCCTCACATCTGGCGTCGTCGACAGGACTTCAAATCTGACGTCATCGTACTCAACGAATATTCTACCCAAACTTGGGACTGTAGCGCTTCTTCTAGATCTTCTCACGATCATGTGAGCCATCCCCACCCGGGAGGCATCTGGTTTTTAAGTCAACTTTTTATTTTTTCTGTTCCCTGTTTCTCCTTTCTTAGACTAACCCTGAAGAACTACTCTTAAGATATTATTATAATATTATGCTTGCCTTCCGACAATATAGCGTAGATGCCGTTCCTATATAAACCAAATATCCCTCTTAAGATATTGTAGACTAACCAGAACCAAATACCCAAAACTAACAAAAGGCTAAACCAAGGCTAACCAGGGGGGGAGTGGAAACGGTGGGGGCTCCGCGGGACATCAGAGTTCCGCAGCACCCCACGTGCTAGGCTCCCATTCCCATGGCGTTGAAGACACCACGATCCGTACACGGCGTTCCGTGCTGTAGTGTAGCTGGCGGGCTGGAGGTCGAGCTTGATCGGGCCGGGGTCGTCCAGGAACCGAATGATGTAGGAGCCGCTAGGTGAAGGTTCCGGTGGAGTTCCCGACGACGCCAGATGTGAAGTAGTGACCGAGGTAGGTTAAGGGTAAGGGATGCAAGTGCTTCTGGCAGCTGGGAAGCAGTGCTTTGCTTCTTCTGATTTAGATCTTTTTACTGATGGCGAGAGGAGCTGAAGAGGTGCTCTGGTAGAGAAGTGAGAGGCAGGGGGGTAGTACTCGACACCCAGATATACTCGTCCCACCTCACGCCACAAGTTCTCCTCAAATTCCTCTTATCTGATGTACTCCTACTGAACTTTCCTATGGCTACCGACCGTTCTTCTGCTAATATAAGAACTTCTCACTTTATGGTCCTATCTTCGTGAAGGAACATTACTCTCGTCTTGCGGGCTATCCGCCGAAGAGAACATTCCTGAAAGAGCGATACTCTCGAGTAACGGAATATCCGCCGGGTTGATCCATTCTTCTTTGGATTATCTCGTATTCCTTTTGCTACAAGACTGTAGACTATATTATCTATATCTATGGCCCATGAGTACTTCACTCATATCACATATAGTCTGGATGAAAGACGTTTGTCGTGATAACTTGGCGACCCTTGACTCATATAGGAACCAGGGAATACCGTGGCGACAAAACACCGCTGCATCGCTGTGTAACAGCACTGGGGAGGGTATTTGTATTTATGTTCCCTTCCGACCGTGCTGGAGATACACCAGGTATTGTATCATTGGCGGGTGTGCTCTCTATAATACGAATACTAATATGCCTGGTAGGTGTTATCATTTCAGTAAGCACCCTGGCATGTCCCGTCTTGCTAATACTGTAAAATCGGCATGTGGAAGATCAACACTTCATTCACGCGGAGTACTCGGGCTCTGAGTACCCGGGGTATCCGTGCGTGGGGTTGTTTGTCCGCTGCTGCGAGTTTCTTTTGAAACCTTATTTTCACACCTCGGATAACGTAACACTCGGACAACAATTATCTACGTTATGGGGCCTAACACAGGAATGTGGTAACGTGCTAACATAGTGTTAGCACTGGAGGAGCGATTACGGTAACCCGGTATCACAGTGTTAACTGGAAACCCATGAACGTGCACGTGCCTTAACGTTGTGTTGCTGCCGGTCTCGTCCAGCTCCGGTAAAAGTACAGTAATATTATGTTATGCCGTGATGAGTCCTTGAACTAACACTGTAACACAGTGTTAGGCTATGACCAAACACGTACGTTATCACTCTAACATGCCCAGATCGATATCCGCATATTTACTAACACGATAACGTAGTGTTACTGTCGAGGCAGCGTTAGACATAACGCACTAACATAGTGTTACCCTCAGGAGGAGTGTTACACATAACACCCTGACCTAACGTTGCCATGTTCGCCAGCACTACCAACACGTAACATTGTGCTACAGATAACACACTAGCGTAACATAGCGCAGTGACCAGCACTACTAACACTACGTTATCTGGACCCCCCCCCTCTAAATCTGGATGGGTTGGCGCCGAGTGGCGACGACGCTGTAAAACAAGCCACCAGACACTAGACACGCAATGTACAGACTGCTCCTTCTGGCACAAATGCCACATAGACCAGACCAGACATAAACGCTATGCAAACAACAGCTCAGAAACCAGACCCACCCGTAAAGCAAACACAACACAGAATACACGATTCACCGTTATTTCCCATAAAAACACAAACCAGATTTAGACATGAAATTACTCAACTAACATTTTTTTTTCCCCATACTGAAACGCAAAAAAAAAACCGGATTTAGACATGAACAATTGAACTAACCAGTTATTTTTTCCCCCATATAATTATAAAAACCGGATTTAGACATGAAATTACTCAACTATTATGGGGGGGTCCATAGTTAATGGTGTTATGAGGCTTAGATTGGGTAGGCGATTGGTTAACATTTTACCTTTAGCCCAACGGACTAAGACCTTAACAAATGGCGTCGACGGCAGGACATGGGTCGTTGGTCGTGAGTTCGAATCTCACGTCCACCATGAAATCGCTTTTTAAAGAAAAGTGAATTTCCTCATGTCAAGAATCTGAAAAAATACTTCTGGATCCCCAGAAATTGGAACCGCGTGTGGTGTCACGCGTCGACCCGTATATCCGGTCCGTTCCAGGGGGGGAGAGTGTTATGAGGCTTAGATTAGGTAGGCATTTGGTTAACCTTTTACCTTTACCCCAACGGACTAAGACCTTAACAATGGGACCAAATTTTGTTAGTAAAAATAGGTAAAAATATAGGTTTTTATGTATGCCATTTTTTTTTTTTTTTTTTTTTTTTTTTTTTCATCATCACTTTTACTTTCCAGCCCACTCGTAGGAGGTTTTACCCTCGACGATCTTCTGGACAAGCCGTGGTCACAGGTGTCGTCCCTTCTCCCCCCCCGGTACGTGCCTTTAGTTTTTATCGCGCATAGGGTTCAGCATTCCCGCTTCCGCTGCTCGTCGATTTTCATCGAATGTACAGCTAACTCACGCTCTCGCGCTTTCCGCTATAATCAATTTTTTGCAAGAAAAAGTCCCTACGAGCATGCACTCGGTGAGACTCGAACTCACGAAATTGATCTTGATAGGCTCGCGGACCACCTACCAAGCCACCGGGGACGCCGGAATGCCATAGGTCCTATTAATTATGGACCCCCGTAATAACATTTTTTTTTTCCCCACACCGAAACGCAAAAAAAAAAAAAAAACGGATTTAGACATGAAACAATTGAACTAACCAGTTTTTTTTTTTTCCCCATATGATTACAAAAACCGGATTTAGACATGAAATTACTCAACTAACTATTTTTTTTTCTCATACCAAGAACGCAAAAACCAGATCTAGACGTGAAACAATTGAATTAACCAGTTTTTTTTCCCCCCTTTATCATGACACAAAACCGGATTTAGACATGAAATTACTCAGCTAACTTTTTTTACCATACCAAAAACGCAAAAAAAAACAGATTTAGACGTGAAACAATTGAACTAACCGGTTTTTTTTTTCCAATATCATAACACAACCCGGATTCAGACATGAATTTACTCAACTAATCATTTTTTTTCCGATACCGAAACCCAAACCAGATTTAGAAATGAAACAACTGAACAAACCATTTTTTTTTCCCCATATCCGAACCCAAACCAGTCATAGACTTGAAAAAGTATAATAGTTTCTCCCATGTCATAATACTGGTATTACGGGGGTCCATAGTTAACGAGACCAAATTTTGTTAGTAAAAAATACCTAAATATATAGGTTTTTATGTATGCCATAGGTCCTGTTAACTATAGACCCCCGTAATAGTGATGGCATAAAATATAGACCAAAAACCGAGCATGAAGGTGGACCGCCTCACATGCGCACACATACAGTAGATACAGCATGGTCACCCCAACATGTTCAATTCACATGAAGGTTGGTCATGAAGGTTGGGTTTTGTGGTAAGATACCCGTAAAACTATACCGATTTCCATTGGGCGGTGGAAATCTGGTCTGACATTATTCCTAAAATCCCCGACATTTGGTGCACATATCAAGCGCTAAATGAAGGGGAGGGGTGGACGATGCATGGCATTAAGTCAAGACCTATTATATTCATGAAACAAACACCTTGCATGTGATCGACCACATGACCTAAGAGAAGGAGCACCAAGCGGTACGTAGATATCTTGATATCTTGAAGGATAGAAGCCGGTACAAAATGTGGGGGGATTGTTGGCCAAGCTTTCGGCAGTGAAGGTCTACTCGGGAGCATTAGTGGGGTAGTTACCCATGGTGAAACGTACATATGACGGAGAAAGCGACGTACAGGGCATCCCGATGTGTGAGTAAGACTTTGTGTTATGCAAGCCGTCCTTGAACCTTGCACGGTAAAAATGACCTCCCTGCAGGAAAGTAACCAGTACAGCAGCGGGGGGCAAGAAGATAGAAGATACGATCGTGGGACGCCAGGATGGTTACCATGCAGATCGCCTGACACAAACGTGGGGTACTTGTGTTAAGGGTGTTGAACTTGGCTCCAGGCTATGAGCCCGTGTTGGAGACACTATTTAGTGTGGTGCGCCGGCAAAATAACTGAAAGACACCAGACCCTCAACGAGTACTAGGATGGGGAAGTCCCAGTAACTTGAACACTTCCCACTACCACTATGAACACAAACAAGCTGGAGATATTCTCGGAAGAGATTAGGAGAAAGACGGTGAGGAAGGGTGGGTGGAGAAAGAAAGATTGGCAGGGTAAAGTATTAGTAGTGCTGATATTTGGAGTTCCTGGCGACATGACAAGGATTGAGTTCAAGAGGAAATGCGACGAAGTAGGACTGTACTGCTTTGCAATAGGAAACGTAGAACGAGAGGGAGAACACTTTCGAGTCACTCTGAAGCTGAAAGCGAGCATGGAGTGGCAGAGGATAGAGACAGAAAAAGTGTCGGCATGGGTTAGAAGACTAGGATGGAGAGTATGTATAGCTAATGGAATAACGAAACTAAGACGTAGTCCTAGGGTGAACGAAGGTAGGGTGAGGCAGGAAACAGCAAGTGGCTCAAAGGGAATGGGGGAGAAACATAGGGGCGCAGAACAAGCAGACAGACAAGAAGAGAAACGGACACCAAAATAATGCTCAAAGAAGAGATAACAGAAATACTCGTGGCGACAACGGAGAAAGAACAGGTAAGACTAGAGCAGATAGTGAAACGAAAAGGAGGCTGAGAATAGAATCATGGAACGTATGTGGCTTCGCCACGGAAGAGCGCAAAATAATCGAAATTGTCGGACAAGTAAGTAAGCGCGACCTAGACATAGTGGGAATTCAAGAGTCGTGGGAGAAAGAAGGAGGGGAGATAGGATCCAAAGTTGGAGAGTACGCATGGATAGGGAAAAAGAGGAAGAGACAGAATAGCAAGAATAGGGGGGCGGGGGGTGTGGGGTTCCTATTAATAGTCAAAGAACACCTGTGTTTCATAATAGAGATGATCAAAGACACTAAATTCGACGAAAGCATATGGATTAATATTCCAGGGGAGCGGGGAGCGAAATATTACTTCTTAGGAAACATATATATGCCCCCAGAGTCGAAGAATACGATAAAAGATATACAGAGGAAGTTCGGAGAAGTAGCAGTAGATGTACAGAAGTGTAAGAGGCAAGGAGAAGTAGTACTAGTGGGAGATTTTAACTCAAGAATTGGGAAGGCAAGCAAACTGAATGAGAACATTGGACAATATGGGGAAGTAACAAATAATAAGAATGGGGAAGAGATGTTGAAGTTCCTCAAGCACAACGAGATGAAAATGTTGAACGACAGAGTAAAAAAGGGAGAACCGGAATGGACTAGACAGTGCATACAAAAAGGAGAAAGCTCTATCCTTGACTTTATAGCAGCAGAAAATGGAAGTGGTAAGGAAACGGAACTACATGTATGCGCAGCGGGCATAGGAACTACGGATCACTGTCTAATATGGACAGACAGTCAACAGACGAGAGTTATCAAACATAGAAGAGGTAGGAAATTGTATCAATGGAGAATAGATAAACTAGAAGTAAAAGAGAAGCGGGAAGAGTTCCAAGAAGAGATGGCCAAAAATGCAGAGAAATTTTCCAAGCTGTTGGAAACAATAGGGACAACAAGGAACAATATAGAAAGGGATGATGCAGGAGCTAGGAAAATAGAAGGATGGGAGCAGTTGGTCAAGACCACAGCAAATAAAGTAATAGGGAAGTATGCAACAGAGCGGTAAAATGGTGGGATGAAGAAGTGAAAGAGGCTATAAGAGCAAGGAGAAAGGCACACGCAAGGTATACATCGAGTAAAACTTTGACAGGGTGGGAGGAATATGCTATAGCTAGAAAGAAAGTAAAAGAAATGGTAGAGAAGAAGAAGAAAGGGATATGGAAAGACGTAGTAAATAAAACGATGTTGGTAGAGATAAAAAAAGGATACTTGGCAAACAAGCAGGAGAGGCAGACACGGGAATAGCTACTCTAAGAGCACAGAACGGTAAAATGGTTAGTAGTTCGAAGGGGAAAAGGGAAGTACTAGTAGAGCATTACCGAAAGCTAGGAACACCCACAGCCAACGAAACGTTCGATGCAGAATTCGAGAAGGAAATCAACGCGCGGGCAGAGGCGAACGTAGATACATCAGAAAGGGAAGACAGTGGTTTGGGAGGGTTACAGAGAGAGTTCACAAGGGAAGAAGTAAAGAAGTGTGTAGCTAAACTTAAGAATAGAAAGGCAGCAGGGGCAGACCAAATAGTGAATGAATTTATGAAGTACGGGGGAGAAGGAATGCTTACCATGATGGTCATGTTGTATAACTGGATATGGAAAAACGAGTACGCACCTAGGAGGTGGAGAGAAGGAGTAGTAGTAAATTTATTCAAGAAAGGAGATAAGGCTGACCCGGGGAACTATAGAGGGATAACGCTACTGAGCACAGTAGGCAAAACATTTTGTAAGATTTTGAACGATAGAATGGGAACGATGATGGAGAAGGAAGACAAAATAAGCGAAGGGCGAGCAGGGTTTAGGCCAAACCGTAGCTGCGTAGACCATGTGTACACCTTAGGTAAGATTATTCAAGGTAGGAAAGACGCGGGACTAACAACGTACTGTTTCTTTCTAGATGTGCAGAAAGCCTACGACACAGTATGGAGAAATGGATTGTGGAAAAAACTGTGGGAAATAGGAATCAGAGGAAAGATGTGGAGAATGATCAAGAAGATGACGGAATGTGCGACAAGTGCTGTGATGCTGGACGGGGAAATATCGAAGTACGTTGATATTTTACAAGGAGTTGCACAGGGATGTACGTTGTCACCTAACTTATTCAAGATATATATTAACGACCTGATAGTAGCAATCGAGGGAGCAAGGCAGGGAGTCACGGTAGGGGGAGATACGGTGTCGGGATTGATGTTGGCGGATGACTTCGTGGGGATATCAGAAACACCCGAAGGATTGCAGAAACAAATGGAGAAGGCGCTAGAATACACCAGGAAATGGAGGATGACGGCGAACGTCAAGAAATGCGCAGTAGTTGTTTGCAACGAAGATAAGGTAAACCCGGTAAATTTCAGTTGGAAGTGGGGAGAAGATGAATTGCCGATCGTAGACCAGTATACATACCTTGGCGTAGAGATCTCAAAAGATTGCTCTTGGGATACACATATAGCAAAAGTAATAGGAAAGGGTAACGCACAAGTAGGCAAGATGGATGCGATCCTAACAGACCCGAACCTTGACACTAGGATTAAGAGATGTATCTTGATGAATGTGATAGTACCAAAGCTAGAATATGCAGGAGAAGTATGGGAAGGGAACGCGAAACTCGTAAAACAGTTGGAAACAGTACAAATGACAGCAGCTAAAAAAATCCTAGGATGCTCAAGTACGACTAGTAGTACAGTATTAAGAGCAGAACTGGGAATGCGCCCACTCAAGACAAATAGAGACATGAGAAAGTTGAACTGGCAATATAAAGTAACGAACATGCCAAACAAGAGGTTGCCAGCCATAGTTGATAGAGCTGTATGGGAGAAAGTAACAAAAGGGCGAGCTGGAATAAGGTGGGATGGCGTAGTTGAGAAAGTATGGAAGGATCTAGGGGGAAACCAAGAAGAGATGATGTCCGCCGGGAAGTTTGGGAGGTACAAGGCAGAAGTAGAAGAAAGGATAGAAAGAAGGGAAAGGCTAGCGCTAAGAAAAAGATGGAATCGGAAAAACACTTAGAGATGTACGGGGGATTGAGGGAAGGAATAGGAATGAAAACGTATTTGCATGGCCCAATGGACTTCGCGAAAACGCTGAAACTGCGCTTTTGTGTAGGGGACCTGGACCTGCCAGAAAGAAGAAAGAGGTACACCAGTAGCCGGGAAGAGGAGGAAGTAGACGCACAGATGTGCCCGTATGGCAAAGCAATAGAGAGTAGAACTCACATAGTAGGAGAATGTGAAATATGCGAGGAGGAACGGGATGTGTTAGAAGAGGAGATGAGGAAAATAGACGAATGCGACATGGAGGAGTTTGATACAATGAATAGCAGCGAGAAAAACGATCGCTATCCTAGGAGATAGATGGTGGCCACAGGAGGCCAAACAGGAAGGGGATAAGATTAGCAAAAAGTTTCTATGTAATATATGGAAACAACGTGATGAGCGCCCAATTGTTGGAGGTGTCTCTAGTAGGAGTAGGAACGGTGCTCCGTCTCGAAAGGGATGCGTGGTCAATGGTCAAATGACTAAGGCAAGCAACAAATGAGTACGCCCCCCCCCCCCCCCCCCCCCCCATCTGATCGGCTTAGGCTCGGATAACGTAACGCTTAACGTGTGTTAGATACGTTACAGTCTTAGCCGGCCCATACGTAACATTATGTTAGCATGTTAGCCTAAATGCGGAAGTCTCCGTAACATTATAGTACGGTGTTACCGTCAATAAAGATCTGATGGTAACATTCCGCTACCGTGTTACCATAAAAATCAATCCGGGTCTAACAATATGTTACTGAGCTACCGTTGGGACCGAAGTCGTTCTAACGTAATGTTGCTACGTTACCGTTTGGATGTTCCCGAGATCTAACATTTGTTCACACCTCGGATAACGTAACACTCAGATAACAATTATCTACGTTATGGGGCCTAACACAGGAATGTGGTAACGTACTAACATAGTGTTAGCACTGGAGGAGCGATCACGGCAACGTGGTAACACACAGTGTTAACTGGAAACCCATGAACGTGCACGTGCCTTAACGTTGTGTTGCTGCTCGGTCTCGTCCAGCTCCGGTAAAAGTACAGTAACATTATGTTATGCCGTGATGAGTCCTTGAACTAACACTGTAACACAGTGTTAGGCTTTGACCAAACACGTACGTTATCACTCTAACATGCCCAGATCGATATCCGCATATTTACTAACACGATAACATGATGTTACTGTCGAGGCAGCGTTAGGCATAACACACTAACATAGTGTTACCCTCAGGAGGAGTTTTATACATAACACCCTGACATAGCATAGGGTTGGAGTCAAGGTTAGATGCATGCTTGGAGAGGGGTGCACGTAGTCCTCCCTCCGAGAGCTATATACCGCACCCTTAACCTAACCCTGAGAAACCCTGGAACGCGCAACTCGATGGCCAATCCCATAGCCAAGGTGTCATGAAGCAAAATATATGGTATTCCAGTGATAAGAAGGCATGCCTTGTTGGGTAGTCCCTCAGATGGCAAGCCTCGTCAGTGAGAAATGCTTTGGCCAACAAGAAGAACTCTTGTCACAGCATGCATCGTGAGGGTCAGCGGTATTGAGCAGTCCAAGCTCAGATATTCTTCAACCGTTTTCTTCAAGCTGTGCCGAGATCGATACACCCGTCTCACATTAACGGCGATGTCGGGCGGTCTCAGGTAGAGGTACTGATATTTTCCCTCGCGGTAATCGTGGCATTTGGGGACACTCTTGCGAGCAACTTACTTTTCACGCGTTAGCCATCCATTAGCCGCGAAAGCGGCAGATCATAAGTTTTCCACCGTGAGCGGCATTTCCAGCACGACTAGAAATTCGTCCGTGTTTCCTTGTTGCCAGCATGTTTTACGTGATCGTCTGAACAAATGCCTGTGTGGACGCATCGGCTTCGAACAGGTCAAGGCGCCTTGATGCTGGACGCCTTCGCTATAGCGCTCAAACATAGAAACGAAGGAAACCAATGGTACGCGTCACCGATAAATCTGCAAATGGTGTGTCTGGACCTGTGCGTGACCTGTCGCAATCTCGACATTCTCCAAGTAGTGGTCACGAAGGACACATCCCGACATTTATGGCTACGTCACGAGCGAAACAAATTTCGAACTAGAGGTACTGCCTCGCGAGTTCCGGCAATGCGTACGCACTCAATATCATGGGAGTTATCCTCTGCCTGCATATCGGTGAGAAATAACCTGCCTCTCGAGCGACCCAGCTTGTTGGCCTCGGGGCTGAGGCGGCTACTGCGTTCGCGGGAGTACTTCAGAGACGCGGGTACAGCCTGGTGGCCGGAGACCTTGCGGAAGTTAATGCTTCGGCCATGGTTCAACCACTCAGTGACTAGCGTCGTGTGGCCGACTTCCCTTGAACAATTGGTGTTCGGTCGGAACTTCGACACATCTATTCAGGGGGTCAATTGGCCGCCCTCGCTGGCACATCTGACGTTCGGAGACCGCTTTAATCAACCAATCGCAAGTCTTGTGTACCCCACTCTTCTTACGAATGGAACGCTCGGAAGTAGCGGCTTCGGTCTACCTGTCCAGGAGGTGGTGTGGCCGACTTTTCTTCTAAGCTTAACGTTTGGGAATAATTTTAACCAACCGATCGAAGCAGTGGTCTGGCCGGCTTCGTTGCAGCGTTTGTCGTTCGGGTACAGCTTCGACCGGCGTGTCGAACGGGTCGCGTGGCCTGCCTCGCTGAAGTGTTTAACGTTTGGATTATCTTTCAACCAGCCGATCACGGCTGTAAAGTGGCCGGCCTTGCTTGAGGAACTGGTGTTTGGCACGTACTTTAACAGACCTATCGAGCCGGTTGCGTGGCCGGCGTCGCTGATGTACTTGAAGTTCGGATCTGAATTCGACCAACCCATCGATTGAGTCCTGTGGCCGGCCTCCCTGCAGCGTTTGGCGTTTCTGGTTCAACTTCAACCGACCCATTGACAAAGTCGTGTGGCCTGTGTCGCTTCAGCGTTTGACGTCTGGGGCGAGTTGCAACAGACCGGTCGACGACGTTGTGGTGCTGCAGACGATTTTTTTTCACGTTTGTATTGGACCAGCCTTTAGACCGATGTGTGTCGCCAATCTCGGGAAGGCATGTGACGTTCGGTGGTTGCTTCAATCAACCGATCCAGAACGTCGTGTGGCCTGCGGCGCTGCAGTACCTGACGTTTGGAAATTGCTTCAACGAACTAATCGAGAGGGCTGTGTGGCCGGTGTCTCTGAAAGACCTAAGGCTAGGAGCTAGCTTTAATTTGGCCATTGACGAGGTGAAGTTGCCGGACTCACTGCAACGCTTAGAGTTTTTTTCTAGGTTCGATCAACCCATTGTCCAAGTGGTGTGGCCTCGTTCAGCGGTAATTTTCACCCACCAATTCATCGAGTAGTGTGGCCGGCAAGGCTGCATCGTTTAACGTTTGGGAATGTCTTCAAAAAACCAATCGACGAAGTAATTTGGCCGGGCTCTCTTAGCTGTTTAAGACTTGGGGCCAACTTTAGCTGGCCTACAGACGCGGTTGAATGGCCGCCTTCTCTCCACCTCATAGAGGGTACGGGAGTGTACTGATCTATCGGTCGGGTAGGTATTGAACGGTCGTTTGTTCGCCGTAGCTATTGAAATGTGGATCTCCCTTCATCTAGAGTGTCGGAACTAGGGTTTGGAAGCTTCCCCACCATTAGTAATGACACTCGGAAAGTATGGTTGGGCGGCTAGGCTTTGTCATATATTTGCAGCTGGTGGCCGACGTTAATAAGAATATCGACAGCCGCACTCGGCCTGCGTCTCTACAGCGTTTGATTTTTAGAGTCGCTATCATCAAGCCTGCTTTCACATAGATCGGAAGGCTTCACTGAAACGTTGGACGCTTGAGAGTCCGTTCGAATTATCGATCGTGTAAATGAGTCGTATCGGTCGGGGTCGCCGGAGTAGCATTTTTCCTCTAGGCTTATGTTCCATCAGCAGGCTACTACCCGCCACTTTGGGCGGCCGGCTGAGTTCTTTGCTGTGGCCGCCGGCAAGAATTGCCGAGACATCACAAGATCAACGCCTGTGAGGCAGGCGACTGCACAGCACAATCTTGTGGGGTAATTTCGTATCACCTAGTTAGTCCGTCGAGCCCGAACTAAAGCAAGCCTTCTTGCAGCGTTTGACATTTAGATTTTCCATATTAAGATGTTTCGGTCGAAAATAGACGCATGAACTGGTCTGTTTCTTTGGTCAGTTCGTGTTCGGCTGGAAGTTGGATCGTTCGACCGACCCATGAAGGCATGACATTGTGTCTGTCGATCGGCTATACCACAGAGGTAGCACGAACACATGCCACAGTAAAAGTGCGTACGTTTGTTCATGAGGTCCCTAGCTTATGCATCTCCAAACCTCACTGAAAGGATGTTTTTTTTTTTTAACGCATCCCGATGAACCATCTGGAGGCCTAGGTTCACTAACCATTCATGTTGCTGAACAGCAGTAATGGCATCCCGATGAATTTGTATCAAAGAGCACCGATATTAAGTTACAAACTTATCCCGAAAGTGCTATGTATCCCTATCGTGGCACGCCTCCACGTTCTGGCCAACACGTTTGTGACGGATGAGGGTCCTTCAACTGAGGGAGGTGGTGCGCAACACGTTATTTGTTTTTGTTCAGTAGTTGTCGTTACAGACCTAGCTAGACCCTGAGATTGCTGTTCGGCTAGAACTACTTTTGTTCTGCTTATAGAGCCTATTGGACGGAGCGTTTTTTCCCCAGAATTTCCAAAGTTTAGAAGTTCAGGAGATCTGTATCAAGATACGGAGGCGTCTTGTCACTATTTGTGAAACTCTTTTAGAAGTTCTCACTTTGTAAAACTCAGTCTCTCTTTTGGAAATTGCAAATCTATCTGCCTGTCTGTTTGTCCGCATCCCATATATTTTCGAACTTACATTATTAATAGTGCATTCCAAGGATCGTTATATTAGGTCGTTACAGATGATATTCGTACGACGTATTCGACTCTTACACACCTTATATACTGAAAATTACCATGCCATCAGGCAGTATTTAGCCATAAAATACATCCACCGCACTGTACGATCATACCATACCACCAAAATACCATATCACATACTGTGATTTTTCCATATATTGTATCAAACCGTACGGTCATACTATACCAACATACGATATCACAACCCGTGCCACACCGCACACCATGCCACACCGTACCGTACCACGTACCATACCATACCCGTACTGTACCAACACCGCCCGAGGGACTCAATCATACGAGGACTGAACGAGCGTAGATACCCTCATACTGCTGCACCAACGAACACCACAAGTAAGCACAAGGTCATGCCTTCGGGGCGACAGAGCAGGAGGAGCAAGCGCGCGACGAGCGATGGCAGAGCGTTGTCAGCTCTCTGACCGCAGAGCCACACGGGACACAAGAGGAGCATGCATATGCCCCGCGCAGAGCACTCGAGCACGAACGAGTATAGATACCATACTCTTGATGTACCAACACCACACGACCGAGTGTGGATACCATAGTGCTGTTGTACCAAAATACCACTCTGACCGAAAATATAACATCTATTTCGACTTTGAAACCGTTGCCAAAGCGTATTCAGGTCAGAGTGGTACCGTACTGCTGTTGTACCAACACCACACGAACGAGTATAGATACCACATTGAGTTTTGCAAAATGGTCTCCACAGCAGTAAGTAATTAAAATAACTTTTTCTTGTTTCATCATGAGTTTTAGCTACCTTCGATGAAAATCGAGGAACAGTGGGAATGCTGAACCTTGTGCGCGACAAAAAAATAAAGGCATGTACGGGGGGGGAGAAGGGACGACACCTGTGACCACGGCTTGTCCAGAAGATCGCTGAGGGTAAAACCTCCCACGAGTTACGCTGGAAAGTAAAAATGATGATTAAAAAAAAGAAAAAAGAAAAAATGGGTCATATAGTTGGCAAAACTCGATGAAATCGACGAGCAGTCGGGAATGCTGAACCGTCTGGGCGATAAAAATAAAGCGGAGAAGGGACGACACATACATGCGATCACGGTTTGTCCAGAAGCTGGAAAGTAAAAGGGAGATAACGCCCCCCCAAAAAAAAACACGCGATTGGCCTCTTTCTAAGTCATCAGGTACCCCACTCAAGACTCGCAACTGACACGATCTTCTAACCGACGCCGCAGCCGCAGTATGTATCAACTTCAAGATGAAAATTACTTCGCTTTTTATGTTTCCGATCCTCTCTGCGTGGTACAGACATATTCTGTCCATTCGTCTGTCGACTACTTTGCAACCGTCGTGCGTATACAAGCGCAATATCGAGAAACCCCGCTGTAGACCACTGCCGCCGTAGATCTGTCACGTTCGTCATTCCCACTCTTCCAGTAATAATATAGTAGGCTGCGAAAGAGTCTGGTGCGTCACTACGAATAACACGGCGACTTACATTTTTTTCTAGCATGTCGAATGCCCTTTTTTGCGAACCACGACGAATATCCCATATACGCGCCCAGTACGACCACGAGTAGTACCGATAGCCAGCACGCAGACGCTCAGTCCGAGCCAAGCCCCGCCTGCTGGGGTGCCGTCTGTGCCGGTCCCGGCTGGTCTCTCTCTCGTCACCACTCTCACCAACTCCAACTGCGACTTCACAAAATAAAGACAAGAAAAAATTGAATACAACGCTCGAATGCATTTCATCGAGGGCAACAACATTAATATATATATATATATATGTATATATACCAGCACGCTGTCTTCTCACGGAAGCGCGAGTGCCCGGCAACGAGGTGACATGGGAGCGGGTGAAAGCCAAATTCCCGGGGGAAGATCGTGCCTCCATCTCCGAGTCGGCAGCGGCAGCGGTGGCAGCAAGCTCCACGGAACCGGAGGAAGGGAGTGTTCCCAACTGGCGTCCAGAGCAAGAGTTCGATTCGCAGGTGGCCCTCGACGTCATCAACTCACGAAATGCGTTATCAGGCGCGGGGAGTGACGGTCTACGCTTCTCACACCTGCAGTCGGTCATCAGGACCGGCTTCGGTCGAGAGAAGTTCGAAGCTAGCATCGAGGCCTTTTGGAGGCGGATCTTCGACGACCCCGGTGTATTCCCGCCGGAATTCTGGCAGCTCTTCTTGCAGTCCAACCTCACTGCCTTGGGGGGAAAATGTCGCCCCGTATGTGTAGGTATGACATGGAGACGTCTTCTAGCAGCCGGGACTATGCGGCAGTGGCGGCCACGGCTGGAAGAGATTAATCGTGAGGCAAGACAGTTTGGGGTAGGGGTTCGAGGGGGGGTGGAGCAGGTAGCTCTACGCGCCCTTGTGCACCATGAGGCAAGAAACTGGCTCATCCTAACCGACTGATCCAACGCCTTCAATACTGTAAAGCGGACGGCAGTACTTGCCGAGGCGGTCACTTGCGTGCCCGCGCTCACGCCGTTCATTGCTAAATGCTACGGTGAGAGGCCCGCCCCTACGTTCTTCCAGATGGACTCGGGAGAGCGGCGTAAAATTGACTGCTCCAGTGGAGTACAGCAAGGGGATGCCATGGGCCCGGCGCTGTTCTGCATGCCACTGCTGCCAATACTCAAACGGGTCCGTGAGGAGTTTGAACCCCGGGGTGTTGAAGCCTTTGCCTACCTCGATGACATCAGCATCGGTATATCAGAGATCACACCGGACACGGTGAGAGTAGTGCCCTTTCTCCAGCACGAGCTGTGCGAAATAGGCGTTGCAATTAACCCCAGCAAGACGGTTGCTTTGCCTCCAAAAGGGCATGTGCCTACGTCGGAAGAGATAGCACTTCTGGGGGGCATAGGCGTCCGCATTGCGGAAGGGGGTGGGGTAAAGGTGGTTGGCGTGCCCATAGGCACTGATGCATTCGCGGTGAACAGCGCCATTGAGATAGTCCGAGATGGGGGAGCAGAGCAACTCGCGCGCATCCTGCCGCGTATGCCGGACAAACCGTCGGCGAACGTCATCGCCACCAGTTCAATGGTGAAGCGGACCTCCTACATTGAGCGGGTAATGGGCCCGGAGCTGTCACTACCCGCGTGTCAGCGGGCAAACAATAGCGCAATATGGATGCTCGAGCGCCTTCTCGAGCTTCCAGGGATAGCGGACGAATCGCCGTTCTTTGCGGACGGATGCCCGGCGAACCGGTAGACGCTACAGCCCCACCAGAAAGCGCGGGCGAGCCTCTCCACAGGGGCCGCGGGGGTTGGACTGTCATCGGCTAAATCAAGGAGAATGTCAGCGTCCATCGGGAGCTTAGTGGCGACGGTGCCAGAGGTCCTTGCTGACCTCTCCGGTCCATTGGGGAGAAAAGTCCGAAGGGAGTTGCCCAATTCGGACCTCGTTCGCCACATATGGAGTAGCGTCAGGGACCTCCGTGACATCCATGGGGTATCGGAGGAGGCAATGGCGAACGTGGTCTCGGAAAGCTGGCGGAACAGGGCGTTTCGCGCGAACGAGGAAGGAGTCTCAGAGCAGTATGATATGGAGGCATTGCCAGCACATGAAGCCCAAACGATCAGCTCCCACAAAGCGCAGCACAAGCTGGGGCAGCAGGTAAACCGGGTACGGTATCAACGGTACGTTGCGTCTCTGGACCAGCTCCCCGAGGCAGCAGGCCCGTAGAGTCGGAACGACGTGTTCGGGGGAATCGAAACCAGAGATCTTGCCAAGGCTCGGCAACGGAGCCTATCGGGACCAGGCGCTGTCGCCTGTTTGAGGGCAGGCCTGTGGACACGGCACGAGTCATACCGGCTTCGGAGTTCGTGTCTATGGGACGGCGCTTCCTGGGAATGGAGGAGCCCATAGCGACGAGGTGCCCCTGCTGCGAAGCGACGGATGTCACCACGCGTCACGCGCGCACATGACACCGAGCAGGCGCGTAGGTAAACCTGAATCAGCCGCTAGTTCACGCGCTGTCCCGCACCTTCAAGCGGTTGTCCATCCGCCATCAACAGGAAAGCTGAGCGTCCTTCAACGCCGATAGAAACCTCCGCGTGGATATAGTGATCGAGAGGAGAGGCCTCCGAGACGCTACGTCGTCAGAGTACCGTAACAAGGCGATACTCTTCGACATCACGCACGCAGACCCCCAAGCGAGAGTCCACATGCGGGCTGGCAGCGCTGATCGAGACGGATCAGCTGCTTCCACTTCCGAGGCGCGAAAGCGCAACCACTACGCTCGTGCAGGACAAGTGTCCTTCGACGAGCGCAGCCATAAACTCGTCACCCTCGTGGTGAAAAGCTTTGGACGCCTCGGGAAGGAAGGCAGCGATTTCATCGACCAGCTGGCAACGAGCATCATCGGGGGAACGGACGGGGGATCTCTAGCAAGAAAAGGGGTTTGTAAGGAGCATTTTTTCCAGATCATATCGGTGACCACCCAGGTCGCGATCTCGCGCCGGGTGCACCGATATAAGCTCGCCCTGCGAGACCGCCAGGCCGCCAGGAGGAGAAGAGAGGAGGAGGGAGGAGTACTTCCCATGGCGTGGGGATGGAATGTAGATGCGGAGTAGGACGCAGGGCGTATAGATACATAGTAGGTGAAATATATCGGTAAAATGTGGTGGTACGTATTCAATTGAGTATACGCAAGGAAGGAGAAAAGGTTGGATAAAATTGAGGGTATTCGACGAATTATGTTAGTTTTTTCATCTTGAATGAATAACGCCCTGCACATTGTCAGAAGGCAAATAAGAAAAAATACCAGGTATATATATACCAGTATTTCGCTGCGACTTCATAGCTCTCAGTAGGCAGCGTGTTGACATTCGGCGTGTACAGCAAGACAGGTCGAACGTTTTCCGTTTTTACAGAAGAAGAAACGCTGGCGCGCTCGTCCTATTATTATTGATAGTCACAACACCGCATGTTAATGTATTATAATATGCCTCCTTGGGTCCCCAGTCCCTAGAGGAATTGAAACGAGAAATTTGGGGGGCGTTGCGTGTGTGTGATGCCTGGTATTAATTATTAATAATAAATAGACGATAGGCACGCGTACGACCGTACACGGAGATCCGCCAAAAACAATGCCTCCCAAAGATTAAGACGTTCCGAGGGGGGGAGAGTGTTATAATACGGCTATGTACCCTTGCTATTACGGGGGACCATAATAATAGTAAAGAACAGGACCAAATAAATGTCCTTAGTAAAAATAGGGAAATGTATAGATGTTTGTGTGTACCGTAGAGTAGGTCCTATTTACAATGTTCTCCGTAATAGACTAGGTATCATCGACCGATCGTCTACCCAGCCCAGGGTGGTAGCGTTGTAGCAACATCATCAGACTATTAATACTATCTGAGACATAATAATAATAAATTATCTGAGACATTTTTTCAGGCTATATTCCCTGGAACCCTCCCCACCCTCTCCTCGTTCGTATGATACGAGCTTGAACTATTAAATATAGATATGTTGTCTGTACGTACTATTAATATTAATACCTGGCACGTTCTGCTACTACTCTCATGACGTGCATACAATACATACATACCTGGTCCAGCATGCCTGATACTATCTTCTACTGGAATCACACCTATCTACAGCAGTAGTCAATACTATCCCCATCCGCCCCTGCGGCTTCGCGCCGAACAACCCTTCCGCCCCGGGTATCGGCTTGGGTGGGCTCGTGTCCCCCCCTTCCAGACCCATCCCAACCATCCAGCCGCTCCCCTTCACCGACGACGACTCCCGCGACTTCCCCCTATTGTACTGGTACTCGTCTCGGACACAGAGTCAGCAAGCAAAAACGAAAAGAGAGGTTCGAACAAGGAGATTTCGATGGTGGCAGTTTCGTTTTTTTGGGAAATAAAGACCAACGGTTTTACATGTGAAAATGGAATAATATTCAAGTCGTGTATCCTCGAATTCTCGCAGTCGGGTATCGTCTCACGGTCTCACTGTGTCACTGGTGATTCCTACCTGACTGACCTGGTACGTATCACGATACTACTATTAATACTACTACGAACTACTATTTATACTACTGTCTGCTGCTGCTGTAGGTATCATTTACAGCAGTATATCGATACCCACGCAGCGAGGGGCACGCGACAACAGTACACAGCAAGTAACTCTTGCTAGATAACATATGCGAATCTGCGTATACAGAGTTTTGAGGCTTGAGCTACGTACTGAGCTGATCTGGGCCTGGTGTACTCCTGACTCGCAAGCTACAGCTCGCGAACACCGATCTCAGTTGGTTGCACACAGCAGTGGGTGCACTTCAAACTCTGATACAGAGCGAAAAACCCCGCTCCCCGGTTTATACAAAAAAAAAAGTTATCTCCAGCAACTCTTTGTTCTGCGAAACTTGGAAAAAATATAACGAGAGAGAGACCGCGCACAGGTTTCGGCGCGCCCTCTGCATCCCGCTATTGCTGTCGTCGTCGCCCGGATGCAATAGAAGACGATACCTCACTGGATCTCCTTCAAGCTGCAGGCTGAAGGGAATTAGGCGAAGGCCCGCCAACAACCGGCCTTGCCTCGTCCTTTTCGATGTGCTGACTGCTGACTGTACATCAGCAGCAGGCAGTATACCTGCTGTAGTCGTGGTAGATACGATACGATAGGGTTGGTGATAGCAGACCGGTCGGTCTGTCAGTTGCTCTTTCGTCGTCATGGCCGAGGCACGCGGGGAGCAGCAGCGGCATTCCGAGAAGAAGACGCATCACGACAAATACGTCTCCAACGACAGCTCTCTCGCCGGCGACGAGTTCTACGACGCAATGGACTACGTGGGCAAGGCGCGGCGCATGTCCAGCACCGGAGGGTCCTCCTCAGCCTTCGGCAGTAACACGTCTCGTGCGAGGTCTTCAAGCGCGGGCACCCTCCTCCCCAGCCCGGCCGCCGCCGCCGAGCTCATGGCCGTTCTGGCGTCCGTTGGCAGCAGCAAAAACCTAGATGTCTCTGCTTTTTCCACGGCCGGAGAGTTCGAAACCCCGGGCTCGCTGGCCATCGACGAAGGAGAGCCGGGAGGCACCCTCGGTCTCGACGGATTCTACGGATACAGATCGAAGAACCCTTTCAACAACGACAACAATACCGCAGTGGAGGAGGGCGGCAGCAAAGCTACTGACGTGAGGCGATGGCCCCCCCCACAGCGCCAGCAGCCCTCCAAGGTCGTCGTGATGGACATTAGCAGCGCAGAGAACACTCCTGTGCACACCCCTGTCGATGGCGGCTCTCGCCGTCTCTCCGGCGAAGGGGGAGGAGGAGGAGGAGGAGGAGGGCGCGGGGGGGGGGGGGGGAGGAGGTGGGCCAGGCCAGGCACCGCTGTGGGGAGCGCGCAGCCCGTCGTCGTCGCCGCGACGACGACCCCCGCCACTTCCGCCGCGAAGGGAAAGCAATCCGTTCGCCGAGGAGGCTGCGTTCGAAGCAGCGGCGGCAGCAGCAGCAACAACACCAAAAACAGCAACAACAGCGGCAGCTTCTACGAACCCTTTCGCGACGCCGACCCCTTCGTTGAACCCTTTCGTGACGGCATCGTCCTCGTTGAACCCTTTCACCGGCGACGATAGCGAGCCAGTGGCTAAGGAGGGGGAGGAGGAGGAGCAGGAATGGACAACCGCTTCCCCTGCTGGAGGGCGGCTAGTGGCGGCGGCAGGGGCGGCAGCGGTAGCAGGCGGCGGCAACGGCGGCGGTAGCGGTAGATCGGCAGCGGCGCCGGCCTCGAGAGAAAGCAAGCCGAAACCCCCGCCGTTGCCACCTAGGAGAGCGGTGAGCCCGACGGGAAGGGTGAGACCAACATCAACCACGCCAACGACGACGACGACAACGGTGACAAACCCGCCCACTTCGGGCAGAGGCGGGGGGGCGGGGGGGGGAAAGGGGCGACCTCCGGCCCCGCCTCTCCAAGGTCGACGCTGTCGAGCGCGACCTGCGACAGCGTCGGGATGGCAGATCTCGAAGGGTCCGAGGGAATGGACGCCGGCGGCTCGGTCGGGTCCTCGACCGCGAGCGACGCGACCGGTGGGACGGCGCACAAAAAGTATATGGTGGTGAACAAGGCGAGCACTATGTATACCTACTGCTGTTTTCGCGATTTAGTCCGGGTGGGGAATGGGGGCCAACGGGTGCGGAGAAGGAGAGGGGGTTGTCTGACGCTTGGCGACAGCTTACGTTTTGTTATTGTGCTCACGAGTGATATTGTTCGACGAGCACGAGGTCAAGCTCGCCGCTTCTTTCATTAACTATCAATAGTAGCGGTCCTCATTCTCCTGTCCACCCCTCACCAGCTCTTGCCCAGATCTTGACCCCGTTGCAATGCTGTCACTTCTCTCCTGACTCGCGCCCCCATGGATGCCTGCCTGCCTACATATCTGCAGGATACGGGACAAAAATTCGACTTGCGCGAGCTTGAGCAGCACCTGCCGGTCGACGATTACGCCTTCCTGCCCTCTCGGAAAGACCTCATCGAGTTGGAGCGGCGTCGATCTGTTCACGGCAGCGGCGGCGACGGCAAGTTCCCGCCGCCTAGATCCGGCTCGGCCTCCCCCAGGTCTTCGCTACCGACCCCCGGGAAACCGAGCACCCGAAAAGAAAAGGCCAAGCAGTTGGGAAGTATGATGCGAAAAAAGTTCGGGAAGGCGGCGAACGCTGCAGGGGCGGCTGCCACCGCCGCTAGCGCCGCTAGCGCAGTAATCGCGTCTTCGTCGCCGAGAACCAGCACCGGCAATGCGACCGCGACGGCGACCTGCGCGGTGGGGGCGGAAGGCGACGGGGATGCATCGAAGCCGGTTACCCCCGGTGCGGCGGGCGACAGGGGTTCGGGCGGGATGGGGGCGGCGGCGAGGGTGGTGAGCGACGCTTTGGCCGGCATCCGCGTGTCGCTCAAGGGGAAGGAGTCTTCGGAGACCCTCGCGGGCCTCATGCTCTTCCAGGAGCTCCGCTGTCACGACGGGCCGATCTGGGCCGCCGCGTTCAACCACAGCGGGAAGTTTCTCGCCACGGCGGGGCAGGACGCCCGGATTCTCCTGCATAGGGTCGGGGACGTGAGGGAAGATATCGGCGACGGATCAAGCGGCAGCGGGGCCCGCGGGGCCGATGAGGCCTCCGGCGGCTCTGTTTCACCGCCAGCTTCGTCCGCTTATTCCGACACGCCGGCAGCGGCGGCGGCGACAGTGACGGCGGCCGGGAACAGACGGAGTAAAGAAGGCGAAACGAGGCGGGCATTTCCTCCCGAGGGCAGTCCGGCGGCGCGCGCGACCGAAGGGGGTCGGGGTGGAGGTGGGGGCGGAGGCGACGCTAACGAGGGTGACTCTCGAGGTTTAGAAGAAGCGGCGGAAGGATCCGGAGGGACGGGGGGAGGAGGCACGGCCAGTGACGACGAGACCGGGGGGGGGGTCGCGACCGTCGTCGGAAAAAAGGGCCGCGGCGACCGTGTTGATAGACACGACGCCGTGGCAGATCCTGGAGGCGCACAGGGGGGACGTCGTGGCGTTGTCCTGGTCGAGGAACGACTTCCTGTTGTCCGCGTCGCTGGACAAGACGGTGCGTACTGCGCTTCCTCCCCGTGTCCTCTGATGGTCTTTGTCTTGACCCTTTCGGGGCTTCACCCATTGCTTTCGAGGAATAACTACTTGGCGTCGTGTGGAATATTTCTTGCAGTAGTGAAAGGGTTAAGGGGATGGTCGAATAGATGGATGGATGGATTCACACCGCAGGAAATGCTCCCCTCCCTCCCCTCCTCCCCAAGGCCACTACCATCCCTGCTTTTGCTTGGAGTGGAGGGCGGTCACATTACGGGAAACCGCATATACGATACCGTTACCTTTTTCAGTCACGAACACCGAGAGTAGCTGCTCTCCAAGGAGAGAGGGGACGGAGGTGCGGGGCAGGCAGGTAGACAGCGGCGGCGGCTGAGGCAGCGGGAGCTAGTTACTGGAACTGTTTTGCTAGCCCCACCAGTACTTCCCCGCGTTGTGTACATCAGGTTGAGAAGCGATAGAATCAATTGGTTGAGTTAAAATAATCGGCGGCAATACCGTCGTCGTGTCGCCTGGGTGATGTTCCGCTTGACCCCGGGCGTCCGTCCCCTGGCGTCCCCGCAGCCCCCCGCGCTCAGCGCGCAGACCGCAGACCTGACGTTTCCCGCCCGAAATAACGAGTTGCACTCGATTGATAGTAGCGAGGCAGTGTAGAGTATCGGAACCAGGTTGTGGCGAGCGCAGGTATACAAACAAGTTACCCGCCTGCAAGCCCCTATGAGTCGGCCGATGTAGAGAGTGCCAGGTATGCAAGTAGCTGACTCCCCCCTCCCCTGCCGTTCCTCTCCCTTCCCTTCCTCTCCCCTCCCCTCCCGTCCCCTCCTCTCGCCTCCCGTTTCTATTCTCGTCCTTTTATCACCGCCGCCGCCATACACCGCAACCGCCTGGCACTCCTTTCAATCAAACATTTTCGGCCATTAACGCGAACGCCAAAAAAGGTGCGGCTGTGGCACACAACCCAGGGGCATTGCCTGCACTTCTTCCAGCACGCGGAGACCGTGACCTCGGTGGACTTCCACCCTTGCTTCGAGCACTTCTTCCTGTCGGGCTGCTTCGACAAGAAGGTTCGCGTCTGGAACATCCGGGACGGCCGCGTGCACGAGTGGCAGCAGGCCCCGGACATGGTAACGGCGGCGAAGTTCAGCCTGGACGGTCAGATGATCGTCGCCGGGCTCTACATGGGCCAGGTGATGATACCACCCCCCCCCCCCCCCCCCCCCCCGACCCACCCACCCACTCCTCTCGCGCGCGTGCGATGCGTGCAGGTGTGGGCGTGTATGTGTGCGCGTGTGCGTATATTCGTGTGTGCCTGTGCATGCGTGGTGTGTTTGTGTTTTGTGCGTGCGTGCGTGCGGCTGCTCGTAGTCCTGCCGTGCATGGAGATGTTGGAAGTTTTGTGAGGTATTTTGTGTCCTCTCGTGGGTATCTGTTGGCGTGTTTCCGTTGATGTGTTGCCGGTGGCGTGCTTTCCGTTGGCGTGTTTCCGTAGACGAGTTTTCGTTGACATGCGGATGCTCTTCACCGTTCGCGCAATGAGAGGGAATGAGTAGGGAGGGGGTGTCATCATGTCCTGCATTGCCGTGGTCGTGTGACCATAGACCCGTATCACTACAAGGCCGGGACGGAGCACGTCGACTTTTCACCGACCAGGCAGACACTGCTTGGGTCAAGCGCGAAGCGCCGTGAGGTGTCGGTTCTGTCCCATGCAGAGTGAGCTGCATCCTACTAAGAACCGCTCGTGAGAGGCGGACTTGCATATGGATGACAGCTTCGAATGATATTTTGTTTTCTGGCGTGGCCACCTCCTGAGATAGCAATGGGTATACTGTGTAACTGCCTCGTGGATGCCTTACCATATATATATATATATATATGGGGGTGACAACATGCGACGGGGATCTGGGTGCGTGCGTGCGCTCGCTGCCCGTATGTGTGTGTAGATGTCCGCATCGTTGTTGCCGTTGTCTTACGTCTCTCACCGGTGCCGTGCTTGCCGCTTGCTCCTTCTGCGCGAGAAAAAGGTTCTCTTCTACCAGACGGAGGGGATGCGCTACTTCACCCAGATCGAGTGCCGGAACCGCAGGGGGACGAAAAAGCGCGGCTGCAAGGTCAGCGGCTTCGCGTTCAAGAAAACGGACGTCGTGAAAAAGGACGACAAGGGTACCGGCAGCGGTAAGGATGGCGAAGGCGCCAAAGACGGCATCAGTAAGGAAGGGAAAATCAACGACGCCAACAGTGGCACCACCAAGGACAATATCAACAGCGGCGGCAGCAACGTCAAGGGCAGCACCAGAAATGGCAAGGACCGCGGCGGGGGGAGTAGTCGGGCGGGTAGCGGTGGAGGTGGTAGCGGCGGCGGCGATGGGGTCGGCGGCAGCGGAATCGACATCCGTCCGCCCGCAGCTTCCTCGCCGGGAGTCGGGCGACCACCACGCGAGGGCGCGCCACCAAGCGTTGGTGGTAGTGGCGGTAGCGTTGGCGGGAGCGTGACCGGGGAGGACGTAGGGGGCCGCGGTGGCGGCGGCGGCGGGGGGGGGGGGGGGGGGGGGGGGTCTCACATCCCAGAGCAGCTCTTGGTCACGACTAACGACTCCAGGTTGCGGCTGTACAACACAGACGACTTCGGGATGAACGCCAAGTACAAGGGGTTCACCAACGACACCCTTCAGATCACGGCTAGCTTTAGCGAGGATGGCAAGCAGATCATCTGTGGCTCCGAGAACGGGAAGGTGCGATGATTTGGTTTCTCTCGCGTGAGTCCCCCTCTCTGAATCAGTCCTGACCATGCCCCAAGCACACTAGGTGTCCACCCGACCATAGCTGTCTTGCCGGCTGACAAGCTACCAGGTACATTATTCCATACACCCCTGCCTAAATTATATACCTCTCGTATATACATAGGTTGCGTTGGCGTCGATTGGCGACGACGCTGTAAAACACGCCTCTCACTACACGAGCTAGACAGGCAAGGTACCGTTTTAGTTTTTTTTTGGCGGTCACCACGGCTGGGGTTCGAGTTAGATCATGTTTGTGCGGGGAGAACCTTTCCTCCGCACAAGGGGGGTGATCGTATCACGTATGTGTATATGGTAAGGCACCCACGAGGCAGTTGCATAGTAAACCCATTGCTGGCTGTCTCTGGAAGTGGCCACACTAGAAATTAAACCAATTCATTGACGCTGTCATCCATATGCAAGAAACTCCGCCTCAAAAACGGCTCTTAGTAAGATGCAGCTCACCCTTCATGCGACTTGCCCAACAACGCACGGCGCTTCGTGCTTGGTGCAAGCAAAGCCTGGTCGGTGAAAACCCGACGTGCTCCGTCCCGGCATTGTAGGGATGCGAGGGTCTATGGTCTTACGGCTACGGCATGATAATGAGTACCCACCCTCCCCCCTATATTTACATGGTATATATTGGTCGGGTTGGTGTCCATTGGCGACGACGCTGTAAAACACGCCTCTCACTACGTGAGCTAGACAGCCAGGGTACCGTTTTTGTTGTTTTTTTTTCTGGCGGTTACCACGGCTGGCGGTCAAGTTAGATCATTTTTGTGCGGGGAGAACCTATCCCGCACAAGGGTGATGATCGTATCACGTAGTGTGTATATGGTGAGGCACCCACGAGGCAGTTACATGGTAAACCCATTGCTGTCTCTGGAAGTGGACACACCAGAATTAATTCAATTCATTGGCGCTGTCATCCATATGCAAGAAAATCCGCCTTTAAAGCGGTTCTTAGTAGGATGCAGCTCCCCATTCATGCGACTCGCCCAACACCTCACGGCGCTTCGCGCTTGGTGCAAGCAATGTCTGCCTGGTCGGTGAAAACCCGACGTGCTCCGTCCCGGCATTGTAGGGATGCGAGGGTCTATGGCCATACGACTACGGCCATGCATGATAATGAGTACACCCCACCACCACCACCCATCCTCACGGCGCTTCGCGCCTGGTGCAAGCAATGTTCGCCTGCTCGGTGAAAACCCAACGTGCTCCGTCCCGACATCGTAGGGATGCGAGGGTCTATGGTCATACGACTACGGCAATGCATGATGTCGAATGCACCCCCCCCAACCCGCCCCACCGGCCGCTGGCCTGGCGTGGCATATTTTATCGTTTTCCTGCTCACGCCGTAGTTTCCCCTCCCCAAACGCCCCCCCCCCCCCCCCCCTTCGTCTCGAAAGGATGCGTGGTCAATGGTTAAATGACTAAGGAAAGCAACCCCCCCCTATATTATATATACTGTAGGTTGGGTTGTCGTCGGTTGGCAACGACACTATGAAACATGCCGCTCACGACGTGAGCTAGACAATAAGGGTACCGTTTTTTGTTTTGTTTTTTTGCGGCGGTCGGTCACAGCTGGCGATTGAGTTATAGATCATTTGTGCAGGGTGGAGAACCTTCACTGCGCACAAGGGGAATTATCGCATCAGGTAGTGTGTATGGTAAGGAAGCCACGAAGCAGTTACACAGTACTCCCATTGCTGTCTATGAAAGTGGCCACACCAGAAATCGTATATAGCTGTTTGAAGCTGTCATCCATATTCAAGTCCGCTTCGCAAGCGGTTCTTAGTAGGATGTAGCTCACCCTAGACAAGCAGGGTACGTTTTTTAATTTTGGTTTTTTGGCGGTCGCTCACAGCTGGCGATCGAGTTATAGATCATATGTGCAGGGTGGAAAACCTTCACAGGGGGAATGATGGTATCACGTAGTGTTTATGATAAGGCACCCACGAGGCAGTTACATAGTACTCCCATTGCTGTCTCTGGAAGTGGCTACACCGGAAAGTAAGTTAGCTTGACGCTGTCATCCTTATGCAAGTCCACTTCACAAGCAGTTCTTAATAGGATGCAGGTCACCCTTCATGCAACTCGCCGAACACCTCACGGCGCTTCCCGCGAGGTGTAAGCAATGTCTGCCTGGTCGGTGAATACCCGACATGCTCCGTCCCGGCATTGTAGCGATGCGAGGGTCTATGGTCATACGACTACGGCCATGCGTGATATCGAGTACACCCCACCCCGCTATCAAAACCTGTACAGTTTATTTTACTCTCTCGCCGCACACGCCCTAACTTACGGCGCCTGCACACGGCTTCGCCCCCGCCCCCCCTGCACACGCACACCCATATGCCTCCGCCCACGCCCCCCCCCCCTCCCTCAAAAGGTGTACGTGTGGAGCACGGGGGTATTCGCAGCGACGTCGCCGTCTACCCCTTCCCGGGTCGCCCGCCTTGCCCCCGTTGTCGACCGTGCTGCCGGGCGGACCTGCGCCGGCGGCGGCGCCTTCCCAGAAAGACACAAACCGCTGCCACGAGTCTTTCCAGGCTACGTTCGACCCGCCCCGCATCGTGACGACGGCGTGCTTTGTGCCGGAGTCGACGTCGCGCGCTTGCGTGACGGCGGTGCGGGGCGGGCTGTCGAAGGGGGTCATGGAGAGCGAGGGTGGCGGTTACTGCGGGTGCATGATTCTCGCGACGGACTACAGCGGGCACCTTCGGGTGTATTGCAAGTCGGCGATTTTTCTTAGCTGACCAAAAACAAGACACAGCGACATGTTTCATGCAGTTTTACTGCTGTCTTTGTGGTCTGCCTGGTTTTCTTTGCTTTCGGTGCTCCGGCTCCCCACGTGCCTGTTGGTTGTTTTTTCGCCTTTGGGTATATGTACGCCAAGCCGTCGGTTATGTTATGTAATCAGCTGACAAAAGCTACCCCAGACTGGGCTTACGTAAGCTTGGCCAGCTTGTCGCTGACGTGTTGGTTAGATTTGCTGTTTTTATGTTGGCTTGGGCCGGGGCGAGACGGGATGGGTTTGGTTTGTATCAAAGCGGAAGCGGAATGTTTTGTCGGCTTTGTGACTGCGCTCGGGGTGCCCACTGGGTGCTCTGCTGTTCAGATTCCCCGACTGCAGTAGCTTCGGTTTATCCACAGCAGCAGCAGCAGCAGCAGCAGCCCTCCGTGAACGCATGGGCAGGCATTAATCAAACGTGTCTCGCCATCCGTGACGGCACCAACCATTCTTCGGGGATATCCGGTGCCTGGTACGTTTTTTTGTTTCCGTGGGTGACTTGTGCTTGGAGTCGCAGGGCACCTTTATTTATTTCCACGGCTATGGGTACGATGCACTGCAACAGTCTACTATCTAGTGTAGCAGCCGTCTGCTGTTGTAGTCTACTACAGCAGTAGCAGCAGCAGCCTACGTAGTCAACAGTAGCTGTAGTCTACAGTGAGAGCGGTAGTCTGCTGCCGTATACACTAGTAGTATTAATAGTGGTAGTCTACTGATGAGTCATGTGCATGGTGTACTCAAAAGCCGGTACGTTCAGACCAGGGATTGCGCAAAGAGCTAAGGGGGAGGGGAACTGCGGGCAGTTTTCTGATCGGTACAAAGTATACAGAATCTGCTGGAACATTTTCCTATTCTCTCCCACTAATAGCGCCGTGATATCCGGCACGAGGGTGCTATTCATAGCGTGTACAGTAGGAACAGATTCGCTACTGGTGTTGTTGCGGTTGGTCGTGTAGAGGCATTTCGTCGCCAGTTCCGTTGTGTTGCTGCCGTCGCCGATCCAGGTTTACAAAGAGGAAAACTTAGAGCTCGCTCGCCGGAGTTCGGAGGGACGGGGCAGGGGGGGGGGGGGGGGGGGGGGGGGGGGGGGGGGGGAGCGAGGATGAGCGATCGTGTGTTGCGTTATGCCGCACTCGCTCCGAGCTTCTTCTAGTTTGTGAAATATGACTTTCCGTGTATGAACCTTCTTTTGTGACTTCAGAGGGAAAGAGTGACGAAAACGAAAAGGCGACTGATAGTAGCGCCATCGTCCACGCCAAGCAGACTGGGCTGCTGGGTTAGTCTACGTAGGGGCTGATTCAATCTTGTCCCCCACTAACAACAGAAGGGGTTTGCACGACGCGCCGCGCCGCGCGGTACCACTCGTGCTGCTGCGCGCTCGCCATAATGACCGCATGACCGCCCTTGTAGTGTTTGTCCGACGCTAAAAACCTGGGCCCCAAGGGAGGGAAGAGGCACCCTGGTTTTGGACTAGGTAATCAATATCATGCGGGTGCATACAACCCACCCACCCACCCACCGGTGATACTGACTAAAAAACTTCAACTTACACAGGGACTCGCACAACATACGAAAATAGAACTGAGTCGAAGCTGGGGTACACCCAAACACTGGACTGATTGATACCCCACCAGACGAGTTTGGTGCGCTCACTGCTTGGGGCAAAACAAGTTATACTTGTAGAAGCAGCAAAAATAATCTCGCGGTGCCCGATAGCATGCACATTCGTATAAATATATACCCTGCTCTGACGTGTCGATGTGCAGAGCCCAAGCGCCAAGCACGCTCCATAATACAGTACATATATTTATACGCTTTATACGAGTATCGTCTTTTCCTCGCGGCGTGGACTCGAGGGACCTAGCAAGCTCTGGGCTCAGCCGAGTCATCGTTAGAATCTTTTTTAACCCCACCAACTCTCCAAAGCAACGTTGGCCTGGTCCGTGAAGACCCGATGTGCTCCGTCCGGGCATTGTAGGAATGCGAGCGTCTATGGTCATGCGACTACGGCCATGCATGACATGAGTATCCCCTCGCCCCTCCACCCACCCCCCCCCCCCGCTCCCCCCGAAAACATGCTTTCATGACGATGGAAACCCTTTCCACCGAAGGACAAACGTGTGGGGCACCCACCGCCCGAATCGAGTCGACTTGACCTTTTTTCCCACGGCAACAGCATTTCAACTCTAATTCCTACACGTGAAGGTGTTGGGTTGAACGCGATGCCCGAAAACGACGCATCGCACTGGCATGGTACTGGTACGATCTGTCGAACTACGAGCAGCGACACCAGTAGGTACAAAGTACGCTGTCAACACACGGTCTGTCGCGTGTCGCGTCAACGTCCTGGTGGAGCCGTGTTAGCTTCGTCTTCAAAGTACAACTGAAGCTGATACAAGGAGGCGTAGGAGGAGGCAGGCGGGAAAATGGGCGGTATAACATGGCGGAGGCAGGGGCGGAGACGGGGGCGGGAAGGGGAGAGCGGGGGGGGGGACCAATGGGGTCATTTGAGGAATCTTCCGCTCGATGTACAAGTTTTGGGGTATAAAAAAAATCGTGCATACACCAGACAAGGGTAATCTGCTTGTATGCACTGTTTTTAGAGTTGGCCGGGAATGTAGGCGGTTGATGGCACGCGCAAAACCAACGCCTCCTTGAATGAAAAACAATTCCTCTTTCACAGAAAAACTCATCATTCGAAGGAGAAACAACGAAAAACAAAACAAAGAACTACGCAGAACGCCTCCTTGAAGGAAGGATTTTTCTGCTGCCGAGGACTTGGTATTGTTGCCATCAACACCTACGGGGAACACAGCAGTTCGCCCAAAGAAATACAGTACGTAGGTTGGGTCCTTTTCCGATCCCCGTGATCAGGGTTTGATTGGCAGGGTTGCCAGGAATGCTTTCAAGTCAACCTCCTGGCGATATAATCCTCGCAAATGAAGAAAAGTGCGTTTAATCGGAAACACGAACATAAAAACGCCCCGAACTTTGCAGCACAAAAAAGTAGCGCTCTCTCGATAACAATCCCCCCCCCCCCCCGTCCTCTTCTCTCTCCCATCTTCAACTCCCCAACATCCAACAGAAAAAAAACGCCTCACCGTAAAATTCTTGGACTCCTTGTCCCAGTTGGTAAAGAAGCGCCCCTCCTGCTTGTCGATTTTAAGGTTGGGCACCTTGAATCCGATCGTCTCGTACGGGTCGCACGCAAACAGGAGGAACTATTGTCGCCGTCGTCGCCGCCGCCGCGACCAAAAAATATATACAAAAACATGAGGGAAAACACAACGATAACAAGCATAAGAATACGAAAAAGACCACGAAAAAGAAGGAGGGGCAGTGGGAAAAGGGGGAGGCAAAGGAAAAGGGGAAGGGGAAGAGAGGGCGAGGGCGACGGAGAGGGAGAGGGAGAAAAAAAAAACGCAGTTGGACATTTTCGGAGTGGGTCAAGATCCAACGCAAACCTTTGTTACTCCATTCGAATCACATCATCGACATTCCATACCGTATACCTGGTACCAGGTATACATTCAACGCTCCAACCTCCAAACCTCCAGTGCCCATATACGCATAAACGTATCATTTGTTTCGCACGCACTGTTTCTCCTTCCAACCGAAAAACAATCCTGCAAACTGCCAGGAAAACTAAAAACAAAAAACCCTACAGGGTACCACTCTGGTCGGAAATATAAGGATCGTTTGGGTACTAATACATCACCCAAACGTACCTTACATTTCCGGACAATTTGGTAAATCCAATGTATATCCCGGACGAGGTCACATAACACGCGCAGTACGCGTAATCGATTTTGTCACACACAGCTTGCAAATATGAGAATCGACGAAATCCTCGCATATCACAGCTGATGTTAATTATTTTTGGAAAATACTACGTGGTACACGCGCTTCGCGTCGCGGGCGGTTCCGCCCGCTGCGCTCGCTCAAGAGGAAGAATTGAAAGCAACAAACAGACGACGGTCCAAACAATTAGGTGCAAACAGGCGACTTGCAAATGCCAAGAGCTCCATGCTCCATCCAGGCAAACAACCCGAACGCCGCATGCCGTACGTACGTACATACCCCAGGTAGGGTACTTATTTTGTTCTTTTGATGAGATTTACGAAAGAGAATGCACAGCACGGCACAGCAGTCAGCAGCACCGAAACAACAATGAAAATGAAACCGAAAATTTCAAAAATAAATAAAACTTCCCGTCCCCTCTCATGTAGTTATTTTCTGCCTGATTGGAACGCCTTGCCCCGTCAAAACGGAAAAATCGAACAGCAGAGCTCTCAAAGTCTCGTACGCCGCCCGCCCCTCTCGCGACCACCTCGCCACCGATTCGGTCCGGGTGATGCTTTCCTCCCTCTCTGCCACAGTGAGCTCCGTAGCCCGCCTCGCGTGAAGCCCGGTGCTCACCGCGGCCCTCGTACGCCAGCTCGGCAACGTTTGTGCTCAGACTGCGGAGCTCTCTCTGTGAAGCTTGGTCGCAAAAATAGGCACCGCTTGAATTTTATTTTGCAGATCAAAACGACCCTTAATAGACTTGTACATAATATAACCGGCCCCACACGAGGAGGCCAGACAGAATTCATTCATGCTTCCCTCGTGTCTCGATGGACACGCGACGCCTAGCCCTAGCCACTAAAACGGTGACCGCTCTACGTCCAGCCCCCCCGCTACTCGCCAGCAGCAGCTGACACCCGCGACGGCGCCGGGCTTGCCCACGGTGCCGTGCTCTGGGTACACGCACGCACCCGACACATGAAGAAGAAAAAAAGAAAAAAAGCTCTCGCCGGCAAGTAATAGACGGAGGAGGTGTCCAAGTGGGAGCTCTGAGAAGCCAGGGATGTACCAACCGAGCACGCTCAGAGAGTGAGATATCTGTAAGTAGTTCTATGAGTATGTACATTTGTGAAAATTTCGTACTTTTTCCAACTTTTCTCTTTGTACAAGCACCTTCGGCACGACGCCAAGTACCCAGACACGGGAAGCCCGGCCGGACACGTTGGTCAAGGTCTCGGCGCCATCTGTGCACTCTGGCATGGCGGGCGCTTAAAGTTTGTTTTGCGGCAGGAGTGGATACGACTATATCCCTGGTTTCAGTACGAGAGGCCTTATTTTGTACGTACGTACCCGTAAAATGTTCTTTAATTTCTTCCCGAGGCTCTCATGAGCTGTGAGCACACAGCCCAGACATATACCAGGTACATAACAGAGAACATGCACATATCCCATCGCTACCACGCTGCCGCCTACACGCCGTGCGTGTGCGACACACCCATATGCGCAGTATTGCTGTGGGTGGTTGTATTTATCGGAGCCTGCGGTCTGTAATCCACCGTCTGCCTTATCAGGTACTTTCATACGTACGTGCCCAGGCTGACGTACCTGTACATTTTTTGGTGTTTGGAGCACGGCCCACGGCCCAGACAACAATATCAGCAGTGTACAGAGCATGTTTACCTCCAGCTTCCTGCAGCACCACAACCCTGCTGCCTAGCAGCAGCAGCAGTGGGCACACCTTGCCCGTATGGATGATCGTACCGCGGCTATTATAGTTTATTTATCGGAGACTGCGATCGATCACTGGACCACGCCACCACCACACCACCATCATCGCCTCTCTCCCTGTTGCTTCTTCTGCGTATTGCTTTGTGTGATCCAACGTTGCCACTGCTCCAGCTGTGCATTTTTTTTTTCTCGTTGCAAATTGTCAACACGCTGATAAAAATCAGATCGTGCGACAATGGACGCTCGATCTCGACATAAACTCAGCCCACGCCCAACCCGCTTGGTGTCGGGCACGGCCAAGGAGTATAGATGACGGCCTGGATCCATGGTCTAGCGCGCGAGAGCTTGCCGGCGGCGTCCTACGGTATATCCTCCCTAACCTGAGAAAGAGCCTATTTTTTGCCATTCGAGGCGGGTCAAGAAATTTTGTCATCTGTTTTGTGCACACCAAAGGTCATATTTTTTTGTATCACACGCCTGGCCAGCGCCCAACACATGTCACCGGCCATTGGGTGAACACGGTGACTTAAGGGTGGGTCGGATCCCCTTACGAGCGTACTCCGTTAAGAACTAATGACGCAGTCGTTGGTTTTGTCTGTCGAGGACTCGGAATCTCGCCGCTTCCAACCAAACATCCGCCGGAGTTTTTCTCAAGCCGATCTTGGCCCAACATCGGCCCCAGAATTGTTTTGTTCGGCGTTCTCCAAAAGTTTGGAACTTGCCGTTTCAAGAATCGTGCTCATAGCAAGCTGAACCTGAAAAATTGTGATGGGTACTGTATTTTTGGAATTCAAACTTTTTGTGGGAACTTTGCGCTTCCATTTGCATGGGTCTAATAGATCCTGCAATGTGTTTAGATTGCGTAAAAACCACAATGTGCCAGTTGTACGAGTACTGTAGCGTAGATGACAAATTGCGCTCGTGAATATCTTTTGGTGCCGGGGTTCGACTCGCACGATACTTGCTTTTTTTCTCCAACTTTTGACTTATTTTGTACCAGTACATCCACGTTGGTTTTCTGACGTACTTATACGTATGATGGTATATACAAGTTGTGTGCTTCTACCCAAGGCCACGGAGTTTGGGCGCGCTTACGTGTGGCGTGCGTTCATACCTCAACATTTCACAGTTGCTCCAAGCAGTTGGGAGTAAAGCAAAGTATGTTCCACAAAATTACTGTAGGTATTTCGTGCACTCGCAGTATTTCGGGTTTGTACTGCAGGTACTGCGAGTGCTCGAAGTGTTTCGAGGTTCTGTACTCTTAGTGCGGATACTTTCGGGCTCACAGTAATTCGGGATTAGCTACTACTGCTGCTGCTGTGGATACTCCCTGTTGTGCTTCAAGTATCTCGCGGTTCTGTACTGCGGGTACTGCAAGTACCATCAGCATTTCGTCCGTTGGTAGTGTTCGTACTACGAGTACTCGCACTACCGAAATATTCTCAATATTCTCAGTGTACTTATGAAGTATACTCCGATCGTCTGCGCACCGTGTCGACAATTCTCAGGCCAATTGTTCAGCACAAAACACTCACAGATGTGGTCCCACGAGTGGGAGCTGGAGCAAATTGCTTTCGCTGGGGACAACTCGAGTACTTGGAGCACTGGCAGTATTTCGGGAATATGTACTGCGAGGATGATATCATTATTGCGAGTAGTCTCAGTATCTCGAGGTTCCGTACTGCAGATATTTTGCCTGTACTCCAAGTATTTCATGTTTCGATACTGCAGGTACGTATTTGCCTGTGGTCCCGGGTTAACGTACTGCTCATACTCCCAGTACTCTCAGTAGTTGGGCCTTCTCAGTACTCGCAATATGTGGGCCTTCTCAGTACTCGCAGTGTTTTGGCCGCCAGTACTCCTATACTCTCAATATTCGGACTACGAATTGTTCTCGAGCATCTATCTGTGAAACCTTTATTTTACCCTGAGCGCCCAGAAACATTTATTTTGCGGGAATATATTATATATAGAGGGATGTGCTGTATTTTACTCAGCCGGTCACAAAGTATTGCGTCGCAACCTCCACCTCAAGCAACTTTTTTGTACTTATGTGTACCCCGCAAGCATTGAATTGATCGCCGCGAGTCATCTGTTCAGGATCAATATCCACTTGCCGGTACCCTCTATTGTATTTTTGTAGTAGTGATCCCACACTTAAGTCCACAAACAGTACAGTCTGTCCTCGAAAATATGTGTGTTCTTCACATTAATGATGGGTGGATGCAGTTCTAAACAGGTATGGAGGTATTTCATACGAGCATTGCTTCATTCTTGCGCCACTTCCCTAGGCACCTCCCGGAGGGACCTTGTATATTATGTACATGTATAAAATGTACTATTTTCTTTTTTGGCATCTGCTCTCCGGCGGCCGAGGGTTCTTTCTCGCACTTTCGGCTGCGGGGCAAGCAAGGGGGCCGTGGGTACACGATGACGCATGGCTGGATCCCGGCCGAGCTCCGTGTCGGTGCGCTAACATCGCTGAGCTGGGTCTATTTAACAAGGGATTGCTTTCCGCCTCGCGGAGCCGAGAAGGTGACATGGAAACCCCACATTTTTTTTACAAATATTGCCTTTTTATATATTTTTTCCGTGAATACCCCGCCACCCTCGAATACCGCCTCTGCTGTAAAAAAATTGCCAACGTCAGCAGAAGAAGCAGCAGTAGCAGCAGTAGCAGCAGCACCAGCAACAACAGCAACAGCAGCAGCAGCAAACAACATACAGCAACAGCAGTACACATCTGTCGGCCGTCATGTCTGTTACACCTAACACCGAGTACGTTCGTGACCACAAAACTGGCTACTAATAGTTGTCCAGTCGCACGCTCTCAGCAGCAGGTAGTCACAACTGGCAAGAGCCACAGAGCCAGGCCCTTACTGCCTCCCATCTCGCTGTACTGCCCCCTTTCTCGGTGTGGCATCGGGCACGGCCCACACCGCCCGACTGCCTGACCGAGGTCCTATTTGAACTAAATTTTCTGGACACCTATGATACGACGAGCTGTGTGCACTTTCAAAAACGGAGAATTTTCTCTGTTGAATTTTCTCTTCGTTCAAAATCTCAACAATTTTGAAATCGCCCGCTTACCTGTCCAGTTTTGGTTTTTGATCAATGTCAGCAGGAGCAGCAGCAGCAGCAGATACAGCAGCAGCAGCAGTACACGTCTGTCAAGCGTCATACATGTTTCACCTAGCCCTTTGACGTACACCACACACCCCACACCGAGCACGCACGTGACCACAAAACTGTCTCAACTGCTGGTGGTGCTGTTGCATGAACTTTTAGTCATAGTAGTAGCAGTATCTACTACCGTAGTAGTAGCATATAGTAGTGCTGTTGCCAGAGTCTGCCGCTGTAACCATGAGTATACCGTTTTTGACAAGTCATTAATTTATGCGTAGGGAGAAACATTTCATGACAAAGGCAGATAATTTTTCATGATGCCCTAAACCGGATGTATACCTGCACATCAATAATTACATAATTACAGCCGAGTTGCTGTCTATTGATAGTGATGTTAGAGTTCAACTGCTGTTGCCACGAGTCAGCTGCTGTTGCCGTGAGTACCGTATTTGACTGTCATTAGAAACTTTTCATGATATAGTACGCAGATAACTTTTTCATCGTGCCTCAACCGTACGTATACCTGGGTACATTAATAACTAGATAGAAGCTGCTTCCTATTAATAGTGATGTTTTGGGTTGTTTGGTCTTTCTGTTTACCATGCATGAGGTTTTCTGTAGTATTGGCGGTGTTTTTAAAGCACGCAGATATAGCATTAGTATAGTATATAATAATTGCAGTAGTAGTAGTAGCCGTAGTAGAAATAGTGAAGTTTGTGCCTGCTAATGCTGTTGCCGTTGTATGAGCGTTTGGTCATGCTCCAATCCATGGTTCAGAGTGCATGCTGTTCTACTAATGACGGCCCAATAGCAACAACACCTGCACTATAGTAGTAGCAATAGTCGTAGTCGTTGTGGTGTCTGCTATCGCTGTTGCCGTTTGTATGCTGATGCTTCTACCTGGCCAATAGCAGTAGATTCCCTCAACCGTATATAATACGAAGCCAGTACGTTGACAAAATCATTCAATAGTAATCGTCGTAGTAGTCTAGTATATAGTAGAGTGCCATGCTGCTTCTACCTCTACATCTATCTGCGTAGTAGTGGAAGTGGTGTGTATTAGGGTGTCTAAACAGAATCGAAAAGCTCAATCGAAAATCGAACTCATTTCGATTTCGATAAAAATTTGCCGAGGTGTACAAACAGAATCGAAAAGTGAAAATAGAAATCCAGGCGAAAAGCAACGGAGAGCACAACCTACTATTGATAGGCCGTTCGCATCCGTTCACACATGCCGGCAATCTAGCGCTCGGTAACACAGATCCACAACACAAGCAGGCAAACGCGACGCCAATTCGATTCCGGGAGGTCGTTGGGCCTCCCATGGAGGTGGTGGCGCGTCCAACGTTGACGCCCCGAGGTCAAACTCGAAATTATACTGAGAACGAACTTCCGACCTCGTTCTCGAGGGTATCATCCTGAATTTTCCTCAAACTATGTTCGCTCTGGCTCGAACGCCGGGAAACAAAGGCCCGAGAACGTCTGGGCTGGTGTTGTGTTTCGTCTGCTGGCTGTTTACGGGGGGTCTGTGTGGCTGTGTTGCCGTGCTAGCTGCGGGTTGGATGCTGTGTACGGCGGTCCTGATGTGATATTTTGACGTGGCTGCGCTGACCAGTAGGACGAGCTGAATTGTTGCTGTTCGTGCTTTCGATTTCCTTTTCGATTCCCAGCCGTCAACTTTTTGATTTTGGCATTGGGTTGTAAATCGTTCATTTTCTCGGAACCTAAAAAAAGAAGGGGAACATGTTTTGACCAGGGACCAATCAGCGCCTTGTTAATTATCAATTCGGTTTTCGATTTTCGATTTCGATTCCGTTTAGACACACCCTTAATAGAAACAGTATAGTCATGCCCCCAACACATGGTACCGCTTGCATGCTACTGTTGCCGTTGTATGAAAGTCGTAGCAGTAGTAGGTAGTAGTATAGTATTTTTTCATGCTGCTTCTATACCTGTACTGCATCTACGTAGCAGGTAGTGGTATATAGGAACAGTCTATCTGGTAGTAGTTATGCCCCAACCCATGGTACCGCCTGGTTATTCCACATTTCTGTTTACCATGAGGCCGTCTGTATTGTATGCGCGTTTGGTCACGCTCCAGCAGTAGTACTTAGTAGTAGTAGTATAATTAGTAGTCGTAGTAGTAGTGTAGTATTTTGTAGAAGGCATGCTGCTCCTATATGCCTGTTCTACATCTGCGTAGTTGTAGATTTAATAGTGGTGTATAATAACAGAACAGCCAACCCATGGTACTGCGTGCATGCAGTTCGTATTGATAGTGTAGTACCTGGTATTTATTTATGCTGCTTCTACCTATACTATATCTGAAGTAGTGGTGTATAGTCTCAGTGTAGTAGTTCACGCCCCAACCCATGGTTCCGCGTACATGCAATTGCTGTTGCCGTTACATGAACTTGTAGTCGTAGTCGTAGTAGTTGCACTGCTATTAATAGTAGTAGGAGGTATTAATAGTAGTATAGTGCACCCATTGCCACGATTATGCTGCTGAAACCATGAGTATACCGTTTGTGACAATCATCAGTTGATACGTACGGAGGAACTTTTCATGCCAAATGCAGATAATTTTTTCATGATGCCTCAACCGGTATGTGTATACCTTTTTTCTTTTCTTTTCTTTTTTAATCATCACGTTTACTTTCCAGCCTAACTCGTAGGAGGTTTTACCCTCAGCGATCTTCTGGACAAGCCGTGGTCACAGGTGTCGTCCCTTCTCCCCCCGGGTACGTGCCTTTATTTTTTGTCGCACATATGTGGAGGACAGGTTTTGGGAAAGGTTCGTAGATTGGTCGTCGCACATGTACCCATGGAAGATACACCAGAAGTGTTACCACATCTGAGAATCTTTCCGAGAACCGGGAGAAGTCGGCTTAATAAACCGAGCCTCCTTGAAGTCGAGACGGGCCTTGTTTGCCCGTCCGAACTTTACTCTCTCGATCTCTCTCTTCTCCACGCTGCTAACCCAACGTGGAGGGCTCTGTCCTTGCCCTAAATATAAGAAAGTAAAAGTGCAGCCCTCGGTAGCGGGTCAAAGCTACCACATCACTTGGGACCTTTGTGGCTCTACGAAAGTAGGGGCTCCATATTGGCGACCTCGATTTTTTTTTTTTTTTTTTTTTTTTTTTCATCACTTTTACTTTCCAGCCCACTCGTAGGAGGTTTTACCCTCGACGATCTTCTGGACAAGCCGTGGTCACAGGTGTCGTCCTTCTCCCCCCCGTACGTGCCTTTATTTTTTGTCGCGCATAGGGTTCAGCATTCCCACTGCTCGTCGATTTTCATCGAATGTAGCCAACTCACGCTTTCGCGCTTTCCGCGTATCAATTTTTTATGCAAGAAAAAATCCCTATGAGCATGCACTCGGTGAGACTTGAACCCACGAAATTGATCTTGACAGGCACGCGGACCACCTATCAAGCCACCGGGGACGCGATTGGATTGATTCGACTCACGCTGAAAGCGAATACGTAATTTATTATATTTTATTTTAAGGAGAGAGAGAGAGAGAACAGCATAATGGACTCGACTGAGTTCAGCATGACTGCTGCTCAACGGCGCAGCTTGAAGAAGAAGAAGAGGAAGAAACAAGCGGCCAAGGGTACGCCGGCTGCTCAACCGCAGATGGTACAACATAGGGTTCAGCATTCCCACTGCCGTCGATTTTCATCGAATGTAGCAAACTCACGCTCTCGCGCTTTCCGCTAATCATTTTTTTATGCAAGAAAAAGTCCCTGCGAGCATGCACTCGGTGAGACTTGAACCCACAAAATTGATCTTAATAGGCACGCGGACCACCTACCAAGCCACCGGGGACGCCGTATACCTGTACATCAATAATTACAGCCGAGTTGCTGCCTATTGATAGTGATGTTAGAGTTCAACTGCCGTTGCCACGAATCAGCTGCTGTTGCGGAAACGTGTGGTATGAGCTAGTGTATTGCTCCAAAGAAAGAGTAGTACTCAGTTCCTGCTGACTACCACTCTTTCCTTCGAACAATACGCTAACCCATGGGTCATGTTTCTGCGCAAGAACAGCTAAACGTGTGCTACCTGTGACTACATTTTCGCCTTGTGACGCCCCCGGGATTTCACTTTGCCCACATCCCGAAGGGGAAACTTGTACGATATGTATAGAACTACTTACAGATATCTTTCTCTCTGAGCGTGCTCGGTTGGTACCTCCCTGGCCTATCAGAGCTCCCACTTGAACACCGCCTCCTTCGATTACTTGCCGGACCTTTCCGGCGGTTCTTTGTTTTCTCTACTATTTTTGCACTTCCAGGTCTTTTTTCCTTTTTTCTTCTTTCGTTTCGTGTGCGCGCGTGTTCTCAGAGCACGGCACCGCGGGCGAGCCCGGCGCCGTCGCGGGTGTCAGCGGGTGCTAGCGAGTAGAGGGGGGGTTGCAAGGAGCCCGGTCGCCGTTTTCGTGTCCAGGCGTCGCATGTGCCTCGAGACACGAGGGAAGCATGAATGGGCTCTGTCTGGCCTCCATTTGTGGAATTGGATATAATATGTACGGGTTTATCAGGGTCGTTCGGGATTGCAAAATAACTTTCAAGCGGAGCTTATTTTTGCGACCAAGCTGAAGTTCACAGAGAGAGCTACGCAGTCTGAGCACCAACACTGTGCAGCTGACGAACGAGGGCCACGGTGAGCACCGGGCTTCACGCGAGGCGGGCGACGGCGCTCACTGTGGCAGAGAGGGAGGAAAGCTTTGCCCGGACCGAGTTGGTGACAAGGTGGTCGCGAGAGGAGCGGGCGGCGTACGAGGCTCAGAGCGAAGCTCTGCTGTTCGATTTTTTTACTTTTCACCGGTGCCAGGCGTTCCAATCAGGCCGAAAATTAATGCATGAGAGGGGGGGTTCTTTTTTTCTTTCCGAATTTTTCGGTTTTATTTTCATTGTTTTTGCGGTGCTGTTGTGCCGTGCTGTGCTTTCTCTTTCGTACATACAGCATATCAAAAGGAGGAAATAAGTACCGTACCTAGGGTATATAGAACTACTTACAGATATCTCACTCTTTGAGGGTGCTCGGTTGGTACATCCCTGGCCTCTCAAGAGCTCCCACTTGGGAATCGCCTCCTTTTATTACTGGACCTTTCCAGAGGTTCTTTGCTTTCTCCATTTCTCTTGGCACTTTCAGTCCTTTCTTCCTTTTTTCTTCTTTCGTTTCGTGTGCGTGCTTGTACTCCGACCACGGCACCGCGGGCGAGCGCGGGACCGTCGCGGGTGTCAGCGGATGGTGGCGGGTAGAGGGAGGGTTGCAAGGAGCGCGGTCGCCGTTTTCGTGGCTAGGCATCGCGCGTGCCTCGAGACACGAGGGAAGCATGAATGGGCTCTGTCTGGCCTCCTGGTGTGGTTCCGGTTATACTATGTACGAGTATATAAGGGCCGTTTTGATACGCGAAATAAAATTCAAGCGGTGCTTATTTTTGCGACGAAATTAAAAGCCACAGAGAGAGCGAGGCAGTCTAAGCACCAGCATTGTCGAGCTGGCGAACGAGGGCCACGGTGAGAATCGGGCTTCACGCGAGGCAGGCGACGGGGCTCACTGTGGCAGAGAGGGAGGAAAGCTTTACCCGGACCGCATCGGTTGCGAGATGGTCGCGAGAGGGCGGGCCGCGTACGAGGCTGAGAGAGAAGCTCTGCTGTTCGTTTTTCTCTTTTTTTTCTGTTCGACCGGTGTAAGGTGTTCCAACCAGCCAGGAAATAATTGCACGAAAGGGGACGTTTTTTTTTTCTTCTTTCCGAAATTTTCGGTTTCATCGTGATTGTTTTTGCGGTGCTGCTGCTGTGCCGTGCTGTGTTTTCTCTTTGTACTAGTACAACCATACTCTTTGTACTAGTACAAACATACAGCATATCGAAAGAAGAAAATAAGTACCCTACCTGCGGTATGTACATACGTACGACATGTGAGCGAGCGTAGCGGGCGGAACCGCAGGCGACGCGAGGCGTATGTGGCGTCCGGGCTGTTTTCTCCTGGAGCATGGCGGCGGGACTCTTGGCATTATCAAGTCGCCAGTTTGCAACTACAATCATGAAAAAACTAGTGTATATTCAATCATGGATCTCTGTCCGCTTCGCATAATTTGATGTACTTTTCCTTCCTGAGCGAGCGTAGCGGGCGGCGTAGGCCGCCCGCGGAGCGAAGCGCATTGTACGTACGTACGGCATGCGGCGTTCGGGTTGTTTTCCTGGATGGAGCATGGAGCTGTTGCATTTACAAATCGCCTGTTTGCACCCAATTGTTTTGTTGCATTCTTCTTCCTCGTGAGCCGGCGTAGCGGGCGGAACCGCCCGCGACGCGAAGCGCTTGTATATATATATATCTCAATTGCCGAACACATGTTGCAAATATATATGAAATTCGACGAAATTCTCGGTCTCACAGCTGATGTTTTTTGTTTTCGTTTCTATAATAAGTATGTTATACAAGGCGCTTCGCTCCGCGGGCGGCCTACGCCGCGCGCTACGCTCGCTCAGGAAGGAAACATCAAATTATGCGAAGCGGACAGAGGTCCATGATTGAATATTGTTTTTTTTTATGGCCCCTGTAGTTAGCTGCAAACTGGCGACTTGATAATGCCAAGAGTCCCGCCGACATGCTTCAGGAGAAAACAGCGGACGCCACATATATATGCTTCGCGTCGCGGGCGGTTTTCCGCTACGCTCGCTCACACGTCGTATATACGTACATACCCCAGGTAGGGTGCTTATTTTCTCCTTTCGATATGCTCTGTGTCTGTGTACTCGTCGTATGTACGAAAGATAAAGCACAGAACGGCACAGCAACACAGCAAAAACAATGAAAATGAAACCGAAAAATTCTAAAAGAAAAAAAATCCCCGTCCCCTTTCGTGTAATAATTTACTACTTGAGTGGAACACCTTACATCAGTCAAAAAAAGAAAAAAATGAAAAAAAGAAAAAATCTTACAGCAGAGCTCCTCTCTCAGCCTCGTACGCCGCCCGCCCCTCTCGCGACCATCTCGCCACCGATTCAGTCCGGGTAAAGCTTCCCTCCCTCTCTCCACAGTGAGCCCCGTCGCCCGCCTCGCGTGAAGCCCGGTGCTCACCGTGGACCTCGACGCAAGCTCGACAATGTTGGTGCTCATTCGGGGTACCTCCCTCTTGTGACTCTCAGCCCGGTCGCAAAAATAAGCACCGCTTGAGTATTATCTTACAATCCCGAACGACCCTTAAATACTCGTACGTAGTCTATCCAAAATCACAAATGGAGGCCAGACAGAGCCTATTGATGCATCCCTCGTGTCTCGAGGCACACGCGACGCCTAGGCACGAAAGCGGCGACCGCGCTCCTTGCAACTCCCCCTCTACCCGCCAGCACCCGCTGACACCCGCGACGGTGCCGGGTTCGCCCGCGCAACCGTGCTCGGAGTACACGCACGCACACGAAACGGAAGAAGAAAAAAGGAAAGAAGGACTGAAAGTACGACGAGAAATAAATGGAGAAAACAAAGACTCGCTGGAACGGTCCGGCAAGTAATAAACGGAGGCGATCCCAAGTGGGAGCTCTGAGAGGCCAGGGGTGTACCAACCGAGCACGCTCCGAGGTTGAGATATCTCTATTCTATATATATATTTTTTTTCGGATAATTTTGCTTGATTATTTTAGTATTGAATTTAGTATGGGATTTTTTATCTTGAAATTAGTGCGGGATATTTGTAATATTGGATTTAGTGCGGGTATTTTTATCTTGAGGTTAGTGCGGGGAAGCAAAAAAAAACAAAACAAAGAAAACGTTTACTTTTCCGAGAAAAAAAAGTGTGGCACGATGAGCAAGCACGCAAAGAAACCGAAGAACGCAAAAAAAACCCAAAAAACGTAGAAGCGACGACTATTTGTCGCAAACTCGCTGAGCGCGAAGCAGGTGGTTATGATCAAGTGAAAAAAAGACAAAGACAAGTGTACGTAAGTTTGTATCTTCAGTCCTTATCCCGCACCTGATAACCCTTGTCCGGTGCCTCCACCTTTTGCTCGTACGCGGACATGAACCGGTGCCGCGGCTGAGCGCCGTCCTCGGCTTCTGGGTAATCCACTTCGAATAGAAGGCTCCGCTGATTACTCGTTAGGTCTCGCGCCTTGGTTACCTTGTACCCGGGACGGCCGATCTTGATCACGTTCCGCGTCTGCACCGTGATGGCCCTGCTAGTTTTTAACGTTGACGTACACAGGTATGTTTAGTTGTGAGCTAACTAGAGGTGTTTATTTGAAGGGGGGTGGGGGGTTCGGCGACAACCAAAATAACTACGTAAAACATACGGAAAAGTTTAAACTATAACTAGTTAGCGCTGACTTTGAAAGATTTGAACGTGCACCGCACAGCACTGCCCGCCCGCCGAGTCACATTGATTTTATGATGGGGGCGGGGGGGGCGAGGCGATTCTTGGCTATATTTTACGTGTTTGACGCAGGCTTTTGGCACAAAGCGGCACGTAAAAACAATACCAAAGTCGTCTCAAGCAAATTATCATCCTACCATAGCCATCATAATGATTACCGCCAACAGCATCATACCATCGTCACCAATATTACCATCATCAAACCTGTCTGCTGCTCCGACAGGCCCCAACTGCACCAGAAAACCCCCGACACTCCGGTCAATGTTTCACGTAATGTTCCAACTCGTTCGCACATCGATCACCCCCCCTATCGAGTACACACCCCTCCCCCCGCTCCCACCGTCCAGGCATCGTAGGTATGCGAGGTTCTATGGTTATACGGCTACGGCCATGAATGACGTGAGTACCCCCCCCCCCCACCCTCTACTAGGAACAAGCGGCATCTACCCAACGTCTGCGGCGCTGCGAGTGTCTGTACAGGAGAGCCCGCATGAACTCGAATATCGCGGCATCATTACCCAAGCCAACCTCAAGCCCTTCGCAATCAACTATACCCACAACCGTTGTGGAGACAAACTCCTTGAAATAAGAAATAAGAGTTGGTGATTTCTTATATAGTGCCCCCGATAAAAAGCTACTGTCCCCCCACGTCTCGGCGACTATCGTTTGACACGCAAGATAACACCCCTCCGGGACACTTTTCAAGCTGATTTTCTGCACAAGGGGGGGTACGTGCACACAACGAAAAGGGTGGCTTTGGAAAGCTGTACTACTAATATAAACAATAGCCAAGGTACTTCCACAGTAGATGCATCGCTCCGCGTTTTGAAGTCGCCCCCGTCATAGAGAATTCAGCTTGGAAAATCGTCCAAGGGGCTGTGTTATGCCGAGCGCTACGTGAACAGTTGGAGTAAACTTTACATCATAGCAATCCCATTGTGAAGCTCGCATCCACGTCGGGGACAAAGTTTTAGTACTTCAAATTAGAGTTGGGATACAGCAGTTTACATGTTACCTCCCATTTCAAAACTGTACCCACATTTCGGGAACAAACTACATGGTCTTACAGTTGGGGTACATTTGACATCGACCCCAATCATGAAAAATGCACCCATATTCGTTCCAACCCTTTTAGAACCGCAGTCCCGTCTGGGGATACGCCCCACTCAAATTCTAAGTAGTTCATCTCCGAAACGGGACTGCAGTCCTAAAAGGGTTCAGGGGTTCCTTCGTCTCAAGAACAAACGTACTGCTGTCTTTTTGAAATATATACACGTTTCTGTTTTGTTTTCAGCTGCAAAACTATCTCTGGTATAAGAATGACATACCATGCCTCCCTATCGAAAACGGCATATATAGCCCCATAACTAAGCCTCGGGCTGTCGCCCGAGCAACGTATACGCTGTTCGTGGTGGCCGGTAGGGGGTGTTGGTGCTCTTGGATCTGCAAGGGAGGGCTCCATTGCTTTGTTTAAATTAAGAAACGATATTAATCAGCAGCAGCAAACTTGATCTCTCCGGCGCTCCTGCTTGGTACGTACACCTTGCTGCGCTCGTGCAGGACGCTAACAACGGTCGAACTAGAGGCCCGGGTAGCTTCGCCTGCTACTATTACGGGGGACCATAGTAAATAGGACCTATGGTACACACAAAAACCTATATATGTCCCGATTTTTGCTAACAATATTTGGTGCTATTTACTGTGGTCCCCCGGAATAATAGTGCCTGGTCGAAATCTTGGTTGAAACAATGTCAGTAGCGCGAGAAAACGACCGTTTTTTTTTTTTTTTTTTTTCCAATTCGGCCAAGGGTAGCACAGCAGTATGAGGGGTTGTTATTAAGTAAAAACGTTTTTTTTTTTGTGTCGAAAGAAGCATCGGATGGAACAGGCGCTTGACACATCAACATCTGCCCATGACCTACGCTCTCTTGAACTGTCGCGAAGGTGATACTTCGATCATTAGAACTGGAGAAATGTCGTTTTCGGTACGCACGGAGTCATAACAGGTTGCATATATATACCAGGTATATATCAGGTACTGCATACCAGAGATTGCATTGCAGCTGGAAAAAACGCAAAAAACAAACAAGTTTCCGCACTTTCATTTATTTGACCGAAGGAGCCCCTTCAGTTTTCAAGCACTGCTCTCCTGCCAGGTATAAATACCAGGTAACCCAACTGCTGACTGCTACCGTTGTTGGCTTGCGGAAGGGATTCAAAATAGGCACCCCTGGGTTTGCTGTTTGCTGTGCAACTGCTGTTCAAGATGTTGGCGTATCGCGTATCGCGTATGTAACCTGTGGTATACCAGGTACAGCAGTACTACTTCGTGCATGTGCACCCTACGAACCTGATGGCTATATACCCGGGGTATTTATGTTCTCGGACTTCAACGACACTCGCAACTACTGCTTGCAGCTGTGTGGAGATGACAGGTTCGGCGACTAAAAAATACGACCCAGCATATCTCCACGTCCATCGCTCAGCGCTGTGTTGTGGCTCCGCAGTATACCGTTGATGCGTGTACTCGCAGTATCGACAGCACTCAGGGCCGAAATACTGCCAGTACTGGTATAATAGTATCAGCAGTACAGAACCCCAAAACACTATTAATACAGGTACGTACGGTATCCGCACCTCGTAGTATCCGCCCAAAATATGGGGATTACCGGCAGTATCCGCAGCATCGTACCCCGAACTGCTTGGAAGTACCGGCAGTATGCGTAGTATCGAACCACGAACTACTGGTACTCTTCGAGAGTATTTTTAGCACTGCGAGTATTAAGGGCCGAAACCCAGCACTACCCGCAATACAGAACAGCGAAATACATGTATACGTATGTTTGTCAAACTTTCGTACTTTTGCCAACTTTCCTCTTTGTACGAGCACTTCTCGGCAAAACACCAAGTGCACTCGGACACGGGAAGCCCGGCCGGACACATTGGTCGAGGTCTCGGCGTGATCCGTGCACTCTGGAGCGCGTGGGGGGCGCTCAAAGTTTTTTCTTCCGGCGGGAGTGGACAAGACGATTTCCCTGGTTTCAGTACGAGAGGCCTTATTTTGTACGTACGTACCTCTGAAATGTTGTCATATTTTTGGTCTTTCAGTACCATTTTTTTTGCGTCTGAACACAACACACAATACAGACAACAGACAATTCAATACAGCAGCAGAGCAGAGAGAGTGGAATACCCGAGCTGCATACAACACTACAACCCTGTTGTCCAGCAGCAGCAGCAGCACGGTGGGCAGCCACGGGCACGCGTGGCAGGTCTACATGCACGTAGGTCTCTGCTGTATTGCTGTGGCTAGCTGTTTTTTTCTGACCCTGAGATCGATCATCCCGCAACAACGCACCAGAGGTCTCTCTCTGACGCTGTGCGCGATCGTGCGATCGTACAGCATGTTGAGGCTGTTGCACACAGCAGTGCGACTCCGGCAACAGACATCAACACCAGCAGCGCAGAGAGCGTGCTGACTGCCAGCTAACTACACTGTACAGCATCAACAGTCGGCAACACCATGCACGCGTGGTAGAGATGCGCTGTACGGTGGATGGTAAATCAGAGCCTGTCTGTGCTTGCTGTGTACCGTGGTAACAAAGATGTCAGCGCCCCGAAATACTACAAGTATACTCGTACAGCCAGTATCCACAGCAGTACAGAGTACGTATATAACCCCGAAATACTGCGACTGGCGAGTACTCGTAGTACCGGTATATGAGAACGATCGAAATACTCAAGGACTGTCAGTACTTGCAGTACGAGTATACCAGTATGAGTATCAGGATATAAACAGATCAAGGAGTACCGGTACGTTGGTGTAATACAAGTTTGTGCACTACCTGGTATTATTAATATGACGATTATGATATTGTACTCGTACGGCATTTTCAGACTAGACGTACACGCTTGTTACTCTCACTCACGGTTGCGGCTTGACCAGGGCGTTCTTGGCCTCCATCGCCGCCCGCCGCGCTAGGTTCTGCTGGTGCCGCTTCCCCTGCGTGTGCGCCAGGTAGTTCCCCTCGTTGTTGTGTAGCGTGAGGCACAGTTTGCACTCGTACTTCCCCAGGTGATTTCGCATGAAGTACGGGTCCTTGTTGAGGTCCACCGTCTCCTGGGCCAGCTTCCGCAACCTCTCCCGGCGATCGACCGCGGCCTGGCCCTCCGACATCACGCCGCCACCGCCGAACTTTGAGCCCTCTCGGTGCTGGAAGTCGATCCCGCCGCGGAGTCGCAGGTGCAGGCGCACCGTGCTTCCGCTCTCGATGCCATAGTCGCCGAGATACTGGTCTTCGCAAGAGAGATCTTTGCCCCCGCTCGTGAGCCGCTGGTGGCACGCCGGGACGCCGGAGAGGGCCTCCACAGCCGATTTCAAGCCCGATACTCGCTCCTCACGAGAGAGCGGACATCGACGCAGTGGTGGTTACCCCCCAGCCCTTGCACGAATATCTGCATGATCTACACTTAGTCCGTGTCAGCCAGCACGGCTAAAGAACGTTAGCTAATTAACCTCAAGTCTTCGGTCGAGACGGTGGAGCGTGGAGCCTTGTGAGCGAACGAGCGAGAGAGAGCGGGCAAAGAGGGAGTTGTATATTGCGCAGGCGGTTATCTACTGGGAATTTTCCGACCGGGCATGAGAGGGGAAGATTTGAGTTGGGGTGCACACAAGAGAGCGGACGGCGCGAAGACGCAATATCCTCCGACGTAGAAGGTTCTCGCGCGTAATTTGCGTGTCGGAGGAGGCAGCTCATTAAGTTGGTGTGCGTTGAGGTTTTCCTCGAGGCAGGGGTCTGCGCTAGCGTCCGCGAGCAAGGAAAGAGGTGAGGTTGAAGGTTGAGGCTGTGGGTCTTGTTTTATCATTTTTTGCCGAGAGGTTTTGACTTTTCGTGCCTGCCTCCTCCGTTATTTCCAACTACGCCAGCCCCCTCCTCCCCTGCCTTGTTCGCTCGGTGGTGGATGTTTCTGTAGCCGTCACATTCTGCCCGGGGAGGGCAACTTTCTCTGCCACTTTACTCAGGGGACGACTGCAAAAACTGCAAGTCGGACTGCTTCTCCTGTTTATAATGAGCTCTCCTGCTTCTTCTTGATGAGGGAATTGAATGGGAACACGAAAAGCGGGAAAAACTCAACTTTTTAAGATTTCATATGCTTTTAGAGTCGGAGGCTAGGCTAGCTAGACTATACATACAGCGCGGATCGGAACGAAGCTCGACCGCACTGCTGCTGCTGGTGCTGCAGTAGCAGCAGCAGCATCGATAGCAGCAGTATCAACGACAACAATGCCAGGAACAACAGCAGCGGCGTCAGCGACCTGGGTGGCGGTTTGTGGCACTGCTGTCTGATTCGATGCGATGCGATGCGCTACAGCGAGGACGTGAGCGCGAGGCGTTTCGGACACCCCTTGTAGCAGAAAAACAGAAAAGCGCTTTGCTCTTCGTCGCTGCCTGCGACACCCTGTGTCTATGCTTCTGCTCTCTTTCGCTGTTCGCCGATATTTCTTTTAATGAGCAGGCGCGCTGTACATTTTTATGTCCGAAATACTATTAATACCTGGTAATACAGTACGTTCCTGCTCCTACCGAAGATATCAAGAGGCATGTCAAGCAAGGCAAATCGTGCGCTGTCAAGGATGCAGGGCCGAGTGATCCACACTACAACCTAATATTTTTGGTGTCAGTCAAGGCATGTCTATTATAGGCAAAACTGCTGTCTGTCAAGGGGTGAAAATGCTGTCTACAGCTGTCTATTAATATTAATAGTAAGTCAAATCGTAAAATCGTCGGGAGGAGCAACTCGTTTCTGCGCATCTCGTTTGTTGTCGAAATAATTTATATTCGAGCAAGGAGGAGAATTATTTATTTTCTGAAATTCGGGGAGACGATTTCAATTTGATTAATTCGTACTGGAAATAGAGTGAATTATTTATTTTCCGTCTTCGGGCACACGAATGTACGAGAGGTAACTTACATATACCACCACAGCAACAGTGTACCTGGTTGTGTTGTTGTTGTTGTTGTTATTGTTGTTCTCACTTTAGAACCGCAGTCCCGTTTTGTCGACAAACTACTTGAGATTTGAGTGGTTTGTCCCCAAAACGGGACTGCGGGTTTAATATGCCACAATACAATGAATGCTGTCCGTGGTCGCAGGACAGGCTCCAATGACTCTCTGGAGCAGTGTGGAAGAATACCTCGCATGCTCGATAAAAATAAAAGCAAGCGAAGAATGACGAGTCGTACACATGATAACTGAAACACATCTAAAAGAAGAAAAAAAAAAAAAGACAGACAGAAATAAAAGGTGAGGTCCGCGCGCGTGCGTATCAGGTACATGCCGTACGGCGGTGTACAAGTCGCCACAGAAACCGAGAAGGCCGCAAGACCGCATACCAGATACGACTACCCAGAAGAAATACGTAGACAGGATGAAAAAAAACAACTCGACGTCGAAAAATCGAAATCGGAACCTGGTACGTACGAAATACTGCTGCTGTAACTGGTTTCTATTCGTACGTACACCTTCGAAGTACATACAGCAGACAGTACTGATACTCAGTAGTACCAGGTAGGTATATGATACCAGGTAACAGTTACCAGGTATGACATAAGGTCAAGCGACCTACGTTAATTTTTTTTTATTTTTTTATCCTCCGGCGGATTGGTAAAAGTAAAGCTTGAGCTCACCACACTTCCACGTTCCCAATTTCGTGTCGTGTGTCAATTTAGCCCAGCTGGGCACGTTGACCCGACCTGGCCTCCGAGAGGAGCAGGTGCGGTGGAGATGGCCACCCGGGAGAGTCATCTCTCCCAGGTAGTGTGGGACTTGCGCGAGCTCACCCACTAACAAAAACCAAGGCTATGAGGCCTTCCCGCCGGACTCGGTGCAGTTACGGTCCACCCTACCCGTTGGGGCGTTGGTCCTCAAAGTTCACAATCTCTCTATGAGATTACCGTACTCCTATTGCACTTGTACCTGGTATACGTCTACACTCGTACATGGCTTGGGCTGGTGCAGAAACTACAACATATCTCACAAAAATACAATACCATCCACCATGAGCCGGTCGCCCCGGTGTGGTTCCGCTCGAACGCTATTAATACATTAATACTACAAAATAAGAGTAAGAACAAGAAACGCACAAATCTGCACGCTGCCAACCAACGACAAAAAACGACACAGGATGTGCGGCCAATCACAGGAGCATACCAGCGATACACTTGGTGGTCCGGCGTCTGTTGCGCGCGCAAGCCCTCCGCAGGGGCCCCCCGGGAGGGCCCCCTGGAGGGCCGCCGGAGGCCTAAAAATTGCGATATATGCGCGAGTATATGCCCGAAAACCAAGTAACATAGTGCGTTTAAACACCTCCGAACCTCGAAAAGGCGTGTATCGGGATGCCTTGGGACCTGGGATTCTTGGAGAAGAAACGAGCTGATGACACCTACGTCCAACATCGCCACACCCAGGTCAATCGATAAGACAGAAACATGTATGTATTTTATTATACATGTATGTATATTCGCCATTCGCCATAGACGGCGTCCCCGGTGGCTTGGTAGGTGGTCCGCGTGCCTATCAAGATCAATTTCGTGAGTTCGAGTCTCACCGAGTGCATGCTCATAGGGACTTTTTCTTGCATAAAATGGATTAGCGGAAAGCGCGAGAGCGTGAGTTAGTTAGCTGTACATTCGATGAAAATCGACGAGCAGTGGGCATGCTGAACCCTATGCGCGATAAACACTAAAGGCACGTACCGGGGGGAGAAGGGACGACACCTGTGACCACGGCTTGTCCAGAAGATCGCTGAGGGTAAAACCTCCTACGAGTTAGGCTGGAGAGTAAAAGTGAAAATAGTCGGCGACATTCCCAACTCCCAGTGTCTTAAGTCACTCCCACGTTACGGGTCGAGTAACACATCATCCGCAGCAAACCTGAGGATAGGCCAGCAGTGTGAAAAGCGCCTTTTAAATGAAGTAGCGGCGAATACTGAAAAGCGCCTTTCAACTGCGTTTCGGCAACGGCGAATGGAAAAACGTGCCTACAAAACAAGATAGCCTACGGTGAATAGAAAAAGGGCCCCCAAAAAAAAAATCGCCTGCGCCGAATTAAAAAAGAGGGCTCAATTATTTTGTCGCTACAGGCGAATTTGAAAAACAGTGTTTAGAAAAAAAAACGCCTACTACGGCGAACAAAAAAGGCCGCAACATTTTTTTGGGCCCGCGGCCCAAAATGTTGCGCAAGCGCAACAGCTAATTATAGCGCTGGAGCATACCAGAAGGTGCAGCCAAACATATTATTAATAATAGGAGCATACTATTACGGGGATCCATAGTTGATAGGACCTATGGTATACATAAAAACCTATATATTTTACCTATTTTTACTAACAAAAATTGGTCCTATTGACTATGGTCCCCCGTAATAGAGGGCGATGGTAGGTGGTGGCGTTGGGGTGTCAAATGACGCCAAAAAAATGTTAAAAAGTTCGATTGCAATATTCCGCACCTCGGACATTAATAATAGATCATCTACAGCAGTAGTGTGCCGCTGTGAGAGGTTGTGCAGGATCTATAGCTGCAGAACAGATCGTTCCCATGGAAACGTGTGCTAGCAGATGATGCAGATTGTACGGGTACCACCCGGCATCATGAGCTTGTAAACAGCGGTGGGTCATTCCGTCTCCCCGAATCAAGAAACTAAATATCCCCCCCTCTCCATACTCGGAAGCTGCAAGCGCTTTCATTCGTTATACGTGCGTCTACTCTTTGCTATTAATAATAATATCACCCCCACCCAAGTGCCTAAAATGATACTGGTTTAAGATCGGGAATATGTATGCCTTGAAATACCTACCGCTGTAGATCATGCAGTGAAAATCTATTATTACGGGGGGCCATAGTAAATAGGACCAAATATTGTTAGTAATGCCGAAATATATAGGTTTTTGTGTGTACCGTAGGTCCTATTTACTACCGTCCCCCGTAATATCTGTCCGAGGCATGCAGTATTTGACACATGGGGCAGATCACGATCTACTACAAGCGTACCAAGTCTGTATCGTGTGCCCGAACTCGGAAAATATACAATTACCTCTATTTCCAGTCCGAAATACGGCAGTTGGAAGAAATATTACTTCGTACTTAATTACGAGTATGTGTTTTGATCAGATTGCATCCCCGAATCGGAAAATAATAAGTATTTTGAAGTCGAACTGCTAATAATTAATCCCGCTTCCCTTCCCCCTCTGTAGTACAGTAATAATGAGTTAAAAGCCGGGCGTTGACCCGCAAAATGCATTGTTGGATAGTTCACGAAAGCGTATTTTTTATCGTCGGGTTGTATAAAGACACGTAGAAGTATATACTCTCGGGCGAATACAACTATCGACCTGGGCTACAGCTTGCAAATTGCAAAGTCGTTGAACTTGCCGACGTCTTGGTTGTTTTTAACTAATGAGCGTGCTCAAATCACGGAGCGAGAACCCAAAGGAGAAATCCGACGGTTTTCTGGCACGTTACGGGGTCAAACCAGACAGTCCCGTGCCACACATGCAGAGGGGAATCGACTGTCACCACCCCCGCACCTATAACCCCTTCTGTTCACCCCTCTATTTTATCATCTCCCAGCTCTCTCCAAAGCAGCAGCACAGTTATCCTACTGTCACGATCTTCCCGCACACCCAACGCAGTCGCAGCAACGGCGTAGCAGCACGGCGGTGCGAAGTGTCCTCGGTCTATTTGCCAAGCATCCAAATTGGGCTACGGACGTGCTTGGAGGGCAACGCTCGGGCGCGGTGGCGCCGGCAGGCTGTGTGCCGTATACCGGTTGTACTCCCGTACTACCTGGTATAGAGCACACGATCATCAGCGGCAACTTATACTCGAAATAAATGGGAAGAAGCGGCTTCTCGCCTCTTGCCGTGTTGCTGCTGCTACACGAGGACCTGCCGCTGCTTCTGCGGCATGTTGCTGCTGCTGCTGCTGCTGCCGCTTCTTTCTGCTGCAGCTGCTGTGCTTCTAGCTTGTGCGTACAATGCTCCTGCTTGCCGGTGTCAGGCGATAGCGGTAGCGGCACTGTTGTTGTTGTTATACTGGCATCTCTGTCGCTGGTACGCTGCATTTTTTATTGGGGGGGGGGGGGGGGTGTTGTGCCCATTTCGTTTCCCCTCATTTGGACCTGATTAAATTTCGACACAAAATTCTGGATCCTCCTTTTTGACCTACTCGAATCAAAGTCCGAATCGACCCTTGAATAAAAATGTATCCACTTCGTCTCCCCGAATTCAGAAATAAATACTTCCCCTGCTGTAGATTCAGCTGGGAAGTATTCGCACCTCGGATAACGCAACACTCCGATAGCACTTATCTACTTTATGGGGCCTAAGGCAAGGACGTCGCCACGTGCTGACATAGTGTTAGCACTCGAGGAGCAATCACGTTAACGCCGCAACGCAGTGTTAACTGGAAACCCCCGAACGTTCACACGCCTTAGCGTTATGTTTTTTCTCGATCTCGTCCAGCCCTGGCACAGTAACATTATGTTACGCATGAACGGTAACACTGCTGTAGCACAATGCTCGGACTTGACAATACACGTAGGTTATCATCGTGACATGCCCAGATCGATATCCGCAGATTTACTCACATGATAACATAATGTTACTGACTACGCAGCGTTGGACATAACACACTAACACTGCGTTATCCTTAAGAGGAGCGTTACACATAACACCCTAACATAAACGTTACCATGTGTTGGTCAGCAGTACTGTACACCTAACATTATGTTACAAATAACACACTCTAGCATAAAATGACGTAGTGGCCAGCACCACTAACACTACAGTACGTTATTCGGACCCCCCGTCTGATTGCTATAGGGTCGGATAACGTAACATTTAACATATGTTAGCAACGTTACAGTCTTAGCCGGCCGATACGTACATTATGTTAGGATGTTAGCCTAAATGCACAGATCTCTCCAACATTTTGTTGCGGTGTTACTGTCAGTGATAATCTGAATTTAACATTTCGTTACTGAGTTGTCGTGGGGACCGAAGTCGTTCTAACGTTGTGTTGCGACGTTACAGTTTGAGTCTTCCCGAAATCTAACATGTATTACCTGTGTTCGTGGTCTAGCGGCGTTGCGAAGTAGCGTAATGTAGCCGTGTTATCCAACTTCGCCGAGATCCCAGTAGGGGGCGCCTACAAATTATCCCCGGGGGAGGATAACATACCATCCCCGGTAAAAAACGCCTCCATGTTGTCGAAAACCCATAGCAGGGGGTATTTAGGGGTGATCCCCGCGAAAATCGCTTCAAAAAAATAGGAAACCCCATCTATAAGACCAATATAACACCAGTACGTTATCCATTTATAACGTAATCTGCAGACGAATTAACACAGCAGTACCAGGTAACATATTTGTTCATGTTAGATTGAGGATGTACGTTGTCTGCTATCGTGTTACTACATGAATTGCATATTAGCTAGCACATGAAGATAATGCTAGTGCCTTATCGATCATGTACGTTATCCGTTTGACGTGTGTTATGGTAGCAAGACTTCCGTTAACATCCTACATAATGTCACTCGACACGGACTGCGGCTGAGGCTGATACGGTAACGTAATGTCAACGTTATATTAGCCTGTACGTTATCCCTCTAACGTGTGATACGATAGCCAATAGGAATTCCACTAACTCATTGACATAGTGTTATGTAAGCGTTCAATTGACCATGCACGTTATCCGTCTAGATTGTGTTACGGTAGCAAGTAAGAATTCCGCTAACACTTAATATTACGTTACTCGCTACGGGCTGATGTCGCTAACACGGTAACACAATGTTAACGTTTTATTGACCATGTGCGTTATCCCTTCAAACTATTCTAATTTCAAGTGATTTGTCCCCAAAACGGGACTGCGGTTCTAAAAGGGTTATAACGTGTGTGTTACGATAACCACCAGGAATTCCGCCAACACGCTTAACATAATGTTACTCGCTATGGGCTGCATACCCTAACACCGTAACACATATACTGCGGTCAGTACGGGATCAAGGTAACGCTTTAACATAATGTTACGCGATCGCCCGCCAATATCATAACAGACTAACACTATGTTGTAACAAAGTCCAGGAAGGAGTTAACGTAGTAAGGTAATGTTACGATTTTGTTTCGCTGACACCTAACATCAACATAAAACGTTAAGTGTTAACGTTATCCGAGGTGTGAAGAAGTATTATAGATGTACTTCTTTTTTTTTTTTTTTTTTTTTTTTTTTTTTTTTTAAACAGATGTACTGTAGTATTTTGTTGTTTGTGGAAGATTTCGATACTTTTGGTGATAGATGCATGCAAGGTTCATCACCCTCGTGAACGCGAGCGAGCAGAGCAGACACCCACAGGCTATCCCAGGGGAAGGCGAATAGTGCAATATTTTTCAAAATTGCACAGACGCTCCCTCCCAGTATACTCGATACAGACCATCTCGATCCTAATCCACCGTTGTGAGAGATGTACGTGTGAAAGTACAGATCCAACCTGGGAAACACGTGGTAGATCATGCGGAGTACACGGGTTCCACCCGGCAACATGAGCTTCAAAAGTAGATACATACAGATCTGAGATCGGGCATCTATCTGCCCTAGTCCGATGACTCTATTGGTCAAATGTTCCAAATGTCGCCGGGGAATAATCGCTCTCGGCAGTTTTCGGCGGCGATGTTGATTGAGGGTGGGTCCTCTCCCTCGCCCCTCTGTTCTCTTTTGCCGCTGCGTGCTTGTTCGATTCGTGGGCTAAAACCGATTTCGTCTCTCACCTTTCAGCACAGCCGCAGTCGGCCAGTGGCAGCGCAAGAAAACAAATAACCGTGGGGAAGAATATTGCTCGAGCGTGCGGAAGTTGATTACGTTCTTCCCAGCGCTACGATAGTTCCAATGTACCACCGAGGCAGCAGTACTTGGATTGTTTGGGCCTCTTGGATGTTGAACTTGTCCGTTGTAGAGTTACATTTGTTTCTCGAGAGAGAGAGACACGCGGCCATTCTCAGCTCTGAGCTCCCATCTTCTTTGCCTGATACGTATCTACGTAACGTGTTTCTCTGTGTAGATAATGTCACGGCTTGTGTCGCAGTTTGTGTCCGCATTCTCTACTTGTGTGTTCTTCTCTCTCTTGTAGGATGAAGGTTCGGTACGGACACTGGGCGTGTGCTAGGTCAGAGGTGTCGTTGGTTCGAGAGGACGTGTTATTGTGACGATAAGAACAACTATTTAATAAAGCGGTACAGCTAACAACAACAACAACAACAACAACAACCACCACCACAATGCCCGTGAAGTGAAAGTGTTCGCCCTACCGTATTCATGCACCGATTCCAAAGTAGATCACATTTACCAATGTTTCTTTTTCAGCTGGTTCCTTGAAGTATCGTGTTCGCGTGGACCTGCCCGTTCAGGCAGGCTTCCTTACATGTGCCCTAACAGCAAATATTCGGGGACAGCAAATGGAGTCTTCCCAAGCACAACGACCAGCTGGCACACCAACGAAGTAGGCCGATTGTTAAGAGTTCTGGGTCGGAATGTTAGTCGCCGTTAGCCGAAGCCGGAGATAATCTCACCATCCGGAAAAAAAAAAAAATTATTGCATTGTGACAAAACCCTCCCTCATCAGAACAGCAGCATCATTTTATTCGGGCACGTCTGAAAAACTTCGCCTGAACGGGGCTGATTTACGACAGCTGCGAAGTATCGTATCTTTTGCACAACATTTTACAGCAGTATCATGGTGTGTTATTGGGAAGCAAAAAGAGTGAAAGATTAGGTCAAGTACAACGACCACTGCGCGATAATCGCAGATCACGCTCCGGGCGCCTTAAATTGGACAAGCCGACGGGCGGATCCGACATCAAGCTGACATACCAAACCTATATATATATATATATATAATTTTGCTTTTTGCCTCGAAGCAGCGAAGCCGCGAATAAACATGTATATCTGATGCCCGGTACTACTCTGGATGATCATAAAAAGACAGTTTTTTCTTCGCACTTTTTTTTTTTCAAGCGCTCCTTATATTTCCATCCAGAGTGGTGTATACATATATACCGTATCACACGGGTGATAACATTACACACCCTCTCGGACGAATTTCAAGTAACTATTTTTCTTCACAACGGGGAAGGTGCAACCGCCTAGCGACGCTTCTATGGAAAGTGTTTCGCCGAGGTGTTCCCGACGCCGCCGTTCTCGATGGGTGCACCCCCCCCTTGGTTTTGGTAGGATTTCGGCTCCTAATGTCGTCCCAGGGGGTGTTTTCTCTCATCACCCGTGTGACGTACACCAGGTATGATACAGGCATACGGTCTGCGGTTTCCGTGGTCTTAAGATTGAAGCTATGACGTTCACCGCCGCTGACATTCTGGTCGCTTTTCGAGATGTAAGCCCGTGCGTGCTAGCAGCAGCAAAGTGTTGCGTTGGGCACACCTGATGCTCTGGGGGTCAATTGACGGGAGAAGGGGGGGCAGGGGTGTCATACGTCGAATATAAAGTAGAGGAACGAAAGTGTAAACAATGCCAAACGTACTAAAGGATTTTGTACGAAAAAGCAGAAGCAAAAAACACAGCAGTGATTAGTTTAATTCAGGGAACATAAAACAGCAGTAAATGGTTCGTAGTTGTTGCGATTTCGAGATGTTCGGTAATTCATAGCAACCGGGAACTGACACCGACAGCCACTACCAACACCTGAGAGCCTATAGCTAAAGTTCGGAGGCTCAAGCCTGCCTAAGGCATAATACAGAGAAACGCAAGTGAACCAGAGTGACCTACGCTTTATTTTTTGCTTTTTTGACGATTTTTTTCCTTCCCGCTCACAGTTCGGAAGAGCTTTTTACGTGTTTGCGTTTTTTTTTTCCTCCGGCCAAGCCGTGGTGGTCACAGGTGTCTTGACCCCCCCCCCACACACACACACGATAATTGCCTTTATTGTGTCCGCGCACACATACGGTTCACCACCCTCCATTCTCACTGCTCGTCGATGTTCATCGAATTTGTGCGAACCCGTGAAGGCAGCTTACCACTTATTCGAGACAACGATTTATGACCACTCTTAGTACGGGGGGTCCATAGTTAATAGGACCTATGGTGTACATAAAAAAACTATACATGTACCTATTTTTACTAACAATATTTGGTCCTATTTGCTATGGTCCCCGGTGATAGGGAAAAACTGCTGTCCCATTCTGGGGACAAAGTACCTATAATTTGAGTGAGTTGTCCCCGAAGCGGAACCGCAACCCTAGAGCAGGGTCTACGAGATCAAACCAGCCGCGAGGGTAGAGGGCAGAACTTGCCACTTACCAGGTATTCGAGACAATGGTTGTCACACCCCCCTTGTTTTGCGAGACGATTCGGACGAGAACCCTTATCCCGACCCTTGCCCGATGAAACGCGCCCCAAGAATGGTCGGCATTAATCCCCTTTGTCTCGTACGCAGGGTGTGACCAAAAAAACATCCACCGCACGTACACTCCCTCTCGGGGGTCAGGTCGGGTGGACGTACTCACCCGCCCTAGAGGTATTCATATGGCAGCATGGCATGTTCTGCTGTTGCAACGGGAGCAACAACGGGTGAGATTGACACATGACACGTATTTTTTTTCACGTGTAAGTGTGGTGAGCTTAACTCTTTTTTTCAGTAGTACTGCAGTCCCGTTTCTTGAGGGACAAACTATACTTGAAGTTTGAGTGGTTTGTCTCCGAAACGGGACTGCAGTCCTGAAAGTGGTTGGTAAGCTCTACGTTCTGGCTGCTGCTGCTGCTGCTGCTGCTGCTGCTGCGGACGGAGACACCCTTCGCACAGCTCTTGGGTCTTACTGTCGGCTGACAAACGTACTGTACGTGCATACCTCACTGTACCGACAAGCGAGATTTCCGGAGGGTGCTCGGCTTTTCCAGGGAATTTGGTACCAGGTATCACACTTGTCAATTAAAGTCAATCGATGTCAATCAATCAGGTATATCATTGCGGTAGTAATAGCAAAAAGTTTGTACGGGCCCTAGACCCTGGGTGTTTTGGGTGTCGTTGAGTGGTCGGTATATGAATGACCCAACGTTGAGACAGTCAACACAAAATCGAAAACGACATTTAAACGAAGGCTGTATACCCTGTACAAGCAGTATATTATTAGTTGTGTTTGTGAAATTATGGTACTTTTTCGAACACTTCTCTTCGTACGAGCACCTTTTTGGCAAAACGCGAAGTAGTCGACACGGGAGGCCCGGCCGGACACGCTTGTGCTGCTGCTGTGATGATCTCAGTCCTCCAGTATTGTCGCCACTTCGGCAGCACGCGACATGTCTTGAGAGTTTCGGAGTCGTCAAGAATTCAGGCTGAGTGTTTCTATTTATTGCCAAATAATTTACAGCTGAGCATTTGTGCTCAGCGAGGAACGCCGCTCTAAACCCTTCGTGTAATTATGCTCAACGTTTACATCGCAATAAACCGCGAGCCTTGGCCGAAATAGGAGATTAATAACTGCTGTCGCGCACGCTGTAGACTTGAGAATTATAACCAACGCCATTCAACCTTTTTTCTTAAACCTAAGTAAGCCAAGTGACGTGTATCGGCGTGGCGCATCGCGGAGATGTTCGGGGGCATACTCGGATGTACTCTTGCGGTACTAATACTGCTGTTGACGTACTGAGTACACTGACAGTATGTAGTACCTAGTGCTTGGTACTGGCGCGTGTTGTTGTCCTACTCTACATAAGTATATACCTTGTATTACTAGTTCAATGTATTAGGCATAGCGTACAGTGTGAGGTACTGTGGCGTATCCAGTATTCTACATGTATAGGCATGCCGTGCTGTGGGGCACACTTACTGGGCCATACCCAGTAATTTGGGGATGGCGTACGCTTGAGGTACTGTTGGGTTCACTGAGATACCGGTACTAGTAGTTTTTTTTTTTTTTTTTTCGATCATCCCTTTTTCTCTCCAGCTTAACCCGTAGGAGGTTTTACCTTCAGCGATCTTCTGGACAGGCCGTGGTCACGGTCACAGGTGTTGTCCCTTCTCCCCCCCGGTACGCGCCTTCTTTTTTTTTTTTCGCGCATAGGGTTGGCAAATTTTATACGTCACGGGACAGCTTTCGCGGACTTTAATCGCGTGCCGCGCAATGAATGTGTAAAACCTCTGTTCTGGCAGGCTCTTGGAGACTGGAGCCAACTTTTTATGAGGATCCTAGGCAGACATCGATCGACAAAACCAACTTTTCCGTCATGAAATCTGAACGGAACGCGCTGGTTAGGGTCTCCGACCCACCTTAGTGTCGACTGGTGATATGTGGCGTGGACTGACCAGGCGTCTGATGAAAAAATATTTTGGCGCTGGTCTGTGGAAGACAGATGACAAAAAATCTCGACCCCTCTCCGATGGCAAGAACTACTGTAGGCCTTGTTTCAGGTTAGACATCGATCGACAAACCCGACGACTGCGTCACGAACTCTGAACAGAGCGCGCTAGTTAGGGACTCCGACCCACGCTAGTGCCACAGTGCTCACACCTCGGTCGGTGATATGTGGCGTGGGTGGGCCAGGCGTCTACTACAAACATATTTTGGCAGCTGGTGTGTAGAAAAACAGGCGTCAAAAACTCTCGATTCCTCTCTCCGGTGGCACAAAACAGAACTTTTTGAATGTTGGGACGAAGAGCGTAGGACGCCGCGGCCAAGCTCTCGCCCCCTTGACCACGGGTTCCCATGATACTTTCGAGGCTATCAGTTACAGCAGTCATTGGTCTTGCCCGGTACGAAGATCGTTGACCGTGGGTTGATTATATGTCGAGATCGAAGGTCAATCGTCGCGTGACTGCGGGTGTGGGAGCTGCGAGCCGTGTCTGTCTTTCTTTGGTTTTTGTGCGGCGTGGTTTCGCGTGGTTCGCGTGGTTCGCGTTAATACAGCGATTTGATTGGAAGATGGCTCGCGTCGTTCGCGTTATTTCAGTGATTTTTTATAGGAAGATAGCTAGCGTCAACGGCCCCGTGTTATTTTAGACTTGCCGACGAGGTTCAGCATTCCCACTGCTCGTCGATTTTCGTCGAATGCTGCTAGCTCACGCTCTCGCGCTTTCCGCTAATCAATTTTTATGCAAGAAAAAGTCCTTACGAGTATGCACTCGGTGAGACTCGAACCCGCGAAATCGATCTTAGTAGGCACGTGGACCACCTACTAACCCACCGGGGACGCCGTCACTGGGCATACGGACAGTATGCCGCAGTCTATACTCTGCTGTTGAATCAAGGCTCACGATGCGCGGAGTAGCGAAATGCGACGGCGGAGTAAAATATTGCCCAACAACCCTAATGGTTTAGGCTTTGTGGTGATGGCTAGTGGAGTGGTGGCTGTTCCTACCGCGGTAATTATTAATGGGCTGTGGCTTGGTAGCCTTACCCCTATCTAGAATTGAAACTATCTATTACGGGGGACCATAGTAAACAGGGCCAAATATTGTTAGTAAAAATAGGGAAATATGAAGGCTTTTGTGTATACCGTAGGTCCTATTAACTATGGACCCCCCTAGTAATAGAATTGAAACCATTCGCGCAGTGGCACGGATGCGCCTTTTTTTTATTTACAATTTCGCCCAACTCGGTCCCACCCCCATCTGGAAGTGCGGCAACACCAGAAGATGATGTTCGATTGATTCGACGCTGTCGTCCGATGCGAGAAAGTCCGCCTCACAAGCGTTTTGTTTGTAGAGGATGCAGCCCACCCTTTCTTGCGACTTGCCCAACTCCTCACGGCGCTTCGCGCTTGGTGCAAGCACTAACTGTCCGCCTTGTCGGTGAAAACCCGACCTGCTCCGTCCCGGCATTGTAGGGATGCGAGGGTCTATGATCGTACGACCACGGCCATGCATTTCATTAGTACCCCCCCCCCCCCCCCCCCCCCCCCCCCCGTAAATTAAAGCTCTCGAACGATTGGATTCAACTCTAATTTTATGCAGTATCTCGTCGAAATCTCGCCGAAACATAGGGTGCAATCCCAAAGGCTCATGGGGAACTACGGCACGTACTGCGTACGAAGCACATCGTATGCATTTGGTTTCCATTCTGTTTTGTGGGACAGTGTAGATGAACGAGTAGACCAACGCCGTTACTGCTGCTGTGCCCAAAAGTCTCGGCGCTCGCGTGGCGCACGGCTTGAGTTCCGCTCTCTCTCTCACGGCCATGAGGACTCTGCCTTTTCCCGCACATGCATGTAAGCCTCCGCGACATTTGTTGGAAAACCCCACGTCTAGAAGGCTGCCGGTGCTTGTGATGGACACTTCTTTTGCTGCTGCTGGTGCTCCCGAATATGATGGGCATTGGTGTTGCTTCACGTAAAGCGTGAGGAGCAGTTCATGCAAAGCCTCAGCAGTGTTAGAGTTTCACGTCGTGAACCGTAGGGATAGGGTAGGGCTTTTTAAAAAATCGATTTTAGTGTCGAGAGCACTTTCGATGTTGAGAGCGCGACGTAACTCAATTTCTCGCGGCAGTGACCCACCGACACTCTAAACTGCTGTACTTTCTGTCACTGGGACGCACAGCTACCGTCTCTAGACTTATAGACTGTTGCCCACTTTTTGACAGATTTATTCATTTTTTTTTTCAGCGTAAGCCACAGAGCGTGACAGCTGAACTTCTTTGGGTCCACCAAATACCAATCACAAGCAAAATTTTACCACAACTGTGTTCTTCGTTTCTTGTTCTTCTGACTTCTGACAGTCCCGTCGCGATTCTACAAACACGCATCCGTAAAAAAACGTATGACGTGGGAGAATGAAGTATTATTCCTGTCTGTTTTCGCGAGTCTATCCGCTGGAAGACCCAGCTTTCTATCTCTGGCACCAAACCGTGTATCATGGGAGGATACACGCACAGCAACGTACCGGTATATGTACCACACCCTAACATTTTTGCTGTTGCTGCTCTGCTGCTGCTGCTGTTCGTATCGTGATATATGGTGAGCTCCACGCCTATGACGCGCGGCACGTAAAAAAAGAGCGTCTGCAAAATGTTGGATGATTTTGTTTTGGTGGACCCTTCTCTTCTCTCAAATTGGATAACGAAGCGGGTACACAGCAAGAGACATGCTGTTGACCCTCCCCCCTCCCCCCCCGCAGCACGCGCGGGCACTCCCTGCCCCTCCTTCGTTTTCGTCTCGCGCGACTGTTTGGACGTGCTTTTCGCCTATTCATCGTCCCATTGGCATGGCGGGGCCTGCTTGTTGGCGCACCCGTTCGCGGACGACAGGACAAGAGAAGCCGCTGCAAGTGAACCGAGCGGGTGACGCAGGGGACTCGCCCCCCCTCCCCCCCCTCCTGAGATTCCCGAGGGCAGCAGGAACGTTTCCGGCGGGGAGTGGAGGTTGGGGCGTTGATTGTGGCACACATCGGCAACCGCTTTGCGCGCGCTGCGTATCAACGCCCTGCGGGTCAAGGGGGGGGTGGGAAACGGGAAAGGCATCTGGCTAAAGGGAAGACAAGAGAAAGGCAAAGGGTAAATAAAGGGAAGATAAGGGAAAGGAAGGCGAAGACAAGGCGAGGCAAGGCGGTAGGTAGGTTAGGCGATTGTAAAGGGCAGGGCAGTTTTGGAAAAGGGTCAAGACATTTAATTGAGAAAGCCAGGCTAGGCAGGCAGTTGGGGAAAAAAATCCAGCCACTTTACTGTGGTTGGAAAAGGCGAACGAAACGAGGGGATACTACCCGGCAGCTGTAGCAGCACCAGCACAGGGCAGCAGCACCAGCGGCGGCGGCGGCAGCAACAGCAGCAACAGCAGCAACAGCACCACCTTTCCGTTTAGCTTTGTTCGGTTTCGTGGCTCGAGACGACGGCATGGACCAAACGGCGAGGATGAACGCCATGCCGCCGGCGCCCATCTTCGGCGTCGCCGGTGGCAGCGACGGTAACAGCGGAAGCGGCCCGATGAACAGCAGCCGGTTCATCAACATTGACGAGATTTTCGCGGACTGCTTCATGGAGGGCGACGGTAGCGACCTCCTCGGCTTGGACCCGCCCGGGACTGGCGCGGGAGGAGGAGCAGGAGGAGGGGGAGGGGCAGGAGGAGAGGGAGCAGGAGGAGGAGGATCAGGGGATGGGCAAGGGGCTGGTATTGGCGGGGCTGGCAGCGGCAGCGGCGGTAGCGGTGGCGGTGTAGAAGGGGGTGAATTGAGTCCCTCGGCCGCGGTTCGGGTCGGCGGCGGGAGAGCGCGGGCGGGATGAACGCGGGGTCGTTCGGCGTTTCTCCGCTTGGAGTCCCGGCGGGGACAAGTCCGGAGCTGATGCAGGCGCATCAGCAGCAGCAGCCGCTGGCAGCGAGTCCCCTCGGAGGCCTGTCGATGTTCTTGGACAGAAGCGCTGCGGGGGGGGAACTTTCCGGCGCTGCCGGTGCCGGGTCGGGGTCAGGGGTACAGACGATAGCAGCGGGGCAGGGTGGTAGTGGTGGAGGTGGGCTGGGGGCAGGGGTTCCTCAGGTATCTCCGACCACGGCGGTGGCGTCGGCGTCGGCAGCGGCGTCAGCGGCGTCATCCGCTGCAGGGGCGGCGAGAGGAGGAGGAGGGAGAGGGGGGGCAGGGGCAGGGGCGCAAGCGGGGCGAGGGTCTGGTTCGGCGAAAGGGGGCCGAGGGGGGGCGGCAGGAGGAGGGGCGGGAGCGGGAGCAGGGGCGGGAGGGTTCAAGATGCGACCGACAGATATGGAGGGGCTTGATGATGACGACGATGAAGAGCAGAGAGCGGGGAAGCGCGGCGGAGGAGGCGTCGCCGGGAAGCGGCCCCGGCAGGGAGGACGGAATATGACAGAGCAGCAGCGACTTGATCGGAGGTAAGTGTGCGGTCAGAACGCGGGGCCGCGCGTGGCTGGCCACGGGAGGGGGGGGGGGAAGGGGGATGGGGTGGGGGAGAAAGAGGGAGAAGGAGAGAGGAAGGGAGGGAGGGAGGGAGGGAAGGAGAAACGAAGGGGGCCTGGCCCTATTGGTGTGTTGCCCGTGGAGGAATAGCTGCGTCAATGTACGAGCGTCGTCGTCCCTTCATTATCGTTGCTGCGACGGCGGCAGTATCCCCGCGAGCAGCAGCGACCACTGTGTCTTGATGGCTGGTTTGGCCAAGAAGTGTTTTTATACGTGATTCGGTGGCTTTGTTAGTGCCGTCGCTGCGGGAGCCGAGCCGAGCCTGGCGGGTCAGCTGACCATGGGCTCGAGCGTGTTGCTTCACCAGCAGGAGAGAGATCAGCCTCCATCTCGAAAACCCCGTTTTTACCAATCAAAGCCGTCGGTGACCGCGACTCGAGCGCATGGTTTGATATATACACATGTGCCATTTTTTTGCGTTTTTTTTTTTTTTGTTTTGAAAAAACAAGGGAACGCAATCGGGAGCACGCGAAACGGTCGCGAGTGCGGAAGAAATTCCTGCTGGAGTCACTCCAGAAGAGCGTCACCGCCCTGCAGGAGGAGAACGAAAAGTTGAGGGGAGCCATCCGGGCAAACCTTGGAGCGGACGAGGCTAAGGAGTTGCTCGCTCAGACGGAGTCGTCGAGCCTTATCGCCAGCAACCCGGGGGACGCGACGAAGGTGCCCCCCCCCCAACCCCCCTCCCCCCCCCCCACGCGCAGTCGCGCTTTGACGATTTTTGTTTTGCGCGCTTGGTGTGGTTGGTGTTGGTGTTGTTGACGGTGCGGCTGGTGTTGGAGGTGTTGGCGTGGGGTGTGTTGGTTGTGGTGTTGATGGTGGAGTCGGTGGCGGTGTGTTGGTGGTGGGGTGTTGGTGTTGTCGAAGTTGGTGTTGGTTTGTTGGTGTTTATTGGTGGCGGTGTTCATGTTGATGGTGGTGGTGGTTCTTGTGCTGGTGTTGGTTGCGTCGGTATTGATGTTGGTGTTGCTGACTTGGGTGGTGGTGGATTTGGTGGTGGTGGTTGGTAGTGTTGTTGCTATTACGGGGGACCATACGTAGTAAATAGGACCAAATAGTGTTGGTAAAAATAGGGAAATATAGTTTTTTTATGTATACCATAGGTCCTATAAACTATGGACCCCCGTGATAGTTGTGTTGCTATCGGGTGGTGTTGGTGTTTGTGTTGATGTTGGCGGAGGAGGCAGTGCGTTGGTGGTGGTCTCGCTTGTTAATGTTGGTGGCGGCGTTGGTGTCGTCGCTTCTGGTTTTGGTTTTGGTGCTGTTGGTGGTTTTGCTGTGTTTCGTGTTGATGTCGATGATTGTGCTGGTCTTGGCGCCATGTGTGGGTGTTGCTGGTACAGTTTTATTTGTTGGAGTTGGTGCTGAGAGTCAAGGTCGTTGTGGACGTCCGTGTTGGCCTTGTTGTTAGGCGTTCCGTTTGCTACATGCAGTCTGCATCAATCGCACCGACCGTGTGGCCGCAAAATGTTTCCCTGGCCACACCTTGTCAATCTCTCGCGCTCGCTAACCCTCCTTTTTTTTCCGCGCCTGTTGCTTGCCGGCTTGCATGCTCGCGTGCTTGCCTCCCTGCCTGCCTCCACCTCCCCAGGTGTTGGACGACCCGGACTACTCTTTGGTGAAGGCGCTGCAGACGGCGCAGCAGAACTTCGTCATCACGGACCCGACGTTGCCGGACAATCCGATCGTGTTCGCCAGCCAGGGCTTCCTTGAGCGTTACCGGGTACACTCTTGACCAGGTGCATGAACTACCACTGCTATTACTATTAATACTACTTCTACTATTAATACTACTTTTACTATTTTAATATCGACACTACTACGACGAATATACTGTCTGGTACTTATTATACTACTCCTGTTTTTACTACTGTTCCTACTACTACTACTACTACTACTACTACTATACTACTACTACTATTATTAATATGAGTACGGACTCAGCTTTACTGTAGCACTTTCCTTTCTTGTCTGGGTGGCGTCGAGAAGACGCCAAGTCGTATCCGGGCTTGACAAGCCGGACGAACGATGTGGAGTGAGGCAAGGGGCACTCCCATTGCCTCGCATGCAAAGGATCTTGGGTCTCGTCAGTCATCACTTGGGCACAGGATAACGTATGGAGTTGATGACCACAGCAAGTAATGTTGGAACACGAACGGCGACCACAGTCGTAGAATAGGATATACTATTACGGGGGTCCATAGTTCATACCAGGTAGGACCTATGGTATACTTGAAAACCTACATATTTACATATTTTTACTGACAATATTTGGTCCCATTTACTATGGACCCCCGTAATATGACCTAAACGAATGGTGAAACCCATGCGCGGGACTTATCCATGCGACGTTTTGTGTCTAGAACCTGGCACTCACGCCGCCCACCCGATGTTTTTGGAAGTGAAAATGGCACCCACACTACTACTACAATTGCTACTACTACGAGTATTATTACGGAGGACCGTAGTAGATAGGACCAAATATTGTTAGTAAAAATATGTGAATATACAGGTTTTTGTGTATACCGTACGTCCTATTTACGATGGTCCCCCGTAATAGGGTGTTTGCGATAATCCCGTTTGGTTGGGTAGTGAATAGAAATGAAGCCGACAAACGTTAGGAGCTGATTGGTTAAACAGGTTAATCATAAGTTGCTCCATTTGCGAACCAACCCCAGAGTTATCGGCCCCAAGAGTACCTGACTGCAGGTTCAAAACGTCTTTTTGGTCACTTTTCCGACTGCAATTCCTATTCTCGTGATTTGGCACTCGTATTATATACCCGAAGGAAACAGACTGCAAGAAACCCAACCCAATCACATTCACCCTGCTACTACTACTACTGCTACTACTATTAATAATACTACAGTAATACTAATATTACTACGAACTCTTTCTGATCCTACCACTACTACTACTACTACTACTACTACTACTACTACTACTACTACTACTACTACTACTACTACTACTACTACTACTACTACTACTACTACTACTACTACTACTACTACTACTACTACTACTACTACTACTACTACTACTACTACTACTACTACTACTACTATACTACTACTACCACTACGACTACTACCATTACTACTACTACTACTACTACTACTACTACTACTACTTACTATTACTGCTACTACTTGAGGTACCACGATTTGTATAATTTCGAGCGAAGCGAGTTGCTGATATCTACGCCCGCCCCGCCTAACAATACCAAATGTTCCTTTTCAGCGGGGTGAATGAACCTGGAGATTCTGTAGAAGTGTGAATCCGGAGATCTGCGCCGTCCGGGACCGAAAATCTCTGACCAAAAAACGTCATCCCCGAAAAAAAAAAAAAACTGCCTTTCTCCAACGTATATACAGCGTACACACTCTTTACTTGACGATAGTTGCAGGTATCCACCAGCGCGAGTTCCCGGCGAGAGCTACTCTCTTTTGTGAATACAGTAGAGGTCCCTCCTTATCTATGGTGCGGTACAGTATGCGCCAGCCAAACAAAACCGGCACTATAGGTGGCGGCAACCGGCACTACTCCGAAACACTAGTACACGGGGGGACCATAGTAAATAGGACCAAATATTGTCAGTAAAAATAGGTAAATATATAGGTTTTTATGTATACCATAGGTCCTATTAACTATGGACCCCCGTAATAGCACAATGGGGTAAATCCCATCAGCTGTGCCAAGCGATCCCGCAGGCACTATAGCGGGCAACCGGCACTATAGAGAGACCACTACTCTACCTGCATGTCCCTATTATGGGGGACCATAGTAAATAGAACCAAATATTGTTAGTAAAAATAGGCAAATATATAGGTTTTTATGTATACCATGGGTCCTATTAACTATGGACCCCCCGTAGTAATAATACGTAATTACAACAACCTCTCGTTTTTATTTTCTACTGCATGCGTGTGTGTCGCTTTTCGCGTTCGTGTATGTACCCGTTGTTTCTGCTCGTCTCAAAATGCGCGTTCGGCGGATCCAGCGTTCGTGCTTTTCATGTTGGTGAAGTAGACTAATAAGATGCAACTGCCGTGGTCACGTTTACGCAACTACTCTGTCCGAAAATGTAAAGAACGTTTCGGTGTGCGTGTGTGTGTGTGTGTTTTTTTTTAGTGCCCCGGAGAGCGAGAGGAAGCCCCTGTCCACACTTATTTCTCAAGTTTTCGTGTACCGGTTCGAACCCTGTTCGTTTCTTTTCCACCTTGGTCGGCCTGTCTCTGACCGTGCCGTCATCAAAGTGTGGTTTACTCCGAGGATGTAGGCACCTGAGTCTAGATTTCATCGGTGGTTCATTTTGATGATCGCACGATCCTTACTTTCCCGGACAGAGTGGTACGAAACTGAGAAGTATTGGTGCTTCTTTTTAGAGCCAAATATAGGTGATGCTGTAGGTGAAGTATCGAGTTATCGAAATGACACTACACTTCATCTATCAACGACAAAAAATTGAGTACCGACGAACTCACAGCTGATGCTTTTGCTGCGTGATTTTGGTTGCCACGAGAGGGACCCCCCCCGAGGGTCTATGGTCATACGACTACGGCCATGCATGATATCGAGTACTCCCCCCCCCCCTCCTCTTCGTTTCCGGCCTTTGCCCTCCCCCTTCGCCAAACGCCTCCCTCCTACGCGCGGACCGACGGCAGCTGTCTGTCTGTCTATCTGTTTGGTTGCTGCCTGGTGCCTTGTTGGCTGCCTTTCTGGCGTCGCTCTGATGCCTGCTTGTGTCTATTTGGTTGCTGTCTGGCTGCTGTCTGTTTTTGCTGATTTGGTTTGCGCCGTTTGGGTCTCTCTCGGCAGGTGCTTGGGCGGAACTGTCGGTTTTTGCAGGGCCCAGACACGGACCCGAAGGCGGTGGAGAAGATCCGAAAGGTAAGCAAGCCTTTCTGTCTGTCATTTGGTATTTTCGGTCGCTCAATGGGCATCTTCGGTCGGTCGGTCGGTCGGTTGGTCGAATGGTTGTTTGATCAGTCGTCTATCCGTATCTTCGTTCGATCGGTCAGTCAGTCGGATGGTTGTTTAATCAGCCGTGTGTTCGTGTCTTCGGTTGGCCGTTCGGTCGGTCGGTCGGTCGGATGGGTTACCAATCAGTCGTCGGTCAAAACTTTCGGTCGGTCCGTCGGTCGTCGGTCGGTCGGTCGTGTGGTTGTTTGTTGTTCGGTCAGTGGATATGTCGGTCGATTAATGCATCGGTCGGTCGGTTGGCCGGTGTTCCAGTCGCAAGCATATCTTACGTTTCTCTATGCGACCGAAAAGACCGGCTGTGCTTACAGAAGGATTTTAACCCCCCTCCCTCCACCCCCCCAACCCCTGCCCCCACCCCCACCCCGACCCCCGTCTCCACACGTACCGCGGCGTGGACATGGAACCGACAAACTATTGCCTCGATCAACTCCGAAGGCCATCGAGAAGGGGATGGTGAGTGCTATTTTGGCGTTGATATTGATTTATTGGAAGAAAGACCTTTCGATCAGAGAGGGGGGGGGGGGGCTCGGTGCTTTTGGGCGTGTGTATATATACGTACATACATGTCTTCGTTTCTGGCATTTTGCGAAGGATAGGAATTTGAATGTCGATGTATGAAAAGCAATCAGAGCTTTGAATGTCGATGCGTGAACAGCAATCAGAGCTCTGTTACTGTGTTGTATGCACGTACCTTCCTGCTTACTGACGAAGAGTGTGCGATGTATTAGACCTTTGCGTACTGGTGGTGCTTTCGATACGTTCATTTAATTGTTGTCGAACTGCCGTGCGAGATGGCGGCGTTCTCACCCCCCCCCCCCCCTCCCCTTGCCTCCTCGTCCTCCTCCCTTGCTTCTTTTTCCTCCTCTTGCGTTCCTCTCTTCGTTTTTCGTGTCTGACCGCCTACATCTCTTGTAAAACCGATGCGGACGGAAACCAATACACCGAAAAAAAACTGCAAACAAAAAACAAAATCGGCTTAAAAAAAACACGAAAAACAAATATTTTGTGAAATCATTGTTGAAAAATAAAAAATACACAACTCGGGACCAAAAACTATTTATAAAAAAAACGAAAAAAAAAACAATGGCGGGAAAAAACAGGACACCTCGGTGTGCCTGCGCAACTACCGCGTGGACGGCGCGATGTTCTGGAACCAGTTCTTCATCGCGGCCCTCCGAGACTCAGAGGGAGCCGTCATCAACTACGTCGGCGTGCAGTGCAAGGTCGACGAGGACTTCGTGCGGGCAGTTCAACGCGCGGAGGGGGAAGAGGGAGAGGGGGAAGGGGACGAGGAGGAGGAGGAGGAGGAGGAAGATCGAAGTGACGCGGATGAGAAGGACGCCGTCGGCTAGTGGGAGGGGGGGGTAGTAGGGGGGGGTATACGGGGGGTTGGTGGGGTAAGGAGGTAGGAGTGGGTTGGGGGGGGGGGGGGGGGGGGGGGGGGGGGCAGGATTGCATGTGGTTTGAGCAGAAAAAGGGAGAGAATGGGAGGGGGCGGGGCCTGTTTGCCGGCCTACTAGTCGTCGCCAAGTAGACTGTTCGTTTGTTGTTTCACGAGGACGAGCTTTTGTTGAGGCAGCGGCGGCGGCAGTGGTGGTAGTGGCAGGGGGTACGGGGGGGGCGAGGGAGAGGAGGTGGGGTTGAGGCGGGGGGGGGCTCGGGCTGGTCAGTCATGTGTGAATGCGAGGGATTTAAGATGGAAAAACACGGAAGGAAAGACTGGTGTATTAGGTGGATGCTCATGTGGGAGGTACCGCCGCCGCAGCCCCCGCCACCGCCGTCGAGTCGGTTTCTCTTCGCCGGGAGCGGGGGTTTAGATATTTGGGCGGCGTTTGGGTTGGGGGGGGGGGGGGGGGGGCTACGGAAGCGCCTGTCCGTCCGACCGAGGGCTTACTTTGCTGGACCGGACCTCGGTCGAAGCACCGTTGCTCGTCTCTTACTCGCCAACACGAATGTTTCTCTTTTTTTTTCGGAATACGCGAGAGAAGGTAGTAAACCCCTGTTCCGTAATCCCCATATTTTGAATAGTTGTAGAAACCTGCGGTAGCGGCGGAGGGAGGGAGGGATACGGGGGTGGAAGCGGGGGCTCGTGCGGAATGCTTCACTTTTGTGGCCTGTTACTAGTGTTGATGGCAGGCTTTGTCCTGCTGCTGCTGCTGCCGGCCTGGTTGGGTCTCTCGCGTAGTAGCGATGACGACTTGGTCCCCCTTGCTCTCTGGCGCCGGGGAGGGGGAGGCTACGGGTACGGTTAGGTGGGTGGGGGTGGTGGGCCTGGGTTGTCGTGTAGCGCGAGCGAAACGCGGCCGCTGCTGCCTCGGTCCGGTCTGGGTGTGGGCTTTCGTGGAGGGGCGTGGAGGCGGGGTGGGAGGATTGCCTTTTTAGGCTGCTTTCTGTTTCCTGGAACCGTTTTCGAAAAAAAAAAAATTCAAGATCAAAGGAGAGAGGAAGGTGCGCTTGGTGGTGGGATCCGGCGGGAACACACGAGAGAGATGGCGAAACGAGTTGGCATGAAATGAAATCTGAGAGTACTGTGCTGATCCAGTTATCGATTTCTTCGAAAGGTGTTGTTTTTTTTTTTATTTTTTCGGGGCGGAGGTCCGGCGGGGGCGGTGAGGTGGGGGCGGGGAGGGATGAGTCGATAAGGTTGTCTCTGGTGGTTTGTGTTTCCCTTCCCGCGAGGGAAGGAGCGCTTGTTCTGTTTTCTGCCTTAATCTCTATCGCTTGTTAAGGGGAGGCCGGTCGGGGATTATGTTGTTAAGATAGGCCCCGGGACAGCAAAGAACGTGTTTTATTCTTCGAGGATGTTCTGATGCAGGCACTGTATCCCCTCCCCTCCCCTAAACTGCGCACCTCTGCCCTAGTGGTGCTGTCTTTCTTGTGGTGGGAAGCCGGATATCGCAACCGAAAAAGTAGCATAGTATTTTCAGTGGCCGCTTCGAAAGGGCTGCACGCAAGGCTAGTGGACGAGGCGGAGTGGATGAAGTCGAGGAAGAGGAAAAGGGGGGTGGGGGGGGGGGGTGGAGGGAGTAGGAGGGGGGGGGGGGGGGGGGGGGGGGGTGGAGTGTTGGGATGTTTCGAAAGTGTGACGTGTGGAAATAGGCAGGACGCGTACGATGGTGGTTTGCAGATGTGTCGAGCCGCTGTTGAAGAGCATGGTTGTTTTACTCGCTTTGAGAGGCTGTCGGTCGGAGATGAAAGTAATGTAGGAACGAGCGAGGTCGGAGGCCGATCAAGAAAGGGGGGTTGGGACTGTGTCGTCCCCTATAGACTCGCTCCGGTGTGGCGTACGTGGCAACGGTATTGTTTAGTTCGAAGCTTAAAACGAGAGCGTGTTCGGGGGACGTTGGGCAAACGGGGCTTATAGCAGGCGAGAGAGAGCAATGCAGGCGCTTCAGTGTCAGCATGGTTACGTTTTTTCTTTGCTGTGTTATTTCTTCTTTGTTTTGTTGTAGTAGCGGAAGGAGATTGTTTATTTTGACGAGATCGGACGGACCGACGGCTGACAAACGTCATCGGTGCTTTTTTTTTTTTTAGGCCATTATCCTTGTTATTCTCGCACGCTTGCCATGGATATATATGTGCTGTTTTTTCTTCTATTTTCTTCGGTTCTTTCTTGTGATTCTCTTGTATTTTTTCTTTCTTTCTTTTTTTCTCTTCCTTGTTACCCCCCCCCCCCCCCCCCCCCCTCACTACATCCCTCCTTTTTTCTCTATCCTTCGCCCCTCTTTTCTCTTAGTCTTGAGCCGCGGCCGTTCATTCTCTCTTTATTTTTTTTTGTCTTGCTTCTTCTCTCCTCCTATTTTGTTTTCTCTTGGTGTTGTTTTTTTTTTGTTGTTGGTCTGCCTCCCTCCACCACCACCGCCACGGTCGCTCGCGTGTGGTGTTAGGTTTAGTAGCCGCGGGGTGTAATCACCATCGTATCGTAGCTTTGCGCTATTTTAGGAAGGTTAGAGTGGGCCGAGAGGGAGGGAGGGAGGAAAGGGGAGAGAGAGGGGGGGGGGGGGAGTGGCAGAGAGAGACGGGGGGGGGGGGGGGGGGGGGGGGGAGAGGGCGAGAGAGAGAGAGAAATAGATATAGAAGGGGGGGGGGGGGGGAGAAAAAAAAGGGAGACATAGGTCGGAAGAAATAGTAAGTGTCTTGAAGCTATCTGAACGATCGAAAGCTCGCCGCGTGCGTGCGTGCCGCTAGGTTTTCTTTGTTTGCCTCCCGCTTTTTTTTTTCCGTACCCCTGCGACACCATCAAGAGATAATGACAACCCGTGGAACGCGGCAGTAGTAGCTGCAGATTGGGGGGGGTAATGAGAGGTTGTATTGGGGGGGGGGGGGGGGGGGGGTTGGGGGGGGGGGGGGGGGGGGGGGGGGGGGGGGGGGGGGGGGGGGGGGGGTACGTTGGGAGCTTCTAAGCTAGGCCTCACACTCAATCGGTTTTAGTTTTGGTCGTTTTGTTTTTATTTCTTTTTAGCTTCTTCGCTTTTGTTTATTATTCTTTGTGCTTTTTCTTCTTCCTCTAGAGCTATTAATAGTTCTCCTTCGTTTTTTTTGTTCTTCTACTTGCCGACTTTCTCTCCGAATATAGCCCTGTAGTGCCCCCCCCCCCCCCCCCTGTTGGTTTGGTTGATGGTGTGTTTTTGTGTCAACGATATCGTCGTGGATTTGTGTTAGGGGGGTGCAATACTACCGGTCGGCCGCGCGCGGTCAACTGGGGGGTGGGGGGTAGGGGGTGGGGGGCGATTGATTGTATGCTAACATCCCATCTTAAGTGTTGTTTGATCGTGTTACTGCAGCAACTACTATCGATACACCATCATTATAGTTGTGGCAGCTACAACAGCTTGCTAGATATCTTCGCGCGCGTTACGTTACTCCCGACCGATCGTTGTGTTGTATGCGTTGTGTGAGTGCTGAAGAGAATAAACGGGCGGTTTGAGGCGTGGCTAGACGCATATACGTACGTATACGTTGTTTGTGGTTCCGGGTTAGTTGTTGTCACCTGCTGCTGCTGCGGTAGGTAGCAACTGGAGCGTGGCAGACGCCGCAGCGGCAACAGCGACGTCAATGAATGGTAGCAATGACAACGGTGTGATGATGGTGTTGGTGGTGTAGGGAAATCGAGAAGAAGTTGGGCAGCAGAGGCAGCAGCAGCAGCAGCTGAGTAGCAAGTGAGCACACAGCTGCAGAGTGAAGGCGGAAGAGTTCCTAGAATATACTCGTACGTAAGGAGAACGTTATGATGAGAGTGAGTGAATCGGTGTACAGCAGCAGACAGCCACGGTTCGCAAGCCAAGTTATTAGCGTAGAGCTTTTACATATTACTACCCCTGAGTACACCGCCCCCCTTTTGTTTGATTTGAAGAAAAATGTCTCAGAATAATCACAGGAAAATAATAAGTAGAGATCAGACAGACCGAGAGCGAGAGACAAGCCTGTTTTTTTTGTGTGTCTTGTGTTTGATTCGGAACTAATGATAAAAGCAGAAAAAATGCGAAAGAATCAGCCTGTTTTTGTGTGTGTGTCGTGTGTTAACTTGATTTCGGAAATGAGAAGTACATATCAACGAGGATGGATGGATGGAAGGAAGGAAGGGTTCGCGAGTCTCGGCTTGTTCCGTCTATAGTTTCGCACCTGCTGAAGAGCAGATTATCGATTCCCACGTAAGTAACGATCTACGGTATGATATTTCAGGGCAGATATGATGATGTTCTCACATTAGCCCAATTCCCTGAAATCCTGTCTGTGGTCACAATATTCCTGGTCTATATGATCCGCCAAACGTCTCATGTTGCCAGGTGGAAGCCGTATAATACTCGGCATGATCTACGTATTTCGGGAGAACGCAGCAATCACGACCAAATATGCTTCGTAAAAATACTGTGATATATAGGTTTTGGTGAACGTGATGGGTCCTGATTGCTATGGCCCCCCCGTAATATAGCACATGTCTACTGGGTTGGATCTGTATAGTACAGATCCTGCAAAAATAATCATAACGGCAGGTAAGGATCTACTACCGTAGATTATCTACTGTAGATCGTGAACTGTCTGAACAATGGAATATGTGCGATGGCCGCCGTCGTGGCATACATACCCCTTTCATTGCCGCCACCGGAGGTGTTACCGCTGCCGCCGCCGCCGCCGCCGCCGCCGTCGCCGTGATGGCCATGATCGGTCGTTGAAGCAGGCAATAATGTGTAAGAAGAAACCGCCACGACGAAAAAAGCACAGTAACGTAGGTAGCTCTCAAAACACGCAAGCATGGTGATTGAACAAGTCGGCGCGCATTGTAATGGTCCTTACTTACCGTTCGTACAATTATAGTCTTGAGAGTTGTGATCGGACAGATCCCCATTTATTTATGCTCTAGATGTTTCGGAGCATACTTATATCGTCCCTGGTTTCGTTAGCATACCGTAGTATACGTTCCGCACGATACACGCTATGACTGCCGGTTGGAGGCTGTATCGCACAGCTCTTGCACAACACTTCATAACGAAAATTCCCCAGTTTCCTGGAAGTTTCTGCCAGGTATGATGTCAGAAAAAGTCCGAACGGTGTCCGTCACCCGCCAAATCACCTTTAACGGTATACCGGTGGTTTCTACGCCAGCGGGCGGTAGAAAATCAGCTCAAAGCAAAACCAGCCTAACAGAGAGATGCCGTTTTCTGTCATGGAAGACACTTTTTTGGTCAAACGACCCAAGACCCCCCAAAACGTTTTTCCGGGAAAATCTCCACATACATAAACAATATACCGTTGGTTTTTACGCCGATGAGCGGAAGAAAATCAGCTCAAGGCCCAACAAAATGAAGGAGATACCGTTTATGTCACGGTATACCGTTTTCTGTCAAGCGGGCTAAAACCCCACAAAACGTGTTTCTGGGATATAAACTGCCCAAGTTATATCAAGTGACAGCAATAGGCGGCAACAGGTCGCGCCGGTGGGCTATTAATAGTGGTACCCTCGAATGCCGCATAAGAGTTGATGCAGGAGTTCGAACCCCACGAGGGTCGAACTTTTGAGTTTATTTTTCTTCATAAACAACTACAAAAGTCACGTCAGCTGTGAGTTCAAAAATAAATAAAAAACGAAATCAGCTGCTGAAAGCGCCTATTAATAGTAGCGTGGGTAGGCGCAGTTCGATGCGAGTCGACGAGGGAAAAAAAAGGGCTGAACTCTTCTCGCCATAGAAATGCAAGGCAAGAACCGAAGTGGGGAGGAGGGAGAAGAGCCTGTTTTGTGACCCCGGATCTGAGATACGTCTAGGAGAGAGAAAAAGAAGGGCCAAGATACTAAATGGGATTAAAAAAAAAGAGATAACGCAGAAGTCGATACAGCAAGAAAGCAGCGGCTACGAGTGCCATACATATGATACAAGCACGGGAACAAGTGATGCCGGCAGGTACTACTGTGAACCTGAACCATAATACCTATGAGCACTTGCGTACCAGACAGTGTGTTATCTATGGCAATGACAGGGTTGTTTTTTTAGCGGATAATTTGTCTGAAAAAAGAAATCACACGTGGATCTATTTATACTATTTAATACTAACAGTTTTGCATCACAGACTCCCTGGTTTTGTATGCGGCCTATACCTGGCACATGTGTTACGGCAAGGGGGACCAGATACGGCAAATACGAGGCTGTGTCATAGCTTCCTGCACTGGCTATGCGCCCCTTGACATCCTCATGGAAAGGGAAAGTGTCCAAGATACGAGGCCGTCTGAAGGCGGGGTCGAAGTCTCGGGGCTCGGTCGACAACTCCTCGTGTCGACTCGAGACAGCCCCGAAGAACGAAAGAAAGACGAACCAATGTCACATATCATTGGTGATTTGTGCCTTATTCGTTATACTACGTCGTACTTCGGATGATATTATACCGTTTATCTCGAAGTACGTGTGGCAGGACTACTGCTGCATCTCGCTCAGTTTTAATAAGTTGTTTTCGACTGCTTTCGATTCAGATTCGACTTCCGACATTCTTTTTCAGTTTGTTCTGGTTTGTTTTAAAAAAAAGGACATGCCTCTTGAAAATTTTAGTGTAGGAGCGGCTATCTGCTCAGTTTTGACTGCTTTTCGAATACGACTCGATTTTCGAAGAGATCCATATTTTAATTTTCTTTCGATTCTTGAAAAACACATATATATATTGAAATTGGTGTGGGATACTTTTAATATTGGATTTAGTATAAGCTGAACTGCACTGGGTGATTTCGAAAAATGGTCAATGAACGAAAAAAAGGAAGAAAACAAAGAAAGCAAAGAACTCTAGGAAAACAAATAATTTCTTCCCATACTTGTAAAGTAAGTACTGTTGAATGCGGCATACTTGTTTCCCTTTTTGGGCGGGGGGCCCTCAGCCGGGGAGGGCAGTTTTCGCTCGCTTTGAAGTCGACAAGTCGGCTGGCCATCAGCTGGCTTCGCCAGCCAACTTGCCGATTCAAGTTAGTCACTTGGCTAACGGCACCTATCGTTTACCGGTAAATTTGAATATTAAACAACAGTTGCTGCCAGTCGGGTCTGTCAAGTAGTACGTCCTTTTAAAATAATGAAAACTGTCATCACAGAACGCTCCATTCTCTCTCCCCATGACATGAGTACACACCCCCGAGTACACCCCCCCCCCTCATACGACTACGGCCATGCATGAGATCGAGTACATCTCTCCTATCGAGTACACCCCCCTCCTCCTCCCCCTCCTTCTCCTGGTGTCCTTCCTGGCACGATGTCGCGATACACGCGAGGGAAAAAACGTCCGCAACAACCAGAACAAAATACCTCATACCAGGCATCTATCAACATCAGCAACACTCCTCCTCCTCCTCCTGACGTACTATCCTTCGCGCCACTCCCCGCCCGCCCGCCCGCCCGCCCGCCCGCCCGCCCGCCCCCACCGCCACCCCTTTTCCGTTGTATGCATATCCAAGCCAGGAAGAGTACCCGACCTCGGCCGCTGGAAGCCTCTGAAGCAACTAACCCAAGCACTAACGAAAACAAGATGCGCGAGCGTATGCGAAATAACGAAATTCCATTTACCACCACACACACCATTCGTTTCCCCCGAATAATGCAAGAAAGGGCGGAAGAGAGAGGGTGGGGGGTGGGTGGGGAGGGGACAAGCACCTGTTAGCTATCCCTCCGCCACAGGAACCGCCTTGCAGATGTCCTCGTACTCCACTTTGTGGAGAACCGTGCCGAAGTCAGGGCCGTCGCTCGTTACCCTCACGTTCGCGGCGAACGCTTCCGTATCGAGCGAGAGGAGTGTCGCGCGCGCCCCCCCGGCACCGGCCGTTGACGACCAAAACCTCGCCACCCTGAGCGGGGATCACCTGCAAATGAATAAATAGGAGGGGGAGGGTGCACAGCCAAGCAAGCAGGGAAAAAGCAGCCAGTCAGGCAAGGGCAAAACAATTTCAGTTCAGCCAATCGCGCAAAGTCAAAAACGGTGCAGTACGTACTCGAAGCTTAGTCAGTCTTCCACCAACGTTTTATCAAGATACCGGGTTCAGAATGATACAGATATAAATACCGATCTCCTTTCGCTGGTCGTTGTTCCTCTCGTTCTTTGGCCTGTACAATCAAACTTCAACGGCTGGTGGGCTTTGTTTTTTTTCCAGCGGCACAAAGCGTCGTCGGATTTTACCTTATTTCACTCCGCGTCCGAGTGCCTCCGGTACGTTTTCTTATTCAAGCCTACAGGAGATATCTCGTATTTTATTTTTCTGCCCGAAGTATTCAGAACAAAGTTCCTATCAGAATGGTATTTAGGGGTAGGGGTTGAGGCTAGGGTCGGGGTTAACGTCTAAGCGCACCTATAATTTTCGGCATTTTTGAAAATAAATCTCATAATGGTGGAACCACACGCTGGCCAAATTCCTAAATAGGCCCATTCCATATAAAAAGTCGCGGGAATGCAGAGAACATATACCTATTTCCATACTTAATTCCATATAATAGGGGTGGGGAGATGGAGAAGGGTAACCCCGACGATGAGGAGGGGAAGCTCTGAGAGAAGGGCAAGCACTGATCAGGGGAAACGTTCACGTTGAGAGGAGCCCCACCGACGGCATGCCGTCGACATCGAGCACTTGCCTCCGCTGACGGCTCTTCCACGCCATCCCAAATGTTGTATCATCACCTTTTGCTGCATAAATCATCTCACCCTAACTCCACAAGTTAAATTACTACTACTTCTGCTACTACTGCTGCTGCTGCTGCTACTACTACTACTACGACCACCGGCACTACCACCGCTCATACTGTCAATACCACAAGCAAAAAGAGTAGAAGAAATCAACGCAAACTAAAAAAAAAAATCAAAATCATTATCACAAGGCATCACCACGACCCCATGGACCTCAAATATCCCACACCCTCCCTCCCCCCCCCCCCTCCCCCCCCCCGCCCTCGCGCGCGCAAACAGCTAACGTCGCTGGTCGCGGTCTTTTCTCTCACCGTCTCGAGGTCTTCCTGGTCCACCCTCAACCTGTCGCCGGAGTCCAGCATCTTGACCTCTCCCACGTACCGTTCCACCACCTTCCGCAACCTGGCCTTCTTCTTGTAGTACTTGCCCCCGCCGACCTTCTTGTTCATCACCTTCACTATGACCCCAGGCCGAAGCCAGTAATCTTTCCGACTACCGCCACCGCCGCCGCTCGCCTGAGCCTTCTTCGCCTTTTCCTCCGCTGCTGCTGCTGCTGCTGCTGCCGCCGCCGCTTCCTCCTCCTCCTCCTTGGCGGCCTTTCTCGCCCGCTCCTGATCCATAAGAATCTCCATCACACTCCGCTTACCCTTGCCCTTGCTCTTAAACCCGTCTCCTGCTCCCCCGCCCCCCCCTCCAGCCGTCGCGCCCCCCCCGCCGAAAGCGCCGGAGATTCTCGGGCGCTTGAGGCCGTTACCCGCGGATGTGAGGGTACCGGCTGCGCTCGTGAGTTCACTACCGCGACCACCGTCGCCGCCGCCACCACCACTGCTACCGCCGATGCCGCCGCTGCCCGGTACAAACTTCGTCGCGCTAGCGTTGAGGCCTATCCGGAGAGCCGACTGGCCCTCTTCGCGTCGGAGCTCGGTGGGTCCCGCTGCTGTTGAGGAGGAGGAAGGGACGTCGCCTCGGCTATCATCCCGGGATTTAGCCGCTTGGATCTGCTTCTCTATCGCTCTTGCCTGAAGGAGGAGGGGGGGGGGGGTAGTAAGTTTAGTACGAGGGGGGGAGGGGAGGAGGAAAAGAAGGAGGAAATAGGGGAGGGGGTAGGGGGTGGGGTGTACTCGATATCATGCATGGCCGTAGTCGTACGGCCATAAAACCTCGCATCCCTACAATGCCGGGACGGACCACATCGTTTGTTCACCGACCAGGCAAACTGCTTGCACCAAGCGCGAAGCGCCGTGAGGTATTCGGCCAGTCGCATGAAGGGTGAGATGCATCCTACGAAGAACCACTTGCGAGGCGAAAGTGCATATGGGTGGCAGCTTGAATTAATTTATTCGTGTTCCGGTGTGGCCACCTCCAAAGACAGCAATGGGGGTACTACATAACTGCCTCGTGGGTACCATACCACAAACACGTGATACGATAAAATTCTCCTTGTGCCGAGTAAAAGGCTCTCCACCCCGCATAATATATCTAAATCGATCGCCAGCCGTGACCGACCGCAAAAATAAAATATAAAAAACGTACCCTAGCGGTCTAGCTCGAGGGTGAGCGGCATGTTTCACAGTGCCGTTGCCAACCGACGCCAACCAACCGATGTATAGGGGAAGGGGGTGTACTCATTATCATGCATGGCCGTACTCGTATGACCATAGAGGAGTAGGGGGGGCGTAAAAGCAGAACGTGATAAGATTGTTCACGTGTACGAGACCGCGAACGCTACACCGGCTTCGAGACTGGCGAAGACTCCGCACAAACGTGCCCGGGTCTGCAAAGAGCTGACAGGGTGCGTGGCGGCGCTACACACGGTGCTCGCCCTCGCCCCTCTCAGCGTCATGACAGCGGAGATTGTCCAAGTCTGGGGAGGGGCGGTACATATGCACCCCGAGACTATTACTCCTTCACTTTTAATTAGGAAAAACTAAACACGTACGCGACCACAAATACACACGAACACATGGCTGCTGCATCTCGTATGGCGCCAGCGCCCCTTCCGCGCCCAATAAGACCACTACACTTTCACCCAATCGACAAACCTACACACAAATCGCGGGAAGAAACCCATCTCATCCGTGGGGGCCGCGTGCCCCACCCCCTCCATTTCATTCAGCCCACCCTATCTCCTAATCCCCTCCCCCCCCCGTCTTCGCGACAAGGTAAGACTGAGGCTCAAACACCTGCTTCTCCTCGTCGTCGAGGTCAGCCCTCTCCCTCCTGGCGGCCGCCTCCTGCATCGCCAGCAGCCGGGGGTCGCGGTCGATCCACTGGATATACCACCCTTTCTCCGTCTCGTCCGCCACCACCTTGCCCGTCTAGATAAATCACAGAAGAATCACAGAAATGGGCGCAGAAAGCAAGCAAGCCAGTGCGTTTATTGCTTGTTCCATGACTTTATTCGTTTGTGCATTCGTTCGTTTCATTTATATCACTCTCTACGGAAGTATAAGGACTGTATGGGTAAAATATTCGGCCGTCCCATAAATTTACGGAAACCAGAGGTGCTTTGTTCGTTACAGTGATCTCGTTCGCCGTTCGTTTTTAATTCGATAGTTCGTTTTATTCGTGAGCTTTGTTTTTTGCATGCTCTCCTTTGTTCGTGCGTTCGTGCGTTCGTTCGTGCAGTCGCTCCACGATTTCGTTCCTGCATTAGTTCCAGGATCGTTCATTCGTCCATTCGTTCGTTCGTTCGTTCGTTCGTTCTTTTTTGGGACACCACCGGCATGCGTGCACAGGGGGAAGAGCGTCGTGTCGGAGTCGGCAGGTAGAGCAGATATACCAGAGACCAGTGCCGCGGCCGTATATAAGCAGCCAGCCAACACACAAACAAATGAGAACGAAAACCGAAAAGAGGGGAGGTTTTTCGTCGTGAGTTCTTACCAGCGCGCGAGCGCTCGCGAATGCTTGTCCACCTTTCTTGCCTATTTTTCTCGGTTCCATGCGGCTGCCGCTGCCGCCGCCACCGCCGCATCCCAGCAATACTCAATATCGTGTTTTGCTTAGGGCGTCGTCCGCCATGTAGAGTAGTAGTGGAAATAGTATAATGTACATACCCATGGTACATATATCCCAGGTGGCGGTCGCTCTGCCGACGCACGCAATCAAAATGCGCAGCAAAAAAAACATGCCACCGTAGACAGGCTCAATATAGACCCTCGTGCTACGATAGGGGTACGTAGCATTTCAAGGTGAAACCATTTCTGACGGCCGGGACTCCTTTACCACCCTTTTAGGGCTGCAGTCCCGTTCTGGGGACAAACTACTTAGAATTTGAGTACTTTGTTCCCAAAACGGGACTGCAGTCCTAAAAGGGCTAACCGAGGAAGAACTCTGCCCAAAATTTCGTCGGACCACCATTACTAGTAGTGTTTTACACGGCATATTCCTTTCCTTGTATACTTAGGCCATCCGGTTGCACTTTCTTTTTTTATCAAAGTTAGTGTTTGGGTGACTTACTGACGACTTACTAGTAGTATATAGCTCCTCAAGTGAGGAGCCTCAGGAGGCAAAAGTAGGTGCACGACAATCGCAGCATGCGTTTCTAATTCCGACTGATTTATCCCCGAAAAACAAGTGCAATTCTGACGGGGTTACAACTTATTTTTACCAAAACGCTACTACAAAAAAACGAAACACTCCTCGTATCGTACCATGTTCCAACCTATACATTTTCCCCATGCAGAACACGGCTGCTGTGTGCCCCGACACAACCATTCTTACTGCTGCTGTACAATAGCAAAAAAAAACCCAACAGAACAAAAGAGAAGGTCGTCCTCACCTTTCCCATGTAGAGCACGAAGGAAGTGAGAGTCTCCCAGTGCGTGGAGTTCATGTGCGTGTGGGTCTTGTGGGCGATGAACTCGTTGTAAACCAAGGACGCCCGCACGCGCTTGGTCCCGTGGCGCCTGCTGAGCACCTCTAGGAACTCCTTCTCGAAGTCCTCAGAGTACTGCCAAGAACAATAACAATAACAAGAACAAGAACAAGAGTAAATGCAACGCTGCCTTTTTCCGATTGAACTTCGACCTACAGCAGTAGTCCACTTGTTGCCTCTGGTCGACTCTCTCGCCACACGCTCGTCTACCCTCTGATTCTCGAACCTTACCCTCCGTTGAGCCACATCCACGTTTATTTTCCGGCGATCAACTAGTGGGGGGTTGTCTCTGCAGTCAAATTATAGCACGGGGTTTCGCCACGTCCAGGTTCCCGTCACTACCTGAAGCCGCCGGGTGGGAGCCGTACAACCTGCATGAACTATTATACAGCAGTAGGACATGTTTCTTGGGTTGGATCTGTACTACAGATATACAGATCGAGCGTTAACATTTCATAAATGGCAGGTTAGGATCTACAGTAGATTCTCTATATAGATCGCGATCTGCTCGACGTGTGCACCTTTGGGAGGGGGACATCCGGGTGTGTGCAGTTTTTGTTGTTTTTGCGTACCCGACTTGCTCGCGGAAGTGAGCACAAACACAGCAGCACAGGCGGTACGAGGCGCGAGCAGCACTGGCGCCGCCGCTACTGCTCTCCCAACGCTATGATACAGTATGCTCAAAGGAATGGTTGGCATTAATACCTGGAATCGGGGTAGCTACGTAGAAGACGTGCTGTAGACTCTCCACCTGGAGTTCATCTGTCACGTTTCTTCTTGCATCAAATGTCGTTACGTCCTACGTGGGCTCCGCTCCTCTCTCCCCGACAACGCCCACCGTCCCCACGGCGGTCCATTTTTTCGCGGGAGGTCGACAAGAAGGAAGGCCCAGCCTCGAAGGCTCTGCTTCAGTTTGATGCTCTGCGGTAGTCACTTTTTCACCGCGAGGCAACTACGAATATTACACGCAACACTCGCGCAAAGCCTCTGACCGAATATTAGAACTCACAAGGGCAGTAGTTACTGCTAGTACATAGCTCTGAGACTTGCCATGTCAAGCATTGCTCTGCTGCTGTGTCATAAGAGCCTCCGGGGCTACCTACGGACGACGAGGCGTCGAGTTGCTCGGGGAGGCACAAACACAACCCACAGACTTCCAACGGGTACTCGCACTCCTGGTGTTTTGCTGTTGTCTTACGACGACTTCGACCAAAACAACTTGATCGAAGGCGTCCTTGCGTAACCTAACTTTATGTTGCACTTCCCCCCCATCACCCATCCACCCACCCACCCACCTACCTCCTTCATGACGGCCTCGGGGTTCTCCGCGAATATTCTCATCTGTCGTAGGTGGCCCTCGCTTGTCTGGTGGCACTTGAACCCGTTCTCGTCTCGACACTGCTTCTGGCACATCTCGCAGTACCATCGGAGCTTGGACAGGCCCTTCGCCTTGATGCGGTTCCCGATCGCCTTTGGAGTGAGGAAACCGTGCTTCGGCATGGTGATACCTTGACTCTCGTAGTATCCTTACACTTCTTCCCTTTGGGACAATCTATCCTTGTTGGCGTGACAGTCTGCCGCTACGTGGGCAGTGCCATGCGCGGTGTGCTTGGGCTCGAGCAATACAATATCCCCCTACTAAAAAAGCCTGCGATGACATGGAAAACCATAGCAAGGAAAACGCTACGAGAAAGCAAGCCACAGACAACGGCAACGACAGCAGCTATATCTTCTCGGAGCACCTCGACAGGACCCAACCAACCACCTTCTACCATGCCTAGTGAAACGGTGGGCTTTGCTTAGTTTCCTGCTCCCTGGTAACGTCGCTGTGCGCAGCGAAATACGGCTCAGAACTTCCTCCCGCAGCATGCGCTTAGGACCGCACAGCTTAGACTAGCGCCCAAACCCTAAACAGCCGAAAAGCGTATCGATAGAGGCATGAGGCGAACCATGAAAACCTGTCTCCGTGTCTCTTTGGCAATTGTTCTCTCACGAAACTACTCCAGGACACCAAGAAGAGGCTGTGGGGCGGCCGGTTCCGCACGGACACGGACCCGGTCATGGAGAAGTTCAACGACTCGTTGCGGTTCGACCGGTAGGTGGGATGTTGTCCTCCTTTTGGCGCAAAACAAACGAATCATCATATGCGCACATCCATGCGTAGATCCTGTGCTCGTCGTTCGTACCGATGTAGTCGCCAAGACGTCGCCGGGAAGAAGTCGCGGAGAAGTCACCGCGGTGAGGTCGCGAGGCGAGGGTCCCTTGTAGCCGTCGTTACGGCCGACGCAAGCAGAGCAGAATTCTTCGTTGATATTTAGCAAGGAGATGCTAGACCTACAGGTAGTCTGGCTCGGTGGGGAGGACTTGGGTTCCCTCAGAGTCTTGTGCAGCGGAATAATCTCCCGATACGTAGCTATCTCCTGGGGAAGGATCAACACCGTCAATGACGTGAGACCGCTCGTGACCCGAGATCTGATATTGCTTGACCGGTGACGTGCCCTTCGCGCGTCCGTGTTACGAGATCTACGATAGGTATCTCCGACCCTGTCTACCACACATGTTGCCGTTTGGTCCGAGACGTCGAACCGCGTACAATGCTCCTGTTGCCCTTTGGACTTCAAGCAGTGAATACTGGATAAACGCAGCGGCGCAGCAGCACAGAATTACGGGCTCAGAGCATTACGTATCCAAAGGGCGCCGGGTATTCTTGTCCCAGGTACATGTATCGTACACATGATACCTGAACATGATGTTGATACCTTGAGGCCTACACCTCATCGGATGTGACACTCTCTTAGGTACCAGGTAGGATAGAGGCTCGTCCCACAGCTTCAAGTTTTTCGCGAGTTGAGCGTTGTGCAGACCCACACCAGGCACATGACCGAGAGGGCAGAAAGCTCCTCTTGTACCCCACGCAGGCAATACTATCAATACAAGCAGTACGTTGTCGATCTCAACGTTGGCAGCAGGAACAGCGAGCGGCCTGTAGCGACCTACTGTACATATATAAAATACGACAGGTGCGGTCTCATCAACCGACTATTTAGGGGGAGCGTGCAGTCATTAGCATTGCAAGTATTTCCAGGTGCCTGGTATCTGTTATCCCCGCGTTGCGCGGGTGTCCTGCACCTCTCCCCTCTCCCTATACGAAGTACGTATACCACTGACCCATCGTACATTGCACTTCTGACACACCTCCCACCCCGGAGGGGTATATAGCTCGGGCAGCCCCACGCCGGCCTACCTGACTACTTGCCTGGCTCATGCTACCGATGCCATACATAATCATTAGAGTAGTGAATTGGCTGGACTGCACGGGTATAATTGGTACGTACTGAAGTATCAATAGTTGGGTGGGTGGCGAAGTAAGCTAACTATTTACAAACCGCGGACAGCTACGTAATCGATCCCCACGTCATGAGCTACTGCTGTAGATCTGTCAGGACAGATAGTTCCCTGATCTACACCAGGTATATAAATATACCTATGATGATCCTCAGCCTTATCCGATCAGTTTTTGGTCGGCGGATCTCTCCCGCCTCTGACCGTCTTTCCACGCGGTTTGTTCGCCGGGGCGTTCCCCCTCCACGCGTGGACCGCCCGGCGTCGGAGTTTCTACCGGCTCAGCGCCGTAGAGCCCACGCTAAGCCTTGGCGTTGAGATCTGCAAAGGAATCTCCGAAAATCCCTGCCCTGTCAGTGTTTTGGCCCATGGTCTCTCTACAGCGTGCATGCATTCGCGTGGTTCTTTCCGGCACGTCCCCTGCGACCTCCGACCCATGGGGAGGGTCAACTACCCGGCCGGCGTCGCCATTGTGGGGGCCTGAGCGGGTGGCTATATCTGGGACATCGATGGAACGCCCCGATAACACATGCCACTCAGGCTTAGTTGAGAACTGCCATCCACCAAACATTAAGCCGGGGATATATGAGAGAGATATCGCAAGTCACCTACGGCCAGCAGCACCTATGACGGCCAGCAGCACTTATGGTGTGTACGCTGTCGTGCAGCGGCAGCTGCAGTGAGGCTGTACTACGTGGCTGCGGATATGTACAGCTCCAGCGGTACTGCTACAGCAGCTGCTGTGACGGCACCTTTCTACGGAGCTGCGTTGTCGGCCATCGCGTACTCCCTGAACATGCCTGAGTTAGAAGTCAGTTACACCGCCTTCTAGGTTTCCGCCGCTTTTCGGTTATTAATCGGCAAGTAATCGTCAGCATTCTGCCTCCTTTTGATTTCTCAGTTCGCTGTTACTATGAAGACATACTTAACTTCATCTCACACCTCAGAGTGGAGTGCGGAGCGCACGCTCTCAATCTCTTGGCACCGAGTCTCAGCCTACTCCTCCTCCTACCTCTACTTTATACTCCCTTCGCGCAAGTCTGCGACCGGCGGCCGTCCAGGCCGCCGGCGCAGCCCCTTGTATGACATACCAGGTACAATACAGTAGCTAGTATTGCCGGGTGGGAGCCGTATAACCTGCATGATCTACACAGCAGCAGTAGACATGTATGGTAGCTCTGTACCATAGGCAGGTCCTGCACAACCTCTCACAACGGCAGGTGAGGAACTAGATGGCCTACTGTAGACAGATCAGATAGATCATCATCTGTTCGAGGTGTGAACTATTAATAACCGACCTACATTAGAAGTATAGCTATCAGTGAAAAACACAGGTCGGGCCACAAACGTGTCGGTCAGATACATACAAAGACGTAGAACTCCGCAATATTTTCACGCAGCTAGCTGCTGCGACAAGAAGTACGTGGACAACTACGAGCAATATACAAACTGTACCACCAAGCCACAACTAATTTGCACGCACCTCATTTCAATACCTAGCCAACTAATAACTATACCTGGTAGTCGGCAACTATTAACATTAGTCAGCCAACTCACAGCCGTGGTGATCGTCGCTTTGGTTTTATTTGTCTGCAGTCCCGCAGGGTTACGGTAGACTATTAATAATCGTTAAATGTCATCTGGTACAGTACGTAGTGTTCACTCTATCTATAGTGCCGGTACAGTATGCGCCAGCCAACAAAACCGGCACTATAGGTAGCGGCAACCGGCACTACTCCGAAACACTACCCCCACAATGGGGAAATCCCATCAGCTGTGCCAAGCCATCCCACAGGCACTATAGCGGGCAACCGGCACTACAAAGGGACCACTACTACTAGTATGTATGTTTGATGTATGATATCATAATCGTTGATAATTGTGTGCAGTTGCATGTGGTCTGAGGACATCGAGGGCAGCGTGGCTTACGCGAAGGCGCTCCAGAAGACCGGCATCATCACGGAGAAGGAGACCGGGGAGATCTGCGCAGGGCTGGAAAAGGTCCGCGCCGAGTGGGCCGCCGGGGAGTTCAAGGTTGTGGTGAGTTCATGGTACTGCTGTACATACAGTATACCCTGGGCTGAAGTTCCGAGCCAAGTTTTTCCCCACAATGGGGGACACTGCACACTTCACACACAACGAAAATGGTAGCTTTGGAATGATTTTATCTTGTCGAGATTATCTTTCCATAGATGCGTCGCTCGGCGTTTTTGCACTCACCCCGATGTCGAGAAGATCAGTCTGGAAAATTGTCGGAGGGGGTGTGTTTTTCTTATCACCCGTGTGATACGTACAGTGAATATGAAGGCCAAACTGTACTTACATTTACGCCAAGGGTGGTTCACACGGAGGACACAATTACAGAAGTACTGAAACGCCAGCTCTAGCGCCGGTGTCTAGATAGATAGCCGGGCGCCGGCTGATGATTGAGGCCGAGCTGGCCCAATCGATATCTCTCTTTTTCTCCTGTTTTCCGCGACTGAGCTTTTGTTTTTATTCGACGTAGTTGCAGCATACACACGAAGTATGAATGGTGAAACTTATATCTGTTTTTTTTATTTCCCTCTTGCCCGGGCTGTCGTTGGTCGGTCTACTACTGTACCAGTGCACTCGTCCGTCCATCGGTCGGTCTATCAATCAGCCGGGATCGACTTGGCGGGGTGCCTGCAGCGTGACGGCTGCGAGCGAAGTCTTGGGTTTTGGTTGTGGGTACAGGCGGAGGGGTGGGGGGGTGGAGGGGGGATTTGGTTTGGTTCCAGTTGGTTCGATAAATTAAGGTTTTGTTTTGTTTTGTTGGTTTGGTGTGGTATGATTTGGGTTGGTTTGGTTTGGTTTGATCTGGTTCCGATTGATTTGGTTTCGTTCTCGCTTCGTGGTGTACACACAGCAGTTTCAACGTAACATTCACAGTATGAATATTATCAAGTGTCTATTCCGATGATGAACACGCCAACACAAAAAATGCAACACCAGCATGCAACGCCAACCGTGCCCCTTCCGCCGCTGCCCCCGTCCCCGCCCCCGCTCCGGCCCCGGCCCCACCCTCTTGTTCTACCTTCCACCTTCGCCCCCAGCCGGGAGACGAGGACATTCACACGGCGAACGAGCGACGGCTGACAGAGGTCGCGGGGGAGGCGGGAAAAAAGCTGCACACCGGCCGCAGTCGCAACGACCAGGTGCCGTGCCGTGGAATGGAGAGGAGGGGAAAGAGGGGAGGGGGGGGTGAAGTACTCAATATCATGCGTGGCCGTAGTCGTATGACTATAGACCGTCGCATTCCCACAATGCCGGGACGGAGCGCGTCGGGTTTTCACCGACCAGGCAGATATTGATTGCACCAAGCGCGTGGGGGTTGTACTCGATATCATCCATGGCTGTGGTCGTATGACCATGGGGAGGGGGGGGGGGGGGGTGGGTTGTGGGGGGGTAGTATCTTGACTTGCCCTGCCTTGCGTTGTCTTACCTTGCCTTGCCCTGCCTTGCCTTCCCTTTCCTTCCCTTCCCTTGCCGTGAGGTGGAGTGGGGTAGAGTGGAATGTATTGAAGTGCAGTGTATAATGTGTGTTGTGATCATGTAATGGAGCGGAGTGGAGTGTGCCTGATATTGTCCAGCGGCATATATTTCTGTCTTACCTTCGTTCCTTGTTTCTCGCTTGCCTTTTTCTCTCGTTTTTTCACTATTGGTAGACTGTCTTCGACGAGCCTCTCGCCTAAACTCCTGTATTCTGCATACTAGGGTGCATACACAATGTGGGACCGTCATCGACAAAATGGAAGAATTGATAAGGTTCACAGAAGCCGGCGGACTGCGGAAATCATGTCCAGTGTTCAGATAACGTGGAAGTTTGCTTGACGGCTCGTCCAATGTCTTCATGTACGCCGAACACTATTACGGTCGCCGGGTGAGCCCCAACAACTAACGTGCCCCCCTCCCCCCCCCGCCCCGCCCCCTTTCCCGTCCTTTCCACCCCCTACCTCTGGCTCTCCTTCTTCCCCCCTTTCCTTGGCGACCGATAACCGTTGATGACTGATGATGACATATATAAGGTGGTGCTCGACACAAGACTGTGGCTGCGCGCCCAGATCACCCAGGCGACGCAGGACATGTCGACCCTGATGCACGTGTGCTGCGAGGCGGCGGAGACGCATATCGACGTCCTCATGGCGGGGTGAGCTGTGCACTGGACTGCTGTTAATAGCTGTAGTAACCTGGTAATTGCCGTAGGACTGCTGTTGTACGTGCTGTTGTACTGTCATGCACGTATACCTGGTACTGTAGAGCTGTGTGCTCTGCTATACTCTCGCGCTGCTCTGCTTGGCTTTACTCTACTCTGCTCTGCTCTGCTCTTGCGCTGCTGGCTTTACTCTGCTCTGCTCTGCCCTACTGTACTGTACTCTACTTTACTTTAATTTACTCTGCTCTACTCTACTTGACTCTGCTCGACTCGACTCGACTCGACTCCAGGTTGCTCTACCATAGTAGTGTCGTGCCAAGTGCCCCCCCGTTTACGGACCGGACCATATATGCATAAACAAAGGGTAATTCCTACATACCTGCACACCAAGTGCCAGAACTCAAGCTATATCAGGTACGTACTGTACCAAAGTATATCAGGTACAGGTCCCTCCTTTCTCTTCTTCCTAGCGACGTAACCTCGCGTCGATGTTCCTGCTCCCCTTTGCTGTTGACGTCGTGTTGCTGTACCAAAGTATACCAAGCACAAAGGCACACCTGGTGCCGGTATCAACCATATAATACCTCGTAATCTTTGCCCCCCCCCCCCCTCGAAAGGGATGCGTTGTCAATGGTCGACTGACTAAGGCGAGCAACAGATGAGTACGCCGCCCCCCCTCCTTGCCCTCCTTCTTACCGACTTGACCTCTCGTCTTTCTTCTTTTGCTTCCTCTGCTGTTGACGCCGCGGTGACTTTTTCTATCCGGTCTTGTCGTCCTGCCGCCTTGCCGCTGCCGCCCTCCCTGGCCGGACGAAACGCGGCAGGTTCACCCACCTCCAGCCGGCGCAACCCGTGAGGTTTAGCCACTGGCTCATGTCGCACGTCGCGGCCCTGCAGCGGGACACTCAGGTCCGGTCCGTCGATATGTTGCTTTTGATTTTTTTTTTTTCCGGGGGAGTTTATATTATAGGTGTTTTGTGTTTGGTTGGTTTGTTTTAATCATTTTTTTTTTTTCCCATTAAAAGTCGAAAAATGACGCCTCAGCTGTGAGATCGATATGTGCACACCTTGGACAGATCAGATAGATCATCTACAGATAGATCATGATCTAGATAATCTGGTTCCTCACCTGTCGTTGTGAGAGCTTGAGCAGGGTCTGCATACGAGCAGAACAGATTAAACCCAGGGGGCATGTGCTGTAGCAGGGTCCCACCCGGCGGCATGAGCTACTGCTGTAGATCATACAAGATCGGGAATAGATCTGCCCTTCAAAGGTTAGATCATAGGTGGGAGTCGACGATCTGAAGGAGAGTGGAATACGTGGCAGCTGCGTGTGATACTTCGATCGCACGTGCCATGTATACGGGGTGCATGACCTCGTGAAGGACATACTTGAGAGTAAATAGATGGATAGATAGGTTATTCCCTTCAGTAGGTCGTATTAATACTACCGTGGTAGTGTGTTGCAGGATTCGGCAAGACTGTTGTCACGAAGACGCTCAGTTCCTTGTTTCTTTTTTTTTTTCGCGGATTCCTGTTTGATTTTTATCGTGCGGCTTTTTGTTTTCTGTTTGTTTTGTTTGTTTTACTTGCTTGTTTGCTTGCTTGCTTGCTTGCTTTGTTGATGTTTCGTCCTCTTCCCCCCCTTGTCCCTCTCCTCGCCCCCTCCCTGTCCTTGACGGCGGTAACCTTGACTCTCCCTCGCCACCCCCCCCTCCCTCCCTCCCTCCCTCCCTACCTCCCTCCCTCCCTCCCACCCACCCACCCTCCCCATTGTTTTCTTTTTGGAAATTTAGCGTCTGCAAGACATGGTGCCGCGAGTGAACGCGATGCCCCTTGGCTGCGGTGCCCTGGCCGGGCACGCGTTTGGCATCGACCGGGAGTTCCTTCGGCAAAAGATGGCCTTCGATGGCATCACCCTCAACAGCATGGTACGATGTTTTTTTTTCCAACGTGTTTTCGGAGTGATCTTGGAGTGTTTTTTGGGGGTGTTTCGGGATGTTTTTAATTTGGAAGTGTGGAGTATTCTGATGAGTGTTTCGAGGTTGTTTTGGAGTTTGTGTTTGGTTTCGTCTTGGTGGTATGTTGGGGGAGATTTTGAGTCTAAGCATGAGTTCGGCACCAACTGGGATTCTGTTGAGGAAATATGGCCTTGCGGCGGCATCATCACCCTTGGCAGCATGGTACGGTGTGATTGTGCTTTTCTGCTGCTGATGCTGCTGCTTCGGCTACTGTTGTTGCTGCTTGCCGCTTGCGCCGCCCCCCCCCTCTCGGCGGATGAATTGGCGTGGGTTTTTCTTCCGCGCGTGAGTTGCAACGCCGTTCGCTCAGAAGAATACATCAAAGGACGCCCTAACCCTATACCCTACAGCCCGGTACCCTTGTGTGGCGTTTACGTGTGCGGTCCCATACAGTATGCGTATCGGTTGCAAGCGAGCCCCCGAAAAAAAATAGCATGGTATGCGTTGCATTGCGTTACGTTGTGTTGGGAGCCGTCCCCTCCCTCTTCCCGCCTCCCCCAAAATAGTGGGAAAATACGTAGGAGGTATACCTTGCATGTAGGTATATAGTCGTACCACACGAGAGTGAGAACGGGGATGGTGAAGTGCAAGTTTCTCTCCCCTCTACCCGCAATGCCCCCATCCTTTTAATCCCCACCATTCCCACAGAACCCCCCCGTCCACCCCCAATGCTCCCATCCGTTTCGTCCTCATCATTCCCCCAGAACCTCCCTCCACCCTCTCGGCGTCCCATCGCCTCCCCCCCCCGCCCAACTCATTGAAGCTACATCCATGTGCAAGTCCGCCTCACAAACGGTGCTTAGTAGGATGCGGCTCACCCTTCATGCGACTCGCCGAATACCTCACGGTGCTTCGCGCTTGGTGCAAGCAACGTCTGCCTGGTCGGCGAAAAGCCGACGTCCTCCGTCCCGGCATTGTAGGGATGCGAGGGTCTATGGTCACACGACTACACCCATGCATGATATCGAGTACACCCCTCCCCCCCCCCTGTATAAGTTGGGTTGGCGTCGGTTGGCAACGAGACTACAGTTGTAAAACGTGCCCCTCACTACGTGAGCGACACAATTAAGCTACCGTTTCTTTTTTTTCTTTTTTTTTTTTTTTGGCGGTCGGTCACAGCTGGCGATCGAGTTATAGATCATTTGTGCAGGGTGGAGAACCCTTTCTCCGCACAACGGGAATGGCCGTATCACGTAGTGCTTATGGTAAGGCATCCACGGGGCAGTTACATGGTACCCCCATTGCTGTCTCCGGAAGTGGCCACACCGGAGACTAAAATGGTTCATTGAAGCTGTCGTCCGTATGCAAGTCCGCCTCACGAGCGGTTCTTAGTAGGATGCAGCTCACCCTTCATGCGACTCGCCCAACACCTCACGGCGCTTCGCGCTTGGTGCAAGCGAGCAATATCCGCCTGGTCGGTGGAAACCCGACGCGGTCCGTCCCGGCATTGCAGGGATGCGAGGGTCTATGGTCATACGACTACGGCCATGCATGGTATCGAATGTACCCGCCCCCCCCCCCACCCCCAACCCCTTCCCTCACATACACCCCAACCCCTGCCCCCCCTCCCATGGCCCCCCATACCTGCCCTTTGCGCCCTTGAAACTCAGGACACGGTTTGCGACCGCGACTTCGTGGTGGAGTACCTCTGGTGGGCGTCCTTGACTCTGACCCACCTCTCCCAGCTGGCGGAGGACCTGATCATCTACAACTACACGAAGGGGGTGTCTTTGTCGGACGCGTACAGCACAGGCAGCAGTCTCATGCCTCAAAAGAAGAACCCTGATGCCCTGGAGCTGTTGAGGGGCAAGGCTGGGAGGATCACCGGGCACCTCGCGGGTTTCCTGGCCACCCTGAAGGCAAGGGAGAGGGGGGGGGGGGGGGGGGGGGGAGGGTGCAGATTTTTTTTTTTTTTTTCGATGAATGAATGGATGGATATTGGTGGTGTTAAGTGATTTTGTCGATGGGTGGTTTGAATGGATCTTGTTTTTATATAAATGAATAGATGTTGTGGATGGATAGATATATCACGTGTGTTGTTCTTGAGTGGATCGCATGTTGTTGGTGTATGGATATGTAGAATAGACGGGTGGAGGCTTAGATGTTGTTGGTATATTTTTAACGCTCAGCGACCTCCTGGACGAGATGAGCCTTTGTCGCAGGTGTGTCTGCCCGTTCTAAGGTGGTCGTGACTACTGGACGCGTTCTCGATACAACGTATCGGAAGGTTCGATAGCTCGACATGTCGCAACGAACGATATGATGTGCCAACGTCAAATGATGCACCGCTATATCCGGGAGTGTGCCTGCCCTCCTACAGTAGTACTTGTGACCTGCTTGGAAGCGTTCTCGATACGACATGGTATCGAGCGTACGATGGTTCGAAACTTTACGCGTAGTATGCCAACACCGAACGATCCACCGCCATGTCCGGAAGCGTGTCTACCCTTCTCCACTGGCTCTTGACTGCTCGATGCGTTCTCGGTGCAGTACGTCGAAAGTACGATACTTCGATATTTATCGAGTCTTTCTACGAGGTATATGATAAGCGAACGTCCCAAAATTTTACACCGCTTCGTATCATGTTTCCGTTTTTTTTTTTAAAGGACCGCTTGTTGAGTATGAGTACGAACACCTAAACGGTCTTCACCCCTGTGGACATAGTGGTAGACGTTTACTCTTCCCCTTAGCCCCCCCCCTCCCCCCACAGCTGGTCGTCGAGTTAGATCATTTGTGCGAGGTAAAGAACCTTTACTCTGCACAAGGGAATTTATCGTATCAAGTAGTGTTCAAGGTAAGGCACCCAAGAGGCAGTTACATAGCACTCCCATTGCTGTCTCTGGAAGTGGCTACGCCGGAAATTAAACTAACTCATTGAAGCTGTCCTCCATATGCAAGATTGAAGCTGTCTTCCATATGCAAGTCCGCCTCGCAAGCGGTTCTGTTGATTGATCCCTCAAGGTATAGTCGCAGCTGGCACGGGAACGCGTGGCTGACTCCAGACATGAAACGGAACTCCTCTTATATTACATCCTCGCTGTCGAGTTGACTCGCCTCACATGCAGTATAGGGTTCCACCTGACGAGTGGCGTTGGTGGGCACACATTACCCCGATATCCCAATACCCTGCTGCCGGAATCTCTTTCCAGCGTGGAACTCCCCAATCTACCATGGATCTTATATGTTGTGTATCTGAGTACAATCAACATCCCCCCTACTCAATATACACGACCATACTCATATCCCCCCTGCTCCTGTGCATGATCAATATTCCCCTCAGCTCTGTACACGAAAATATACGACATCGCAGGGCTGATACATCTCAATAAAAATATCCCAACTCGACAGCGAGGATGTAATATAAGAGGAGTTCCGTTTCATGTCTGGAGTCAGCCACGCGTTCCCGTGCCAGCTGCGCCTATACCTGTCGGGATCAATCAACACACCGTTTCATGTCTGGAGTCAGCCACGCGTTCCCGTGCCAGCTGCGCCTATACCTTTAGGGATCAATCAACACAATGATCCCTAAAGGTATAGGCGCAGCTGGCACGGGAACGCGTGGCTGACTCCAGACATGAAACGGAACTCCTCTTATATTACATCTTCGCTGTCGAGTTGATATTTTTATTGAGATGTATCAGCCCTGCGATGTCGTATATTTTCGTGTACAGAGCTGAGGGGAATATGTGTTTTGATTGATCCCTAAAGGTATAGGCGCAGCTGGCACGGGAACGCGTGGCTGACTCCAGACAGTATCACGGAACTCCTCTTATATTATATCCGAGCTGTCGAGTGACAGCTCATGCATCGTATGCAGGTTATTATCCAACAGGACGCGGGAATAAACCTCCCGTTTATCCCCCCGAATATCCGACTAAATATCCCTCTCCTACAGTCCCATATCAATACATGGAAGTCCCTAATATTAGATGTAACGTCTCCGTCGTGTTTCTGAGCACAATCAATAGGTTCTTAGTAGGATGCAACTCACCCTTCATGCAACTCGCCGGACACCTCACGGCGCTTCGTGCTTGGTGCAAGCAATGTCTGTCTGGTCGGTGAAAACTCGACATGCTCCGTCCCAGCATTGTAGGGATGCGAGGGTCCATGACCATACGACTACGGCCATGCATGAGATCGAGTACATCTTTCCTATCAAGTACACCCCCCCCGCCCGGTGCGAATTCAACGCTCTTTACGGTACCTCCGCCTGACCCCCCATCCGCCCCCCGCCTCCTCCCACTCCCCCGCACTCCTCCTCTTCCTCCTCGTCTTCGTCCTCGTCCTCCTCCACCCTCGCGCTACATTACGTACCTCCTTCGTCCTGCAGGGCCTGCCGAGAACGTACAACAAGGATCTACAGGAGGACAAGGAGCCCCTGTTCGACACCGTGACCACCGTCCACGACTGCCTCCGCATCGCCGCCGGGGTGGTGGCCACGATGACCCCGAATGGCAACAAGCTGAGGGCGCAGCTGGTGCCGGAGATGCTGGCGACCGACCTCGCCGACTACCTCGTGCGCAAGGTGAGGGAGTGAGGGGGCGGGGGGTGGGGCTAGGTTGTTTTAATAAGCGGTAGGATAGGCTTCGTCGGCAGGTTGGTTCGCTAGTCGGTCGGTCGGTCGGTCGGTCGATCGGAGAAAGGGGGTGGGAAGGCCACCCAGGTCAGACGATTTTTTTTTTTTTTTCCCTCTATTACGGGGGAACATAGTAAATAGGACCTACGGTACACACAAACACCTATATATTTTCCTATTTTTACTAACATTTGGTCCTATTTACTATGGTCCCCCGTAATAGTTGTTGTTATTTCTTGTCGTTGTCAACCGTTTTGAACTGCAGTAGTCCCTTTTTGGGCACAAACCACTCAATTTCCTTTTACGGGGGTACATAGTTAACGGGACCAAATTTTGTTAGTAAAAATAGGTAAATATATAGGTTTTTATGTATAGCATAGGCCCTATTAACTATGTACCCCCGTAATAGTAGTTTGCCTCCCAAAACGGGAGTGCAGTCCTAGGAGGGCTATCAACGGCCTTGTTGTTCGTCGTTGCCTTTGCCGTGACTGTTGTTCAAGTATCGTCATCGTCTTCGTCGTGGTCCCCATGCTTGTTGTTTCCTTCCATGTATAGTGGTATACCAGGTATATATCTCACACCTCGGAGAGATCATCGATTCCTTCTTCTCCCATGTTGTAGATACTTCAGGGCAGATGGATAGATAGATACGTTCCTATTAATAGATCTGTATGATACTGGCTCGTGTTGCTGGCTGGGAGCGGCATGACCTGCATGACCTTTGTAACGTGTTTCCTGGGTTGGATATGTACGGTACAAAAGATCCTGCACAAGATACCGTAACGGCAGGTTGGGTTGTGATATGGATTATCTACAGTAGACGGATACACGTGACGAAAGTAGGCCAGTGGGTAGTGCTATATAGCCAACAGCAGTATTTTTACTTATCCTGTTGTTGTTGTTGTTTGTTGTTGTTGTTGTTGTTGTTGTTGTTGTTTATACCCAACCTTATGTATAAGCAACAGCAGTATGTTTACTTATCCTGTTGTCGTTGTAGTTTATACCCAACAGCTATTAATAGTATGTTTGTTTCTCCTGCTGTCGTTGTCATTCTCGCCCTTTTCTCTTTTTGTCGCCACCGTGCCCTGCCTTTCCTGCAAAAATTCTGCCAACTATCACCCCACCCACCCACCCACCCGCGATAGGGCGTGCCCTTCCGCGAGACCCACCACATCTCGGGGGCTGCGGTGAAGATGTCGGAGGACCGGGGCGTGCCCCTCGACTCCCTCACTCCGTCCGACCTCCGCACCCTGCACAGCGCCTTCGAAGACGACGTCCAAGATATCTGGGACTATGAGACCAGGTATGATACGTACGAGTGCAGCAGTACTGCTGTGGTCAGTTTTTCTCTCTTGCGTCCCTTTTTATTTTTCTTGGCTTGTTGTTTTTAGTGCGTTGGTTTCCGTGTTGTGCTTGCTTGGACTATATTCGACTTTCCGTTCTACTGTTCGTTTGTAGCTTTTTTTGGTTTGTTAGTTCCTTGTTGTTTGTTTTTATTTGTTTGTTTCTTTTGTCTTTGCTTGCTTGGTTTTTGGATTTTGGATTTCCGGTTTTGAGTTTCCTGTTATTGTGTTGCTGTTTGTTCAAATGCAGGTTTCAATTGTTTACTTTTATGCTATTTTCGGTGCTTGCTCGGTTAATGTCGTGAGTTTGACGTACGTTGAGACGATGAGTAATACCAGGTATGACGTTTTTTGCTTGCTCGTTTTTGCTCTCATTTTAGCTGCAAAAATGAATAATAATGATTATTTTTATGGCGTCATCGAAGTTGGCCGAAGAAACCAACGCGCTAATATGCCCCCCCGTGTGAAAACACGACGTGCTCCATCCCGGCATCGTAGTGATGCAAGGGCTTGTGGTCATACGACTACGGCCATGGCATGGCATGAGTCCTCCCCCACCACCCCCCACCCCGTTCCTCACTCCCTTGCCCGATGGTCCGCCTCCTCCCGTCTCGCCACATTTTCTCTTGCTTGCGTGCGTGCAAACAAATTGTTTGAACATCTCGAACCGTTGTTGTGCAGCGTGGAGCGCAAGAACTCTCCCGGCGGGACGAGCCGCGGCTCGGTGCTCGCGCAGGTCAAGACCGTGCGCGACTACGTGGCTTCCCTGCCGGCAGCATCGTCTGCGGCGGCACCGTCGTAGTCGTAGTCAAGTCATCGTGTCGCGCTTTTGAATAGAAGTGCACGCATCGAGCAGACAGATGATCGATTTGTGATCGGTATGATGTAGACCTTTCAGGGCATATACGTATATGTATCTGATCCGTATGATCTACCGGGTATAGGTCATGTTGCCGGGTGGGAGTCGTAGACTCTGCATGTGCTAGGACATGTTTTCCTGGGTTCGGTATGTACTGTACAGATCCTGCACAGCGTATCTTAACGGTAGGTTTAGGATCCACAGTAGATGATTCAGATCCTGCTCGGTCCGACGTGCGGAGTAGCGTCCAAGGGTGTGTGCTTGGTAGGCTATGTACTCTTGAGGTACCCGGGTATCAAACCTGGTTAACGAACTCTCGGGTATATACCCGGGTATTTTTTTTACGGGTATGATTATGTACCAAGGTATTCCGAGAGTTGATTTGGTCATACTCGGGTATCTCCTCGGGTAAGGTACGTACGTAACAGGGCATTCCCAGAGTGAACACCCTCATCGTTGCCTAGGGGTGTGCTTGCTAAACTTTGGCGTATCCAGGTACCGAATCTGGTTATTTTTTGTCATACTACTTGGGTATGCACCCGGGTATATACTTGCTTCGGTATGATACTATATGTACCCGGGTGCTCAGAGAGTAAAATACCCTACTATTGATAGACACATCCCTTGGAAAGCCGTACTCCGCCTGATGTCGTATGGCACTCGACGTCATCCTGTCGTGACATGAATAGTGGCACTCGACCTGATGCCGTACGAGTAGTTCGTCGTCGTGTCTTGATATGATTGGTCGTTCTACTGCTGTGGGCCTGATGTCGTGTTGATAGTCGTCGTCGTGTCGCGATAGGAATGGTCGTGCTTGGCCTGATGCGCCGCCCTCCCCCCCGCCTTTCCTCGCGGTGGCTGGTCGATTGCTTGATTAACCGGCCGGCCGGTGGGCGGGTGGTACATGTTTTTTTTCTCTTTTTTCTCTTTTATTTTTTCTTGTCTGTTCGACACATCTCTCTCGTTTTGTTTCTTTTTTCGTAGCCTCTCTTTTTTTAGCGCCTTTTTTTTGTTTCTTTTTCTTGTCTCTTTCCTCTATGATTTATGTTGGTGTACGCATCACGAAGGCGACCTTTTTTTGGTTTCCGTTTTCCGTTTTCCGTTTTTTTTTTTCCGGAGTGGGATTATTGTTCGATGAACCCCATGACACTAATACTACAATAGCACGTGCTTATAGCTCGTTGTGTATTGTATACTGCAGTTATGCTGGAGCTGCTGCTGCTGCTGTCACAAATGGAGGTTTTTGCTTCACACAGTGAGCAACACCGTTTATTTTCCTCTCGTTGTGTAGTGCGCTTCGAAGCGGTATGTAGCGGGGGGGGGGGGGGAGCGACGCATACAGCGTGTGGTTGCCGCGCGCGGGACTTTTTCCCTCGTTCTTCATTTTTTCCCGAAATTTTCTCGGGGTTTTCCCTCGTTTTTATCAGGGACAGGAGGCGCGCGGGGAGAGGGAGGGGGGGGGGGGGGGGGGGTACTCGGGGAGGGGGTGCTTGTGCTCCCAACGTGCTGCTCTCAACAAACGCGAGCATTACCCGACCGGGTTGCACGCAGCAAAGAGAAGAGAGAACGGGTAACTGGAGACAGCGGGGCGAGACTGATACACGCACGGAGGGAACGAGAGATTAATGGACCTAGGTCGAAAAAAAGAAGAGCTGAGAGCATTAGGCGCGTATAATATGAGAGCCATTTCGGGCCGCACGACTCCTTTGCATTGTACCCCAAAATACACCAATTTGTATAACCCTTCCATGAAGCAATAGTGGCCGTTACATTGAAACCGTCACTTTTTTCCCGTCGTTTTTCCCTCTCGAGTCCCTAGAGGGTTGTTACTACGAAGAGCGTGTGCAACAATATGTACATATGCGAGCACGAACGAACATGCTACTTTGTTTGGCCGATGGTTCCGTAATCGTCATTTATTTTCTGCATTTACTTCCCCCCTCTACGAAGCCCCTGTAGACTAACGATAGACTATTAATACTCAAGGGTTAACTTGTATATATACGTGTATGTACCCGTATGTATTACAGCAGTGGTAGCAACGACACGAAATTGGAACGTGGAAGAGTGGTGAGCTTATTAAGCTTTATTTTTACCAATCCGCCGAAGGATTAAAAAAAAAAGAAAAGGAACCAGCCAAGTTTAACGGGCTGCGTAGGATTTTCATCTGAAGCGAAGCACGTCCTGATCAACCTGGCAAATATTAAAGTACGAGTATCAGATACGTACCTGGTTGGAGTTAAGATCAGGCCTGTTCACGGGTCTGGGAAAAAAACCTTGCGGGGGTCAGCTCGGGTCGGGTCGGTCAAAAGGGTGACCCGAACTGATCCGTGAGAGTATGAAAACCTCCTGACCCGACCCGGCCCACATGAGATCTCAAAAACTTCCTGACCCGTCGGTCGGGTCGGGTCATGACCCGTGAAGACCCCTGCTTCACCCTTTTAGTGCTGCGGTCCCGTTTTGGAGACAAACTACTTGAAATTTGAGTGGTTATCTCCCAAACGAGACTGCACTTCTAAGAGGGGTTGGTCTGGAATTATTGTCCTCTACCGAAAAAAATCGAGTTAATATGCCCCTTGTCTTGGTTGTGTTGCGCGCGCGGGGTGGCGGGGAGCGGGGAGGGCGAGTCGGGGGAGGCTGGGGTGGGTCCCATCCTGGACCATAGTAAATAGGACCAAATACTGCTAGTAAAAACAGAGAAAAGTATAGATTTTTGTGTGTGCCGTAGGTCCTATTTACTATGGCCCCCCGTAATAGAACCGCACCAGAACCGCCGAGTTGAACTGCCGCGGTAAGTAAGGTATAATCTCGTGAGCCTAATCTAGACGGTACTAGGTATAGCTTACTTCGAGGCATTCGTCTTGTTTCGCGTACGGGGACATCGACTTTTTTTTTGGCGGGGGGGGGGCGCGGGGGGGGTGCCAGGTATGGCGTATGATGCCGCGCCACGTTATACACCCCGCCACGGCATATAAGTCTGCGTACGTATATAGTTCTTCGCTCTCTGAGGGAAATTCGGAGTTGGTCTTTCTCGTCTGTCCCTTTTTCTTTCAGCCATTTTGTTTTTTTGTATCAGATACTCTCTGACCGGGAATATAATCCACGTTTGGAATCTATTTTAATCATCAAACGGGGCTTATACCACCAATCAGAGTGAATTATATTGTGGGCCCGAAAAACGCCTACGTAAATATAAGCAAGCCTTAGAACCTTAATGTGACACCGTCAGTGAACAACCTTGAGCTTACGCTATTATATACTGGTATACAGGATCTTAATGTAGCGCTCGCCGCTGAGCACAATGTCTAGATCGAATTTCTTCAGAGCCCCGCCCCAAGAAGAGCCTTACTGCAAACCACTCTGGACGGAAATATAAGGAACGCTGGGTCTTCATATTCATGTATAAACGCTCATGATATTTACGCCCAGAGGTGCTATGTTCTTGCTGTTTCGCCAGGTATTGCATACCAAGCATGACTTTCGAAATTTGTTTGTTGCGATTTCGAACGACACCCCACGAATATTGAAGCAGCACAGACTCGCCCTCATCGACGACCGCCAAGCCTCTTGTCTTGTTTGTGTAAATAAATAAACGTTGGTCTGTCAGCAACCGATCGTGAACCTAAAAAATGACGCATGCACTTCTGTCACCCCTCGTGCCATCAAAACGCCTCGAAAGCACCGTACTACTTACGGGCGTCCGTCCACCCAGCGCCCTTGCCAACGTAAATGTTTCCCTCTAGTCTAAAACATCAAACACGGCAAAGAGACCTCACCAATGCATTCGACGCTGGGTCATCCATATGCAAGAGAGTCTAGGATCCAGCTCACCCTTCATAGGACTCGTGCTGCCACAGCTGCCGCCGCGGGGGCAAACCAATGAGAGCTAAAGCACGAGCACGAGTACCACTTTTACGAGTCACCGCCACCACGGCGCCAAGCGACCACCAAGCACCACGATCCCAAGGCAACAACAGACCGAAATCACCAAAGCTCAAGCTGCAGCCCCAACTACAGCAGCGGTAGCAGTACCCTCATCTCGCAAAGCAGTGGATTCCGTCTCTACCATCCCCACCCCCGCCCCTCCCGCCACCCCAGCCTCCACATCCTGTCCCCCCTCCCACCCCCCGCCCTCTTGCTCCTCCACTCCACCATTGTCATTTTCTCTGCGCCTGCCGGAGGCCTGCAGGTACTCCGATTGCCCCTCGTTCGCGCCTACCCAAGCGCTCTCCGCCAGCGAAAGAGGGGTCAGGACAGCCACCGGCGGCGCCGCTACCCCCGCTGGCGCTGCTGCCGCCGTCCCCTCCGCTTCCCCCGCCGCTGTCGCCGGCACAGCTGCCGCTGCCGCCGTTGGTGCTACTGGTACCGCTGCTCCTGTGGAAGCGACGATGCCATCACGATACCCTTCGCTCTCATGGCTGTAGTCGGTGCCGTCGTGGGAAAACCCTCCTTGCTCTTGCTCTTGTTGTTGCTCCTGCCGCTGCTCCTGCTGCTGCTGTGGTTGGCCTTGATGCTCTAGCTGTTTCTGCAGCTGCTGCTGCTGTTGCTGATTCTCCTGCTGTTGCAGCTGTTGCTGTCGAGGCGGCTGCCAATTCTGTCCTTGCGAAGAGGGTGGGTGAGTTGCACCACCACCACCACCACCGTGCGGAGGCGGTGACCCCCAGGGAAAGGCGGGCGGAGGAGCCCCGGGATACGGTCGCGGCTGAGAGCGTCCGCTCCGGCGGTGGGGGGAGGAGCCAGGATTGTCGAGCCCCATCTTCTCCGCCATGTCCCTCGCCGTTACCTCCAGCTCAACAACTCGGTCGATGCCCCGCATCACCTTCGTTTTCGATCAATGAAGCATGGCGATATAGGGGGGGAGGGAGGGAGGGGGGAAGGAGGGAAAGAGGCGTGGGGGATGAAAAGGGAGGCGGGCGGTGAAAATTAGATCACAGCAATCTAGCAAAATAAGTCGGATGGTGCTCAGTGGGCGGTGGAACCAAACCCCATCCTAGCCAAACAAGCGAGGCGAAGCTGGGAACTACGCTGTGTGCGCGTGCGCTGCTTAGACCCCCCCCAGCCCCCCCTCTCCCCGGTATCACCAACACTGAAACACAAGCGGAGGCATGCCACGTGCGCGGTGGACAGCGTGACGTCCCCGTCTCCCGCCCTCTTCCGCCCCCGCCCCCCCTAACGCACCCTCTCCGCCCACCCGCTCCCTTCCGCTCCTCCCTCCCTACCCGCCCCAGCCCGCCCCTCTCCGGGCACTCAGTCCGCCTGACACAATAATTCGAAGCACATATCATTATATGTTTTGCTTGCTCGCTTGCTGCATTCACCTTGAGCGATAGGATGTCCCCGACGCTGCTCTCATCGACGACCAGCTTGGCCTCGTCTGCGGTGCGAACCTCCTTGCCGCCCATCTCGATCACCACGTCGTGCCTCCTCAGGCCGGCGTCCGCCGCTGGCGTGTCCGGCACGACCATCATGACGATGGCGCCGTTCACCTGTATGTTGGTTTGGTTTGTTGGGGTTAGTTGGTTTTGGTTGAATAGGTTAGATGGTGTGGTCGGATTAGTTCGTTTGGTTGGTTTGGTTAGATGGTGTGGTTGGATTAATTGGTTTGGTCGGTTTGTATTAAATGGTGTGGTTGGAATAGTTGGTTTGGTTTGTTTGGTTGGATCGCGTGGTTAGATTTGTTGGTTTGAATGGTTTGGTTAGATGATGTGGTTGGGTCAGTTGGTTTGGTTAAATGGTGTGGTTGGGTGCTTGGTTGGGTGGGTGGTTGGCTCGGTTGGATGGTTGGTTGGTAGGTTTGGTTAGTTTGGTTGTTTTGCATGGCTGGTTGATAGCTTGGTTTGGTCGGTGGTCGGGTGGTTGGTTCGCGAGATTTCTAATAAGGTAGTTTCTCTATTGATAGGGGTTGGTATCGGTATGAGAAGAACAAGAACAAGAACAAAAACAAAAACAAAAACGATAAGAACAAGACTAAAAACGCGACAATAAACAAGAACAAGAACAAGAACAAAAAACATAAACAATAACAAAGAAAAAAAACGACGAAAAGAACAAGATCAATATATGCAGCAAGAACGAGAAAACGAATTACAATATGACAGAAAACGAAAACGACAAAGCCAGGGGTTAACGTTGCTCGAGTCGCCGCGCGCTTACCTCAGGGATGAGCTGGTGCGAGTTCGGGTCCCGGTTGTTCTGTCGCGCAAAGTCGGGCGTGATGGTCGTCATGGTAATCCCGATGTAAGCGTACTCGATGCGGTTGCCCTCCGCGAGCTCGTACATGATCGCCTTCGCCTGCACGGTCGGTCGATCGGTCGGTCGGTCAAACGGTGTTTCCGTCGGTCTGTCAATTGGACAAACAGCAAGCTCCCCATTCAGTCAATCGGTCGGTCTATCGGTCAAATCGATCATTCTGCTGCTAAACCGGTTGATCAGTCGGTCGGTCGGTAGTTCGGTTGGTTAGCGGAAGCGCAGGTGTAGCCCCGAACCAAACCAGTACCAAACTGGAAAACGGCACTCCCTCCCCTCCCCCCCCCTCCCCCCCCCCCCCCCCCGCCCCAGCCCCTATACTCCCCCTCCAAGCAAAAAACACAAACCTTGTTGATGGGAATGGCGAACCCGATGCCTTCGGTGTTCGCACGTATGGCCGTATTAATCCCCACCACCTCACCCGACTCGTTCACCAGGGGGCCACCCGAGTTCCCAGGGTTGATGGCGGCGTCGGTCTGGATGAAAGTGACCTTGCGGTCGGGGAAGCCGACCTGTTCGCTCGACCGCTTCATGCTGCTCACGATGCCGAGCGTCACCGTGCTGTCTAGACCCACCGGATTGCCCACGGCAATCACCCAGTCACCCACCTTGCGGAGGCATTCGTTGGTTGTTAAACACGTGCCAGTGACGAAAGGGGTTGGGGTTGGTGTTGGAGTTGATTTTTGGTGGGGGGTGGAGGTGGGGGGGCGAGGGGCGTTTGGAGAGGGAGGGGGGGTTCGATATCACGCATGGCCGTAGTTCCAAGACCATAGACCCTCGCATCCCTACAATGCCGGAACGGAGCACGTCGGGTTTCCACCGACCAGGCGGACATTGCCTGCACCAAGCGCGAAGCGCCGTGAGGTATTCGGCGAGTCGCATGAAGGGTGAGCTGCATTCTATTTAGAACCGCTTGTGAGGCGGACTTGGATAAGGATGACAGCTTCAATGAGTTAATTTAATTTTCGGCGTGGCCGCTTCCAGAGACAGCAATGGGGCTACTATCACTGCCTCTTGGGTGCCTTACCTTGAACACTGCGTGATACGATCATTCTCCTTGTGCGGAGTAAAGGGGGTGGGGGGGGTGGAGGGGGGATGGGCGAGGGGAAGTACACGGGGGTAGAATGAGGTGTGGGGGGGCGGCGGATTGGTGTATACAATCCAACCGAGGATGCATGCACCGGTGTCGGCGTCGGCGTTCCAAAGCTTGGTCGATGTGTGTATCGACGCTTGCGGCTTAAAAGCACCCGTAATTATCCTTGCGAGTGAGGACAAGAAAAGCTCGTACGAACGCACGTACGCACAAGCGCACTGGCTATCGATTGGAAAGGCCGACAGCCGGACCGACCGACGAACCCCACAAACCCGCAACCAACAACCGCGCCCCCATCCACGCGCCCACCCACTACCGCCACCACAGCCGCCCCCACCCACCCCGTTCTGTACCTCGAGGTCTTGAGAGTCGCCCAGGGTGGCCGCCGGCAGGGGAGTCGAGTCCGCGCCACCGTCCCTGTTGTCGATCTTCAGAACGGCGAGGTCGCTGAGCGGGTCCGATCCCTTCACCTCCGCGAGGAACTTGCGCCCGTCGGTGAGGGTCACAGTCACCTGCAGAGCGATCGAGTAAGCGGGAGATATATCATGACCGGTAGATCAATCGGTCGGTTAGGCGGTTTGGTCAATCGACTAATCGGTTGGTCGGTTGGTTCGATCGGTCGGTCGGTCGGTCGATTCATTCTGTCCGCCAATCGGCCAATCACGTGGTTCGTTTGTTCGTTTGTTAGTATGGTTGGCTGGTATGTCGGTCGGCCGGTCTGTCAATCAGTCGGTCGGTAGATTCTTCCGTCAGCCTGTCGCTCAAATCACTTGGTCGTTCCGCCAATCCGAAACCGTCGGTTGGTCGGTCGCTCTGTGGCATCTGGGGCATCCTGGGATATCCTAGCGGGTTGCCTACTGATAAGTTGCAGGTCTGTCGGTCGGTCGAACGCAACAGGAGTGAGCGAGGCGACTTAGCAAGTGCAAGAGTCCGGGAGAAGTTTCCGGTTTTGAAGTGTCCCGGGGGGAGTCCTCTGGCTGTAAAAACGCGGGTAGACCTTCGGCGTCGTTGCGCGTGTCGAGTCGCATCGAGTTGCGTCGTGGAGTGGAGTGGAGCGGTCGTCCCCGCTGCTGAGCCTGACGCCAAAGCTAGAACTCCCACAAAACGTTCGCACCATCTCGCCTACGCACCCCAGTCAGGGGGCATGCGCGCCAAGCGCGCGCTGCGCACACACACACGTGAACACGGTGAAGGAAACCCGACCACACCAGACCTACTGCAGCCCAACGCATATCCGAGGACCACTGGTCTCCAGCAACCAGACCCAGCATCAGCAATGAATGCGTGCTTTACGGTATGGATGTCGACTTCCTGTGCGTTGCTTCTTCGCGAGGAACGCGAGAGTGGGCACGAAATAGCCAAGCTGCGGGCACAAAGAGGTGTGCAGCAGACGAAACGAGTGTCAACATACACACTACGTGAAAATCTCGTCAGGACTGCAGCCTCCAGCCGCCGCCCCCCCCCCCCTCCCCTCCCTTCCCCTCCTCTCCTCTCCCCACCCCTCTCCTCTCCCCTCCCTCTCTCTCTTTCACTCCCCCCCCCTACGCCCCTCCCTCCCCGTAACCCCCCCCTGCTCCGTCTCGAAAGGGATGCGTGGTCAATGGTCAAATAACTTAAGGCCACAGCAAATGAGTACCCCCCCCCCCCCCCCCCCCCCCCCCTGGAAAAAGCGCAATGAACGCCCAAATGTTGGAGGTGACTCTAGTAGGAACAGGAACGGTCAAATGACTACGGCCATGCATGACATGAGTACAACCCCCCCGCCCCCTCCTGGGAGCCGGTTGTATTTCCGACACTCACCTTCCTCGCGCCCGCCACCACGTGGGCGTTCGTCAGCACCAGCCCTTCCTCACTGCTGAAGATGACACCGCTCCCCTGCCCCATCTCGATGTCGGGCACCGGCGCGTCATGTCGTGTGCCCACAAGCCTCTCCATGTCGATGCGACAGACTGCCGGGCTTACGGCCCTCGCAGCCGCAGCGACAAAGCTCGTGCTGTGTCGCCCCGTCCCCCCCCCCCCACACACTAACGCCACCACCGCCGACAGCGCCAACGCCGCCGCCGCCGACACCAACACCAACACCGCCAACGCGAGGAGTTCCATCGGGGATCGGGGTGCGTGACGGTCGGGGAACCACCGTCGTGGTAGGTGGGGTAAGCGTCGCCGTCTCCGCTTCTGCTAGCGCTGCCACCTTCGCCCTCGCCCCCCTCGCCGCCTCCGCTGCCCCCGGCGTTGCCGCTGATGCTCCTCGGCCAATTTCAGCTGGGGCGGCTGTGGCCGCTGTTGCAGCCTGGCGTGGTTGATGTTGCTGCTGCTGCAGCTTGCTCGTCTGCCCTCGGGCGCTGCCATCCACCTGCGAACCGCGCAAATAACTGTCTTCCGCGCTTGCGCTCGCACTTGAGCTCTGTCTTGCGCTCTGGCTCACGCTCTGGCGTGAGGCCATCCCGTCGTCCGCCGCGTGCGGTAGAGCGCCCCTCGTCTCCGCCCCCGCCCCCGCGCGCGAGCCAACGGCGCTTTCGCCAGTGCCCGTGCCCGCGGCCGTACCCATAATCGTACCCGTACCTGCCGGGCGCGAGGCCTGCGTCTCCCAGAAGGACGCACCCGATGCACCCACGTCTTCTTGCTCGCGCCCACCCGTGTGTGCGTCGCCACCGTCGCTCCTCTCGGTGAGACCTTCCCCACCACCGCCACTACCATCACCACCACTAGTAGCGGTGTTACTGCTGCTATCACCGCTGCCGCCGCCGCTGCCACCCCTCGCGGCCACACGACCGGCGTTCTCCTCGACGAGGCGTTCCTCCCGCAGCAAGTCGAGCGCCTTCTCAGCGGCTAGCTCCAGATCCCCCAGGTCGGTATGCGTGCGAAGTTCGGGGTCGGTGACGGAACCAACCACACCCCTACCGCCGCCGCTCACTACCCCTCCCCTTTCCCCGCCCCTCTCGTCGGCATCAGTGCCAGCAGTCGCACCAACCCTCGCAAGGCCACCTGCCGACCGCTTATCTTCTGGAACTACATCGGCTTTGATGGTGGTGTCATCAAGCGGGTCAGGGACCCCAGGAGCCGCCGAGTACGAAGGATTGGCTGCGCCCTCCCGATCTCCCTCGACAGCCGCGGGTGCGCGTACGCCGTCAATTACCGCAGGGCCGGGGTTTCTAGTTGGCCCCGGTGGTGCGGCGGGACTGATTGGTTGCTCTGTCGGGGCGGCTGCGGCGGCTGCCGCCGCCGCTGCAGCCGCAGCCGCCGCGCGGACGGCGGGACTGTTTCGCCAAAGGTCTTGAGCGTGGTCATCGAGGTGCGTGATGGTGGAGTCGAAGCCTCTGCCGACGTAGTGATCTCCGGTGGCGTGGCCGTTGGTGTTGGAGTGGTAGCCGTCGGTTTCGGTATCAGCGTCCGTGCCTCTTCGTCGGTAGCTACGCCCCCCTCGCCGCGAGCGAGACGCCTTCCCGCTAGGCGGTCGAGATTCGTCGCCGTTGTAGAGCCCCCCCGGCGACTTCGCGTCGCCCTCATACCCTCGGTAATAGGCGTCGAATTCTCCTCGTCCCCCCCGATCCGACCTGCTCGTGTTCGCAACGGGGGACAGCGACGGAGGACGGGGGGCGGGAAGGAGGCGTGTTACGCGATGCGGGAGGAGGGAACGTAGGTGCGTTGGTGGGTTGGTAGGTGGGTTGGTAGGTTGGGTGGTTGGTTTGGTTGGTTGATTGGTTGGATGGGTGTTCGATTGATTGATTGATCGATTGGTTGGCTGGTTTGTTTGTTGGCTTGTTGGTTGGTTGGTTGGTTAGTTGGTCGGTTTGTTGACTGGTTCGTTAGTTGGTTGGGCGGCTGGGCGGCTGGCCCGGGGCTGCTTAGTTTTTGGGCGCGCAAGCTGTACGTACATACAGCCTTGCGACTGAATCGGGGACGTTTCGAGACTGAGTGGGTGCGCAAGCGACGTGGTTGATTAGTTTGCAATGCTTCTTGCTTACCAGTACATGACCAGGTAGATGTTGATGGCTAACTTTGTTCCAAGTTTCGATTTGTGCTTGGAAGATGCGAGTTGTGTTCGGTGCTGGTACATTGCAACCTAGATGCAACCTACCGGGAAAACGGACTGCGAGGACATCGTGACCTTCATGTGTCGCTTATACATACGAAACGGTTAACTTTATACAAGGCCCCCCTTCGGGATCGTGGGAGAACACACCAGGCATTCATCCCTCGTACCAGCCACTCGTGCGTACGTACCAGCTACTCGTACGTAGCCACCGGGCAAAAACGAAAAACACGAAAAAAAACTCTTGAAAGCTCCGTGCAGAAAAAAGAAGTAGCCACCGGGCAAGTAACCGAGCAAGTAACACCGACCAGCCCAACCGAGTTTATAGTTACTGTAAAATTATCTATACCTGGTATAGGGAATGCTACCCCGTAGTAATACGATCGTCAGCGCCGAGAATCCCCGACCGGATCTCTGCCGCTGATTTGTCAGGCCAGCACGTCAGACGACGAGACAAAACCAAACAAACGATATTTAAACATCATGTGTCGAACCAGGTGCGTGCAAAAATACGTCCTCCAAAGTGCGCACTTGAACGTGCAGCAATACTTCGCGCTTGTTCCTACTGTCTGTACCGGTACGATGTATTCAAACCAAGGCTGTTCAGCACCAGGTACCTACCTGTGGGTGCCACAACCGGCTTACGAAAACACCGGTACTCGTACATAGTTGGTATTAATACTACTGTACGTCGGCCTCTGCTGCATTACCCCTGTATACCCTGACAGGAAACAATACGGATCGCTTTGTTGCTGCTCTCCTGCCATATACGGGCCACACCACCACCGCCGCCGCCACCACAACCAGGAAGCAGAATCGACTGCACAAAACTCACCCGGTTCCAAGACGAGGAACAACCGACGTCGTCAGGATGTAGACCGCCATGCCCAAGCTCGCCCAGTGGACCCGCTCACGGCTCGCCACGAACGACTTGCACGCGTCCACTCTCCTCTGGACGAAGCGCGCCGGCGTTCCGAAGACCGCGCTGCAGACAGCTCCCGCCCAACTCTCGCGCTCCCGTTTACCTGTCAAGCCTCCGCCGCCGCTGCCGCTGCCGCTGCCGCTGCCGCCGCCGGCCAAGTTGATGTTGCGACCTTTGCCATTGACGCGACGTTTCTTATTTTTGATCTCCTTTTTGCTGCTGTTGCCGGGGGCGGCGGCTCTCTTTGCGCGAGGTGAAGCGGCGGAGTCGAGTGCGGCGGCGGCAACGGCCGGGGTCGCTTTGATCTTCGCCTTCGATCTGCGTCGCATGCGGTGGAGTAAGGATTTCTTTAGGGCGCCTTCCGAGTCGTTCCCCACCTCAGAGGGAGCTGCTGCTGCTGCTGCGCGAGCTTCCGCAGCCGCTGTCGCCGCGGCGGCATTAGACTCGTTGCCACCTTCTTGTTCGTCGCCGTCGTTGTCGCCGTCACCATCACCGATGTGACCTGTCCCGAATGCAGTGCCGTACCCAGCCGCCTGCAGTCTGTGTCTTCTTGCGGCACTCTGGCCGCTCGCGGCTATGGCGACCCTCCCGTCGCGGTGCAACGCTCTGCCGCACTGAAGAGAGCTCGTCCCGGCGCCGGCGTCTGGGGGCCTAGTGCCTGAAGCCAGAATAGGATTGCTTGTTCTGACGAGTGGAGAAGGACAAAACGCTCGGGCTGTAGACCTCGAGAGCACAAAGGCTAGGAGCGCGATGGTAGCTCGCCTTTTACGCGGTCGACGGCGGTCCATGGCACCTGGGCCTCTCAGCAGAGACTTACGCACACTGCACTGACAAAGGAGGAGGACGCAGTTTCGGCGGTGCAACAACAATACGAAGGTGTTGTATTGTAGGAGGCGTGTTTTTGCGGGGACATATCGAGTTTCTCGGTTGTCGTCAGGCTCTGTTTGCGCTCACCAGAAGTAGAAACCGCACGCAACGCTACCACCGAGAGAGAGCGAGAGAGCGAGAGAGTGAGAGAGCGAGAGACAGGATGAGGACACCTACCTTGGCTATCGCATTCTGCGCCGCGGGCTCTCACGCCTTCGTCGGGGCGCCCGTCCAGCACATGGGCTGCTGCGCCGCCACCACAAGACCGCACTCCTGTGCCCAGCCGGTGAGCCGTGTGCGTGCCTCTGTAGTAGCTGTGGACATCCTGCTGGTGTTCGTGCCTTCTGTGCGTCCGCTTCATGTCCGCTCGAATGTGTCTACCGGCAGCAGTGGCCGTGAGATCCTCGGATCGAACAGCTGTATCTAGAGAGCTCTCTTCGAGATCCTCTATGCCACCTGGTGGCCGGGCGTGGTGAGGCACTGACTTGTTTTGGCCAGGTGTGTGTCATGTTTGGGGAGGCTAAACGAGGGGACGGGGTTGCTGCGGTCGCGACCTGATGGGCAGCGCGGTTTATTGTCAGCCGAAGGGTGGCGAAGTCGCCTCGCAAGTCACGTGGGCCGAAGTCTGCAGAGATTGCTATCTGCTGGTGGTTGGCTCCGTCGTCGTCACACGCTACTCGTGGAGATTTGCTTGTGGTTCGTATGTATGTACGTTTGGATTATAAAAAAGCGCCGTACATGATTATTTATGTCATATATATGTGGTGTGTCAGCTCCAGGCAGCATCGCTGGTTGAACTCATGTTTCATGCGGTTGAATGTACCAGAATGTAGCACAGGTACGAGACCAAAGTCAGGGGCATTTGAGTTGTCAAACGTAGTACCATTAACATCTGATACGGAAATAGACACGCGCTAGTTTGCTGCCGAGGTCTCGTCTCCCCATCGCTCGCACGCCCTCTGTCTGTCTCCCTATATAACACCTTTGCCCATCTGGAGAAAAGAGCGCTTTTACCTTTCAACACAATTTGCAGTCAACAGGAACAGCAGCGTGTCTCGCTTCACGAAAAACATACCAGGTAATATATTACTGGTATGCGTAGGTACTCGTATAACCTGTGGAACAAAAGATGTCAGGAGACCCTAGGGAGACATGTCAAGCAATTCAAAACGTGTGCTGTCAAGGGTGTAGGGCCAAGTGTTTCGCACTAAAAACCTTCCAGGTATTTTAATAGTAGTTTATTAATAGTGTCAGTCAAGGCATGTCAAGGCAAATTTGCTCTTTGCCAGGGGGTGAAAGTGCTGTCTGCTGACGTCTTTGTGTGGAACGTGCCATCTTTATCTTTGACACCATCAGCAAAACCTGCCATGCATGCCACAACAAGACGCGTGTACGTTCGATAAAGATGAACATCTACCGGTACGCTTGAGTACACCAGAAAACAGAGACGCAGAGACACGCAGCTTATGCCAGATATACAGCTGTACGTACGTAGTATTACAACAGTAGTACTCTCAGTAGCAGAGGGCTGTGAATTGGGTGGTGAAGCCACTCTACTATTTATACAGCCAGTAACTGACTTTAGTCGACTGAAGCAAGCCACTCCACACCCCCCCCCCCCCCCCTCAGCCGAGGGGTCCCCGCGGGAGGTACCCTCCGGAGGGTCCGCTGGAGGCGCTTCCGGAGTATCCCGCTCAAGGCTGAAGGCGCCGCCCGAGGCAACATTGACGCTTTTGGCTCCCAACGCAATGATGTGATGAACCCAACAAGCCTTCCTATAGACAAGGAGACCCGAATAGTAGATGACTGGATGCCTGCTGGTAGTTGATGGATGGCACCATCGACTATTACGGGGGACCATAGTTAATAGGACCTATGGTATATATAAAAACCTATATATTTACCTCTTTTTACTAACAATATTTGGTCCTATTTATCTATGGTCCTCCGTAATAACAACTACCAGACACCTGTTCTTCAGCGACTTGCGGTATTAGTCAGCTTTTGAGTGTGCGAGGTTTACGAGACGGTTCTGTGTAATGGTCCGGGAATACGTATGTAGAGACAACAGGCAGGCCTCTCCCGGGGACATTTTATATGTACCAGGGAGCTGCCGGGTAATTCCCTCAATGTTCTCTACTCTGCTTAATCTCTACTCTCCGTGTACCCTCCTGCCCTCCCACCCTGAGTGCCTATACCCACGAGTTCATCCCGGCCCGGCCCATTAAGTTATTGGGTAACTCAACACGCTAGCGGTTGGAACGGCTGCTGCTGCTGCTGCCTGGTACCACGGTGCCCGCCTCGCCTGTCGCCGTACCTGCTCCGCTGATCGGACCCGCGTGGTTTTCGGGGGTGGGGAAAACCCCGTTCCCACCGGACCCACCGCCGCTGGCCGCGACCAAAAGATGCGCTGAGCCACCCATCGTTTTCTCCATATTTTCCGTAAACTCCCGGTACGTTTGTCGTACCAGGTCCCCAATCAGGTGTTCATACGTACATAGCGTTACAGTGGGTGTTCAAGGTTGTACGTACTCGGTAGCATCTTCTTGTCTACGTATATCGTGTTCAGACGATAGATGTTGCAAGTTGGGCAAGTTAGTGACCTCGCGGTCTGATTTCTCCATTCCTACCTCGGCTATCATGGTTCGGGAGAAAGTAGCTGAGGTAGGAATCGAGAAATCAGACAGCGAGGCTACAACTTACTCGCCCTACAACACCCATCGTCTGGCTACGACGTACAGGAGAAGATGCTGCAGTAGCTCGAACACCTAACGCTGAACATGGTGGAGGACCGGGCACGGAGAACTTGTACCCGGAGTTAACGAAAGTTCGAAGAATCTCAAGGGGCCCCTTGGGTCAAAAAAAAAAGAGAGTACTTGCGTCTTGTGAAAAGACGTGTTTCGTCTTTTTTTACCGCAGCAATACTGTTTCTGGTACGTACAATACCGACATATCATGACTCCCTACCGACTACGGCATAGCTCCATTACTAGGGCTTGGACCATCTCCCGACCGATCGACGTATAGCTTGTTCGTTTTGGTCTCTATAGTAGGAGGTGTTCGGGCCCTTGTATATGCAAGTGCTGCCTGTGTTTGCATCACGAAAAGACATTGCTCAGCATCCATATTTTCTCATCATTCCGGAGCCCCTGTTCGATATCTGCACTTTGCTGTGGCCGCGTAGGAATCTACGGGCGGTGGAACTATAGAGGCCCAGATAGGTTTCCTTTCTGGGGCTCGGCGTTGTCGACGAAAATCTGAGTTGAATCAGTATCAGCAGCCTGAGAAACTTTCTTTTTCAAAACCGTCTTGAAATAGTATTGGTGCCACAGGTACAGGGAGTTATTTTTTTATTGATGGTAGGAGGCACTTTTCGTGATGAAAAAGGCGTCGGATCGATCCTGCACCTGAATAAAAAAAATTGCCTATGACCTACGCTCTCTGTCTCTTGAACTGCCACGAGGGAGATGGTTCGAGCATCAAGAACTAGATGAATGTCGTTTTCGGTATGTAGGGATGGATTCATGAATGATCGAACATGTGCCCGAAATAGTGCTGCAACTCACATGAAAACTGATTTGTGTTTTCAAAGGACTGCAGTGCTGTCACGTGTTTTTTGCCCCAAGAGGCCCCTCAGCATCGGCCAACCCACAGCGTACTCGATACGATGCTGCACCGATATCATACAGATGTCGTCTGCTAAAGCAAATAATTACTTGATAAGGGCATCAGGTGCCAGGTACCAGTTTATTATACTCGTGCGGGGTTCGATCCCATATACAGTACTATCAACATCATACGAACATCATCTTAAAAGGAGCAGGGGAGCGGGGGCGACGTCGTCGGCAAGTATTCATAGGTACGTCACGCACTTGTGGCATGGGGGCGCGGAGGGGCGTCTCCTCGTTTTCTGCTATATTAGGATTCCAAACGTGGATATCGAGTCCTATTCCCTGGATGCTACCGCCTCATGATCACTACGTATAGACCTCCAAGTCCTGTCAACTCGGCAGTCGGTAGGGTCACTCTGAGATGGCTTTTGTTGCTGGCCCCCGAGAGTGCGGTTGCGCCACACAACCCACTTCGATGTGTCTAGTCGCCCAAACCTGACCGAAGAGATTAACCTGGTGTGGGACGATACGCCGTCCCACGTTTGGCGCCTCGGCTGGGGTCTCGATGTTGGGCAACGCTGTTTTTTTTACGAGTAGGGTCATTCCTAAAGAGCAAAAAAAAAGAAAATGACGAGTCATGACGGGGAAGAAAAAGTGGCATTTTCATCATGAATAGAATACCCGGTGTATTATTTCACACGAAAATCGTATCAGTGAAAAGTTTTGAAAGAATCAAGAACACCATATGCGTCGCGAATCGACGAAAAAAACGTGTTTGTTTTTTCCGTAGGAAATGGTCGAAAGAGGGTGTATACCTCTCCCGCATTTTTCAGCCAAAACGGAGGGGTACGCTCATGCAAAACACGTCCGCGGGAGGGTGCCCGCGCTCGCCCCTAACCTGCTTCAAATTATGTTCTAATGCGCTCGCAAGACGCCCGCAGCCCATGCAGAGCACGCACACCCTTTTTAGTTTTCTTGTTGAGGCACGTTGTTGGGGCTGACGGCACGACGGCACCGTGACGCAGCGCAGCAGCAGGAAGGTACACGAGCATCCCCACTGCTGTTGACTACAGCTTGGGGGGGGTATTAGGGTGCTGACGAAGAATTAGTTGAAACCAATTCTGATTGGGTTTTGTTGTGGTGTGTTTCCTGTATACACCTGTTATATGTGAATGACCCTCAACCCATGGAATCTTCCTAAGAGTTACCTGGTATATTGTGACCCAACCTAAGAATAATTAGGTTAATAGTGGCATTATGGCCACTTTTTTTCCACAACCTTCCTAACAAGACCCTGAAGTGTCGTGGGTCGGGGTCGTTTCTTGTATAGGGAAACAGACAGACCACAAGGAGCGCAACCGAATTGGTTTCAACCGAGTTCTTCGCGAACACACCGTATTGAAGTCAGAAGTAGGGGTCCTTAGACACCCACCGGCCCGCGCCAGGGTGTACCTTCAGCCCCAGTATCGTACCCGAATGAAGGAAACTAAACGGTGTGTGTTCTGCATGGACTGTGAGCGTCTTGCCAGCGGCGTCGTAGTATGACAATTGAGGCGGGTTGGGGCGCGCGCGAGGGCGGAGACCTCTCACGGACGTTTTTTTCCTTACCTCCCCCCTCGGAAAGATCTCGATCTACAATAGATTATATAGATCCTAATCCGCCGTTAGGATATTTTGTTCAGGATCTGTTTAGTAGTACAGATACAGATCCAACACAAGGAACATGGGCTGTTCGTAGATTTTTTTTATGATACGGCTCCCTTCTCGGCAACATTAGCTTGGATCATGCCTGGTACAGGTGAGGGATCCATCTATGTATGTATGTATGTATGTATCTATCTATCTATCTGCCCGGAGAGATCTAGATCTTTGAGTGGGAATCGATGATGTTGTTCGAGGTGTGGAAGCTTTCTATGTTTCTTGTCGTTCGATGGCGCCCTAGTCTCATCACGCGGAGCTTTTGCCGGCTCTCGCCTCTGGAGGTGACGAAGACGAACGAACTACTCGTACTGTTGTAGGCTCCTTTGTCTTGATGGACTACGTCCGACTTGGTTGTCTCTGCCAAAACAACGAAGCCGCGATGTAGTCTAGCAAAAGACAAAGAAGCCTTACTGTACTTCCACCAGTTGCCGGGATAGGCTATGGTAGCCGGCAAAGCTTCACGCAGAGGGGGACGGGGGCGCTACGTACGACGACGGAACGGCAAGAAACACGCGAAAGCTTCTGGTCGAGGAGATGATAACTTCTCTTTTACCGCCAATAATGTCGGTACCACTTTGTCCCGAAACATAAGCGACGGTTGGATTGAATAGTTTTTGTATAAAGGTTGCATATTTTTTGGACATGGTGGTACATGGTAACATACAACTGGTAGTATATTGGCTGTCGCGGTAATAGCGCTATTAATAGGAACTCGCGCAACAGGGTTTTGTAACGGTCGTCAACTAGTGTGCGTTTATGGAGCCCGGTCGGTCTGTCGGTCTGTCGGTCGGTCGGATCAGCCATCTCGAAAGGGATCCCCTAGATTCGTTTTGCCGCCGTGTGGATTCATATCTCGCATTCACTCGTAATGAGAGGTACCTTGGTATCATTATGTTTCCGAGTATATTCACCATCAAGCCGCCCACTCGATATACCTGCTGGGTCTTAAAAGGGTTGTACTATTAATAATTCCCCCTGTGGGCCCCCGAGATGGCGATGAAACAATTACTATGCCTTTGGTGATATCCCACCGTCTGGGAGCAGCTTGAGTGCCGAGCAACACGGGTAGGATCATATTGCCCCCCCCCTATGCCGTACAATAATCAAATGACTAAGGCAAGCAACAAATGAGAACCCCCCCCCCCCCCCCCCCCCCCCCCCCCCCCCCGTGCCGTACGCCTCCTTGCATTATCCATAGCAACTCGGACACCGATTTGTAACAACCCCCCAACCACGCGGTGGCCTTCTCGCTATAGTCCGTCACTTTTTATCGTCGATTCTCCCCCACTTGAATTCCTAAGAGGGTTGACGGTTTAGTACGTATATACCCGGTCATACATGAGAGTTAACAGAGCGAAAGACCCAGACGGTTACAGTTGCGTACCTGGTCGTGCGTAAATCTGCCACAGCAGCGCCTGAGTTCGAACGTTTTGGGGAGTCGGTCCAGAGGGGGAAAGGGGTCAAACAAATACATGGGCAGTTTTATGACAGGAGAGCATCGATCGACAAAACAGAGAGCAGCGCGAGAGGGAGGGAGGGAAGGAGGGAGGGAGGGAGGGAGGGCCCCTGCTGGGTGAGGAAACTACAGCAGCGTTTGATTTTTCTGTGATTATTACGCGCGGATTATGACCCTACATGAACGTGTACTGCTGCCGCGTGCTTCTCGCTATTGATCCTTTGAGGGCCCAGATATAGCAACCGGAGCTATGTCAGGTACGGCCTTTTTTCTCCACCGGGGGGGTATGGCAACCAGAACCCACCCAGGATGGACCCAAAAAGTAGGTATCCCCCTGTCTGCATTTTACACCATGGTTGGTTCTTGTTACGACTACTTGTATGTTCCCCTTGTATGACGGGAGACCATAGTAAATAGGACCAACTATTGTTATTACGGGGGGATCATAGTTAACAGGACCAAATATTGTGAGTAAAAAATAGGGAAATATATAGGGTATTGTGTGTACCGTAGGTCCTATTAACTATGGACCACCGTAATAGTAAAAATAAGGAAATATGACCAAATATTGTGAGTAAAAATAGGGAAATATATAGGGTTTTGTGTGTACCGTAGGTCCTATTAACTATGGACCACCGTAATAGTAAAAATAAGGAAATATATAGGCTTTTGTGTGTGCCGTAGGTCCTATATACTAGGGTCCCCCGTAATAGTAGAAGCGCGCCGCAATATGACTATTACGGGGGTCCATAGTAAACAGGACCAAATATTGTCAGTAAAAAAAGGTAAATATATAGGTTTTTATGTATACCATAGGTCCTGTTAACTATGGACCTCCGTAATAGCGTATCACACGGGTGATGGGGTAACACACCACCCCCCCCCCCTCCTCAGACGAATCTCGAGCCTGACGTTCTCGACAGCGGGGGGGTCAAGGTGCCGAACGCCGAGCGAGGAGTCTTACGTATATCGAAAGCTCTCGTCGAGGTATTTCCACCAAAGCCCACCGTTTTCGTTGTTCTGTGTGTTGCCCTCCTGGGTTTGGAGAAACTTCGGCTCGAAACTTTGTCCCAGGGGGGTGTCTTATGCTATCACCCGTGTGATACGGTAGGACTCTGGCCGGAAATATAAGGATCGTTTATACATAAATATGAATACCCAAACGGCCCTTATAATCCTGCCCAGAATGGTATTTTTAATCATGCTGCGTGCACATCGGAGGCCTCCTCGCATTGTATAGGCATAGCTCACGTACGTCCTCCACCTCACTCGGCAGGCCCGGGCGGGTTTGCTTTGTGCAGTTGATACTGTTGTAATGATCAGTTTTTTCTTGACGAGCCTTCCCCCCCCCCCCTTGCAAGCGAGTCAGTCTCCAAGGGTTTCAATGTTGTTACCGTCTTACTATTACGGGGGACATAGTATATAAGACCAAATATTGTTGGTAAAAATAGCGAACTATATGGGTTTTTTGTTGTGTATCATAGGACCAAATATTGTTACGGGGGGGCATAGTTAATAGGACCTATGGTATACATGAAAACCTATATGTTCACCTATTTTTACTAACGATCTTTGGTCCTATTTACTATGGACCCCCGTAATAGTAAAAATAGCGAATATATATAAAGTTTTTTTTGTTGTGTATCGTAGGTCCTATTTAATATGCCCCCCCCCGTAATACTGTATTTTTACTTTTACGGGGGACCATGGTTAATAGGACCTATGGTGTACATAAAAACCTATATATTTACCTATTTTTACTAACAGTATTTGGTCCTATTTACTATGGTCACCCCTTTTTGGGACCCATGTATACGTACGTACTCTTAAGAGAGACAAAACAAAGCACACAAGACGTATTGAATCGCGATTTATTTATTTATTTTGTCCGGCGGCGATAAGAAGGAGCGTACGGCGACACGAGTGGGTATGTGCCGGCCATGCTGCGCGGTTGTGGCAAAGCTTCTCCTCCGCACCGCAAATCTGGACACGCTCCCGATTGTTACACCCCGGCAGCCTGAGGGTGTTGTGCCCCGTGCGGTGCGGCCGAGATGCTGTAGCAACCGTCACGTGGTGTCCGATCACTTTCCCCCCTCTGAAGTCCCCAAGCGGTTCTCCAAAAAGTTTTTTTTTTTTTCTGCCCACGCTGCTGGGGGAACACACTACTCGTAATTAGAATAGAACGGGGGGGGCTAATGTAATCACGATGGACCCAAAGCCCATACGTGCGTCCCAAAATGTTTGTACAATGTATGTTATCGCGATTACTCTCTTTCCCCGTAATGGTTACGTAGTTTGCCACTATGGTCGGAAATATATAGACCGTTTAGACATTAATATCAATACCAAGCGATCATTGTATTTTCGCCAGGAGTCGTAGTGTATACCTGGTAGCAGTACAGGCGGTTTGGTCATAAGACCGTGCTCTTGTCGTTATTGATGTCGTTACTCGTACGTACCCCTGGACCCCGAAAGGGTTATGGGGGTGGTGGGTGTTTTACTGATAATGCGGCTTGTTGCCTGTGTGTGTTGAGTTATCTCTTTCTGCTCGACGGCGTTCAGCACACCCAGTGTGTCCGCGCTGGTTCGTCTCTCCCTAGAGAGACCCCGACTTTGGTGGGGACTTGCGTGTGTGTACAAATATACAAATATGTGTGCAGCAACACTTGGTTAATACCTGGAACCAGGTATGATACACTCGTATCGTTGGCGCTGCATTACAGTTCATGTTATGTTGTAGTACTCGACACGGTCCTTAGACGTCCGGACGGTGCATTAGAGTGTTTGGCCGCGTGGAGTGCACCCCCGGCTCTTTTTCGAGAATACCTGGCACGCTTTTCATAAGGAATACCGGCATACCTGGTACGAAGTGCCTATTAATGCTGATGTTGATGCAATGTAGTTGGTCGACTTGATTGAGGTCGGCGCCCGTCGTTTTGCTTGGTTCGAAGTACTGCTACCTAGTTTATTCTCGAGCACACGAAGCCGCCGCTGGAGCGCTGGCCCTGTCGACCCCCTCTAAACCCGGAGCGTGCTGCTTATATACATGACCGCAAGTATCGCATAAAATGTGCACCTCTGGTATATAGGGTGGTCACCTCCAATAATTGGGTGACCTTGGAATCAGGCATGCTCCCGTGTACGACTGAGTATGATAATGCTCGTGTACACTCTCCGTGGTGCGGAGCCTGCCTGCGCATAGGCGGTAAGAGCTGTTTGGGGAAATATGTCGAGCACCCCCGTCCTTGCCCTGAGGCTTGAGCGGCAGGCGCCCCAAGGGATACAAATATGCCCCCACAGCGCTTCTTTTGAAACGGCAAATATTTGGAGGGTGTTATGTTATCGTTTCACAAATTATCGGACATAGATACAACGATATATTCATAGACCATCTACGTAGATCCTAACCTGCCGTTGTAAGATTCTGTGAAGGATCTGAGTGCAAGTACAGATCCAACCCGGGAAAGCACGTCCCTAGACGATCCAGGTTGTACGGCGTCCCACACGGCAACGCGGGCTTAGCTAGATCATACTCCGTACGTATCAGGGATCTGTCTATCTATCTGCTCTTGAAGATGTGCTGTAGATCATGAAGCCGGAACCGATTGTCTCTCTGAGGTGTGTGTGTGTCGTGGCTGTGATGCTGAATCCCAAGGGACATACGAATGTTGACAACACTTTTGTGGAAGAGGTAGACTATTACGGGGGGCCATAGTAAATAGGACCAAGTAAAAAATAGGTAAATATATAGGTTTTCGTGTTGGACCGTGGGTGTTATTTACTATGGTCCCCCGTAATACGTACGACACGAGTATAATAGCTGTGCTACCGTACCTGGTATTTTTTTGTTTGGTTGAAGTGCCGCGACCACGGAGGCTAACGGCGGGCGGGAATGATTGCGCATATACGTGCCTGGTACGTACTATAGCTCTTCGTAGCCCCCCTGCCCCCCCCCCCCACGTCACACCTACCCCCCCCTCCCCCCAGCCCTCCGCCTCCGCCTCCCCACCCTTGCCCCTCCCTTCCACCCGCTTACGCCTCCCGAACCGTACCCGCCCCTTCCTCACCCCCTGTATATCGCAGCTGTCCATGGTGGCGAACGCATTGGCGTCCAAGAGGCCGGCGAAGCTGAAGGTGATCGAGGAGGTCACCGAGCTGTTGAGCAAGACCACCTTCATCTTCTCGGTACCCTCGTCGAACATCAAGGCCAACGACGTGGTGAAGCTGCGCAAGGAGCTCCCGGAGGGGTGCACGGCGCGCGTGGTGAAGAACAAGCTGATGCGCATCGCGTGCAAGGGCACTGAGTTCGAGGAGCTTTCGGAGGTGACGACGGGGGAGAACTTCTGGATGTTCGTGGAGGGGGAGAACAACCTCGCCGAGCCCATCAAGATCATCACCGCCTTCGCCAAGACCACCGATAAGGAAAACGTGCGTTTTTTTTTTTTTCTCTTCTTGTTCACGTAGCTGCATAAAAAGAGTGACCTTGTACGTACGTGCTGCCATGTCTTGGGGGGGAAAGTATGGCAAGGGGAATATAGTAATCAAGACCTATTGTGCTTTGGTTAAACTACTGCAATATATTGGGTTTTGTGGGCATGATGGGTCCTGATTACTCAGATCCCCGTTAATATTACTCGTTTTTATTTTATCCGGGGGGGGGGGGGGGGGGGGGGGGGGGGGGGGGGGGGGGGGGGGGGGGGGGGGGGGGGGGGGGGGTGGGGGGGGGCAGGAAGAGTGAGCGCGGTTGACAAGGTGAACACAACGATTTTCCCTCGCGACGACAAGCAAATCATAGAGAACGAAACAGAACGAACTACATGAAGCTATAACCAGAAACCACGCTAGCACAACAGACATGCACGAAGCGAAGCTTGGCGGCATATTTTTTACGGGGGGCCATAGCAAATAGGACCGAATATTGCTAGTAAAAAGAGCGGAATATATTGATTTTTGTGTGTACCGTAGGTTCTATTTACTATGGTCCCAGGTAATACTCACCCCCCCCGATAAGACTAGCATTTTTTTTTTTTCGTGGTACACATGTGGAAACAAGGTAATGAGCGTCCGACTGTTGGGGGGTGTCTTTTATTAGGAGTAGTGCCTCGTCTTGAAAGGAATGCGTGGTCAATGGTAAAATGACCAAGGCAAGTAACGGATGAGTACGCCCCCCCCCCCCCCCCCCCCCCCCCCCCTCAATCCCCACCCCCAACCTTACCCTATTTCCCCTATTCGTTCTTTTGCCTGCGCATGGGGCGACGCACCCCTCCGCCACTCCCACCCACCGCCACCCGCACCGCCACACCGCACGGCACGACACCGCAGGTGGCCTGGCAGGCGCCGTTCAAGGCGGGCGTGTTCGGGGGTGAGCTGCTGGACGGCCGCGGTGTCGTGGCCATCTCCAAGCTGCCCACCAAGCAGGAGCTCATCCAACGCCTGGCGATCGCGCTCAACAGCGTGCCCACCAAGCTTGGCCGATCGATCAACCTGGTGCCAACAAAGGTTGGCCGCGTGGTGAAGTTGGCATTTGCGGACGAGGGGGCCGGGGGGGAGGAGGGGGCGCCCGCAGCGGAAGTGGAGGAGGCCGCGGCTGCACCAGAGGCGCCTGTGGCGGAGGCGGCGGCACCCCCGGCGGAGGACGCGCCTGCCGCGGAGTAGAACACCCGGTAGTTTGGAGTCGTCATCTTTGCGTCTGCTCTTTTGCTTGCTTCAGTGCTTACTTTAGCGCTTGCGCTAGTGATGCTTTTCTAGCCGCTGGTTTGTGTGGCTTGCTTGCTTGTTCGTCGAAGGGGGATGGGGTGGGAGGTATAGTACTTGCTTTTTCGTCATTTTATGGTCCTCGACGTTCTGGTCCGGCTTTGTCTTCGTGGTCCTACTACTACTACTCACAATTACGGTATGGTCCCCTTTTGGTCCCCTACTGCTTGCTCACGGCATGGTGTCCGCAGTATGGTATGGTCCTATTGGTCCCCCCTAGTGCTCACGGTATGGTACGGTCATACTGGTTTTCCTGTGTTGAAGGGGTGTTGCTGTAGCGGGACAGGTGGATCAAGAGGGCGCGTTGTGGTGAGGTGATGAGTCACGTTTGACGGTTGGTATGGCTGCTATTAATTCAACTGTGACGATGGGATCGTTTGCGCGACAGAGGGGAAGATGGACGGAGGCGGCGGCGGCGGTGGGGCGGGGAGTACCCCTTCCCCCCCCCCCCCTCCCCCCCGTCTATTTGTCTTCTCCATTTCTTCGTTCGGACAGGGGAGGCACTCAAACCAAAGGCCGTGGTACATATCAACAACGCGGAGAATTAAGAAGGCGCTGGCAGCCGTGACTGTGTGATTTTTGGAGTTTTTTTTTTTTTTCAACCCGCTCGGTCGGAGGGCCGTTCGTTGTGCGACGTCAGTTACGACGCGGAGAGACGCCCTGTCACACTCACACGGACGGTGAGAGTACCCTCTCCCAAAAGGCACATGGAACATTATTTTCTGGTAGTATCGGGTACGCGGCAGCATCGCTGTGAACTATTTGTCTCTTGTGTCCCATGTACATGTATGTGCCCCCCCCCCCCCCCCCCCCCCCCCCCCCCCCCCCCCCCCCCCCCAAACATGGTGTGCAGCTTTGCATGGACGATTGATGTTAGATCAACGGGTTAGATGAGCACATGCGACCGCACCGACGAAAAAGTCTATGAAACATGGTCGAGACAGGACAAGTGAGGGCGCTGGAAGCAAAGTCTCACGGTTATAAAACCTCTCCGGTCCCGAACATGACGAAAACATTGGGAAGCGCTGTCTCAGCATCAACCGTCTGTCTGCCTGTTATGCTTGTAGGGTAAGCGAGCGAGCTGCAGTAGGTTTATGCGAGCAGTACCATCGCGCTCTGCGTGTGTGCTGAAGGAGTTGAATGAATGCGCACGCACCTTTTTTTTTCAAGGGTATACAGTTGCGGAAACACGGTGAAACAACGAACGTATCATCCCCTATTAGGACCTTCCTTGTCGGAGACTTTTTTTTTTCCCCAAAATTTCCAAAGCTTGGAAACTTCCAAGATACGGAGGCGTTCTGTCAAAATTTGTGAAATTCTTCAGAAGCAAAAAAAATCGGGAAATTTAAATTTCACGTATTCGGAAAAGTAATGCAGGAAAATCTTGGAAGATTAATGAAAGTGCGCGCGAAGACAACATCGAACTCATAGGAAAACATCTCTCCGATCAGAAAGGCCCTTACCGGTCTATCTCTACACGTCATAGTTTAACCCTGCAGCGCCGGGTTTTGCTTCGGGTAACCTCAATAAAAACCAATCCATCGTCGTTTGTTTCATCCCGTTTAGCCGCCGGTGTCCCGATACATTAGGGTTACATATACCATAGCTCTCGCCATTAGGTGCGCAGTGGTACGTATGCATTCCCCAGCTTGATGTTTATGCTATTACGGGGGAACATAGTAAGTAGGACCTAGGGTATACACAAAAACCTACATATTTCCCTATTTTTACTAACATTATTTGGTCCTATTTACTATGGCCCCCCGTAGTATCCTTTTACGCGACAACCAGGGTTGCACGTAACTACGAAAATCCGACACCCACCCCACTTCCCATTTTTCGAGACCCAGAAAAGGTGGGGGTGAGGTTGTTCTCGATATCATGCATGGCCGTAGTCGTATTACCATAGACCCTTGCATCTCTACAATCCCGGGACGGAGCACGTCGGGTTTTCACGGACCGGACAGGCATTGCTTGCACCAAGCGCGAAGCGCCGTTATGTGTTAGGCGAGTCGCTTAGATGGTGAGCTGCATCCTATAAAGAACCGCTTGTGAGGCGAAGTTGCATATAGAGGACAAGTTCGATGAGTTGATGGGGGGGGGGGGGGGGGGGGGGGCGTACTCATTTCTTGGTTGCCTTGACCATTTTTGACCATTGATCACGCATCCCTTTCGAGCCGGAGAACCGTCCCTACTCCTATTGATAGTAAGAGACACTTTCAACAGTTGGGCGCTCATTACGTTATTTCCCTAACTATATTCACACAGTAGGGGGGGGGGGGGGGGGATTCTAAACCCGAGCAAAAAAAAAGTTAACAAAAAATAAAAATCGTTGCTTCGTCCAGACATCCCACCCCACTGGTTTGTTCTTCATTTTGACCCCCTCAGGAGTGAGTGTGGTGTCGCTTTGTCTCTTTACCGGGCATACCCACGCGACGACAACAAAATGTTACTGCTGAACCACCTCCTACATCTCCGATACGCCTTTAGTAGACACCAACAGACAGAAGACCTCTACGAGCCGGTTCAAGCATAACCGCCGCAAATTTAGTACGCAAGCATCCAATGTACGTTTGCATACAAATATAATCAATCTACTGTATCTCCAAAAAACTGCGTGGACATTTCGATTTTCGTGAGGTGAAAGTACAACAACAAAAAAGCGCTGCTTTGTAATTAGTTAGTTTCAGTATAGGATCAACTTTTGGCGTCGCACATGACTCGGTATTGGTCTTACGCAGTCAGTTCTTCGAACATTTGCGCGATCACTGCAACAGACATGCCTTTGAGTACCTGGAACCGGTTCGGCCAGAAAAAAAGAAGAAAAGAAAAAAAAAAGAAGTGGTTTCTCCCTTGCAGAAACGCCTGACTGTTAAAAACCTTTTGGAAGGCCTGTGGTTGGTCGGGACACAATTTCGCCGCTACCGCCAGCCCTAGGCCCTCAACAAAAAAAAACTGACAATGCCTCCCTCTTCCGCAGTTCATTGCGGTCAGTATGTATGTAGCAAGTATGTGAAACTCCAGTAGATAATTGCGATCGGCATTCGTGACGGACAAAACTTTGGGCGGTACGCTTGAACCCGCCTGTGGTGTCTTAAACCTTTTCCTTTTTCTTTTTGGGATCAAGGTGCTACACCGACAACAAGCAAAAAATCAGGCGCGCGTACCCATTGGTGGGCGGCCTGCTCTGCAGATAGATACAGCAGCAGGAAGAGCAGTATCATCCTGCGAAGGAGGAGGGTGTTTACCACCAATCTCATTGCCGAGTAGTTCGTTGCGCTGCGAAGTGCACCGTTTCCGACCACACTACGACCCCAACAGCGCGGGTTTAGCTTACACCGAAACTTCTGGCCGATACCTTACTACAGTAGTCACACGACACGAAATTGGAACGTGGAAGTGTGGTGAGCTTAAGCTTTATTTTAACCAATCCGCCGGAGGATATTAAAAAAACAACAACAACAACATATTTTTCGTCCCTTAGAGCCTCTTGAACCCCCCACGTCTCCATGGCATGGCACGGAGTGGAGCGGAGCGCACCGAGTCTTGCAAGAACTAAGACTACTATTGTCAGGCCGGTGGCGGGGGGGGGGGGGGGGGGGGGGGGGGGGGGGGGGGGGGGGGGGGGGCGAGCGGAAAGGGGTGGAGAGAAAGACGAAAGGAAAAAAAATGCCCCTGACTTACTCGGATATACGAAGCGGCCACCAGCGGCGATTCCTAAACTAGACCGACTGGTGGTGCTTGAACTCTTCGTACAAGGTGAGCCACGTCTACTTATACTCGCACGAAGTCGGCGTGTGGCGGGAGGGGAGACCGACCTACCATACTCCGTATAAACTATACCAAGGTACGTAGATGCTCCCTGTACTGCTGTAAGTCTAATACTACAGTAAAACCTAGATCCAAGGGCTGATCTACTTGAAAAAAAGGGTAAATACTAATACTAAGGACGTACCGACCGAAGTTTAATTGGGTCGGAGGCGCGTGTGCGTGGGCACGCCACAGGAGCCTCCGGAGGGCCCCCGACGACCTCTTCTTTCTCTCGCGCTATAAGCGTGTACGTATAAGCCCGAAAACTACTTGATAAAATACCTACCAGG